>QRFJ01002250.1:162655-256307 GCA_006176705.1 Cocos nucifera | reverse complement strand
CCCGACCAATAAGCCATAGAGTGCTTCTTCATAAGAAGTAGGGGCACTAAAAGAGGAACTGTCCTCTGCACATTACCTTTCTGGACCCGAACAGGCCAAGAAGGAAGCAAATGGTTGCTAGGCAAGGTAATTATATGATAATATCTTGCAATTTTTTCTTATTTGATTCTACTACCTGGGTATTAGATACTAGAAGCCCTTATCATATTTGTAATTCTATACAAAACTTGCAGATCAGTAGGAGATTTGATCAAGATAAGAGATTCTTAAATGTTGGAGATGGAAGACAAGTTTCAATTCTAGCTTTAGGAATCATGAACCTTGTAATCAATTCAAATAAAATTATTCTTAATGAATGTCATTTTTGTCCAACTTTCTTATTGAATATCATTTCTGTGGGCCTTTTGGCCATGAATGATTTTGAAATATCAATAAAAAAAAAATTTATAATATCATTTTGAATGATGTTACAATTTTTATTGGATAATTAAATAATGGAATTTATTTACTTTTTATACCTATTAACGTGGTTCAATCCTCTAGTAAATGCCCTAGAATTAGTGATGTGTCTGATGTATACCTTTGGCACTGTAGGCTAGATCATATTAACAAGAGTAGAATTAACAGGTTAACTCAAGAAGAAATTTTTGAGGTTAGTGATTGTGAATCACATCCAATCTGTGAGTCCTATCTTCTTGATAAGATGACTAAGTTATCTTTTATTGAAAAAGGTGAATGAGCCATTGAACTCCTAAGTCTAGTACATTTGGATGGATGTGGATCTATGAGCTTAAGTGCTAGAGGTGGATACTTCTGAAGGAAAATCCTAATTTTTCGTACCAGGTTCGTTCAAATCTGATCAGATCAAGAGATATATTTTAAATTTTTTTTTTTTTGATCTAGATCAAATCTAAGATATTTTAGATCTGATTATTATTATTTTAGAAATTAAAATAAAATTAGATAAATTAAATTAAATTTAATTTACCTTGAAGTGGGTAATCTTATTACCCATTGATGATCCTATAAGCAGCGGAAGGTTCTGGATCAAGCCATGCAAGTGCCTGGCCTCTACCAATATCCACTCGGACTGGATCTGGAGATCCTCTTCTTCTCTATCACATCTCCAAAAATCAGATCTGGATCTGATCTGGAGGATCTTCAAAACTCTTTTCGAAGATCAGCAGTTATCCTATGCAGCAGTGCAGCCTTCTAGCTTTCAGTCATCTTTCTTTGATCTAGTTCGCACCAACCAAGAATCCAAATACTTTGGACGTGGAGAGGAGAGGGAGAAGATGGGTTTGGCATGGAGGAAGAGGGGAGAGGCAGTCTTGGGGCGTGGGATTTCAATTCTTCAATCATTCAATCATACAATCATCCAATCTGAGTTGGGCGTAGGGTCTTATTTATAGACTGTCTGTGATCCAACTTCTCTTTTTCCCAACCAATCATAACTCTTTATGAAATCAGATCTAAATCTGATTGGTGATAAAGAAAAAAGGTCCCCTGAATTCCTCTTAAGGTGCCTAAGACCAGTCAAAGTTAGTTCTTAGGAGAACTCTAATTGGAATCCAAAAAGGAGATGGAATCCCTATCCAACAGGGACTCCTGGACGCCTCCAACTTGGGCACACGCCAAGGGTGGCGTGCGCCCTCTTCCTTGCCAAGTTTTGGTAGGAGGACAGGCCCCCACTAGCTCTCCAATAGGTGAGTGACACATGGACAGAAGTCAAAGTATCAATGGTCAACATTTGACCAATCAAAGGTAGACTTTTGACCAAAGTCAAAGAACGAAAAATGGCAGGTGACAAAATATGGCAAGTAATGTCTTTTAAAATAAGACAACCTTTTCTGACTTAGACAACCTCCAGTCAGACCATATGAAGGCCTCTGATTGAGCACAAACTCCTTTGGCTCAGATAGGATAACTTATTTGTGATAGCAAAAGAAGAACGTTAGGTTCAATCGAGTGCTAGCACAATTTCCTTGAACCTAATTGAATCTCATTCAGATCAATTGAACTAGATCAGTTCAATTGATGATACTAGATTTCAAACCTTGTTTGTGTGACCCAGTTAGGTTCAGTTCTGTATGGGTAATGGATATGTCATGATCTGTATCATCCATCATTGAAATTCTTCGATGGATCAGAACTCTTCTGATTCGAACAGCTAGAATTATCGATCATCTAAATCATTCTAATTGCTCCTCGGAAGAGATATTATCTCTAGTTGAGGTTGTCGCGGTCACTCGGAAGAGATCTTATCTCTAGCCAAGGTTGGAGGTCTTTGACCTGCTCGGTCACTCGGAAGAGATCTTATCTCTGGCCAAGGTTGAAGGTTTTTGACCTATTCGTGTTAGGATGAGGTTCTCCTCCTATTCCTAATACGGCAACTATTGACTGTTTCTTTCCTATCATCATGTAGTTTTTGCATCAAGGAACAATATTATTGAATCGAGAGAATTTTATTGAAAAGAAGTTATTGGAAGCGCATCCCCGAATTCTTTATGTTTAAGGGTCGTGGTAGCATTGTTCCTCCGAGTTTCTTTAGGCGATAAGCTCCGGACCGGACGACCTCCTCTATCTCATGTTGGTCTCCTCTATTTGGAGTAAGCTTCTCTTAGCTTTGACACTGGGAGATGATGAATCACCGAAGTACCCAGCTCCTCCAGGAATAACGTTGATGATGTCGTGAGGTGGCCGACCTTCTTGTTGTTTCTGGCTATGACAGCATCCTTGGCCGATCTTCTCCTGCTTCAGACTGGCATCGAAGGAATTTACCCAGCCGCTCCTTTCTAACAAGCTTCTTGATTTCATCTCGGAGCTGAATGCATTCCTCAGTATCGTAGCCGTGGTCGCGATGGTAGAGGTAGTACTTACTTCGATCGCGCTTGTTTGAGGGAGATCGTAATTCTTCTGATCTTGGACTCTTAATTTCTATCTTTTAGGAGGAGGACTTTTTTGCGTCCTTCTATCGGAGCTTCCTTGATGATGAGCTCGAGGAGTTCAGGCTCGCTTACGTCCTAGGAGGAGTCCGTGAGCGCGGCCGAACTTCACTCGGCCCTCCTGTGAAACCTTTGTCGGGGCTTCCTTGATGACGAGCTCGAGAGGGAGTTCGGCCTCTCTTGCGCTGGGGAGGTCATGAGCACGGCCGAACTTCATTCCCCCCTCTTGTGAGGCCTTTGTCGGGGCTTTCTTGATGACAAGCTCGAGGGGGAGTTCGACGGTCTTGCTCATGCCGAACTTCATTCCGCCCTCCTAAGAGGCCTTTGTCAGAGCTTCCTTGATGACGAGCTTGAGGGGGAGTTCGACCTCTCTTGCGCTGGGGAGGTCGTGAGTGCGGTCGAACTTCATTCCGCTCTCTTATGAAATCTTCTAGGAGAGAACTTCTGCTCTCTGTTTCTTCTTCCTAGGGGTGACGAGTACGCTAGCCTAGGTACTCTTTCTTGGGATCGATTTTCAACATCTCTATGGTGGGTTTCCTGGTGGAGTCATCGTCGGGGGCTGCTGCATGGCCTGTATCATCTCAACGAAGCCGCAGATCTGTTGGACAAGCAGGTTGAGCTGCTCCGCATCTACCATGGATATAAGTGGAATCTGAGTTGCCGGAGTTGAAATAGGAGCAGATGGATCTGGATGGGATCGGACCGTGGAGGTCGTTGATTGTTGGATCAAAGCTTTTCTGGGAGGCATTTTTTCTGAGAAGAACTCTAGATTGCTGCTGAGCACTCCTTTAAGATCGAGAAAACCTCAAGAACAGAGGGCTCTCCTTCTAGCGCCAAATCTATTGGTGCAGAATTTGGTTGACGTCGGATCGAGCTGGAGTGGAGGAGGATGAAGTCACCGTTGATGATCTGCAAAGCAAAGTTTCATCCGAAGTCGGTGGGGGGTGGCTCCGGTAGGATCCTCCGACGGTCAGATTAGCTCTGGCCAACAGATATAGAGTGCTCAGTATGGAGTTCGACAGAGTTTCGAGGAAGAGAGAAGGATTTTTAGAACCTGATGTAAGCATTTCTGGAGGATTCTTTTTATAGGCGGAGCTTATTGTAACTACCTTACTTAATGACTGTCGAAACCGTCTTGATAAATGTCGATTGTTATTGACTTAATAAATGCCGATCATTGTTGTCGTGTAACCATTTAGTAGTGGGATCGTCAATAGTCTGCAAGAAGTTCGGCTTTCATAGAAATTCGACCGCTGAGGAGGTTGGCTTCCATAGAAGTTCGGCCACTAAAAAGTTTGACTTCCATAGAAGTTCAACCACTAAGGAGTTCGGCCAGCTGAGAGGGTTCAAAAGGGGCTCGACCGCTAAGGCTTGTTCGCTGAAGCTTTCCCTTGACTATCGATTGCATTATCAGCTGAGCATCCGATTGAACTTCGGTGGGAGCGGGGTTTATCCCCAACAGATCCTAAAGGTAAAGTACTTTCTTTGGCTTTGTTGGGAAAAATGCTTAACACCAGAGATATCATTGGAAGAAAACTCGTCAAGAACCTTGAAGGTTGTATGTTTTGTCCAGACCCCTGTGAATCGGTGGATCATTTTTTAATTTGTTGATTGTGTCTTTTTCTCCACCATCTGGAACTCGATGTATCATTTGCTTGGAGTCCTACAATCACAAAACTCATTCGAAAATCTATGTCTAGAATGGAGGAAGTAAAATTTTTCCAAAATAGCTCAAAATTGATCTGATTTTTGGAGGCGTGATAGAGAAGAAGAGGATCTCCAGATCCAACCGAGTGGATACCGGTAGAGGCCAGGCGCTTGCGTCTAGATCCAGAACCTTCCGCTGCAATCAGGATCATCTAGAGGGTAATAGGATTACCCAAATCAGGTAAATTAAATTTGATTTAATTTATCTTATTTCATTTTATTTATTAAAATAATAAGAATCAGATCTGAAACATATCAAGATCTGATTGAGATCAAGAGAAAATTTTTGAAATATATCTCTTTATCTAATCATATCTGGACGAACCTGGACTGGGAAATCAGGATTTCCCTTCACTTTCCATGGCTACTGCAGCAACTCTTGCTCCATTACCGATGCATAGGATCATGTCTCTATCCCTCAATCTTCTACTATCCTCAGGACCCTGCATGAAAGTGCACAGATGAGCACTAGAATCAGAGTCAAGCATCCAACTGGATGTAGAAGAAATCGTAAGGTTAGACTCAATAATGAGAATACCTTCAGAAGGACCTTCCTTCTTGTTCTTCAGGGAGGCCAGATAAGTAGGGCAGTTCCGCTTCTAGTGGTCGTCGCTGTTGCAATGAAAATACTTTCCTTTGACATCGGCCTTTTTCTTTGGCTCTGTCTTCTTCTTTGTTCCTTCCACCTTCTACTTTTTTGCAGACTTTTTTTTTCTTTCCATAAGACTTTCTTTTGGAAGAAGTCCGTTCCATAGCAAGAACTGAGCCTTTAGAACCTTTCATAGAAAGCTCAGCGGTAACCAGCATATTCATTAATTCGGCCAAAAATTTTGAAGTTTATGCATGTGGTAATTCATGATGAATTGCCCATATGCATCAATCAAGGATTACAGAATAATATCATTCTGCAGGTCCAAGTCTAACTTCACACTGAGCTTCTCAAGCTCTTCCATATCCTTGATCATTGTCAGACAGTGATCTTGGACTGACTGCCCATCACGCATCTTAGCCTTAAAAAGTTATTTCGTGACTTGATATTTGGCTGCGTGACTCTGTTCACCAAACATCTCCTGCAGGTGAGCCAACATTTGGCGAGCAGTCTCGATATCTTCATGTTGGCGCTGGAGCTCATCAGACATCGAGCCCAACACATAATATCTAGCCTTATTATCTTCGTCTATCTATTTTTCCAGAGATGCTCTCTATTCAATAGATGGATAGGCTGGTAAGGTGGGAGGGTCCTGGTCCAATACATGGGTTAACTTCTTGGAATCCAAAATAATTTTATAGTTCCTGAGCCAATCTTTATAATTAGATCCGATCAGTCTATGTGTGTCCAAGATATGTGCTAATGGGTTGGATGCAGACATTTTCCTATAGAGAGTCAAAGATTCTAGTTAGATACTGTAATTATGACTTGATCAATTTATTTAAGAATTTTATTTTTAAATAAATTAGCTCCCACTATTTTCTTGGATCCCTACACTCCCTCTATAGAGATGTGAAAATCTCCATGATTAATGATTTCTAGTGGATGGTGCAGTCTCACCAACTGACTCATCACCTCACCTAACAGTTATTGGTGATGGGTTAGCCAATGAGTGAACAACTCTTGTTCAATGATTCTCTAATCATGGTGCACCCAAACTTGGTCTCTAATTCATGAATCTCACCGTATCCAAAATATTGATCCACTCCTTAGTTAAGTTAGATCCATCATTTGCACAGACTAGATTCCTAATTGAGTCTCTCACCATATTCGAAATATTAAGTCCAACTCATCCTCCAGCCCATAGCATCCAATGCCTAATAGACATGGTTGCATCTTTTCGGTGCAACTGAGCCACTGTATCCAGCCGAGAACAATCAACCTTGGGAAGGGCCTGCACATCTATAATGGTGGAAGATCTCAGACTTAATTTTTTCTTAGGGAGAATTGATTCAGGTCTCATTAAACTAGACTTATCATAGTCATAATAATTATGACTAACCTAGTGGCATGGGTTAGCTCGGATTATTGACCACCTTAGATCAGAACTGTGTCAATAGATATGGCCAGGTAAGTGAGACCGATGGAAGAAATATGCCATTAACTCGTACAAGAATTATGCCATTAGATCTAATCATGGCATATTTTGTATACATCTCATGTATCGAATTATGCATATTTTCAAATCTAAATTATCTCATAATAATCTAAAAAATTAGATTTAAATTAATCTAATCAAAATAAATTCTAATCTAGATAATTATGTAGAACTATTCCACAACTAGTCTAGACATGCATCAATCATATCTCATATGATATTTAAAAATTAAACAATTTTATTTGTTATTTTTTAGATGTTATTATAACCATTATAATATCAAAAAATAGTAAATAAATTAATCTAAAATATAATTTAATCAAATTAAATTGAAAACATATAAGACTATTTTATAGAACTATTCTATTTTAGAACTAGTCATGCATATTTTCTAATCTTAGATCCAAATCATTTAATTTTAATTTTTTCTGATTTCAGATCTGATCACATCTCATGTGACATCTAAAATTACTTATTTTTTAATTAAAATAAATTTAAAATCAAATCTAAATACTTTTAAAATCTTGGCTCTGATATCAGTTGAAGGAAAATCCTGATTTTTCGTACCAGGTTCGTTCAGATCTGATCAGATCAAGAGATATATTTCAAAAAAAAAAATTTTCTTTGATCTAGATTAGATCTAAGATATTTCAGATTTGATTATTATTATTTTAAAAATTAAAATAAAATTAGACAAATTAAATCAAATTTAATTTACCTTGAAGTGGGTAATCCTATTATCCGTTGATGATGCTGTAAGCAGCGGAAGGTTCTGAATCAAGCCATGCAAGTGCCTGACCTCTACCGATATCCACTTGGGTTGGATCTAGAGATCTTCTTCTTCTCTATCATGTTTTCAAAAATTAGAACTGGATCTAATCTGAAGGATCTTCAAAACTCTTTTCAAAGATCAGTAGTTGTCCTATGCAGTAGTGCAGCCTTCTAGCTTTCAGTCGCCTTTCTTTGATCTGGATCGCACCAACCAAGAATCCAAACACTTTGGATGTGGAGAGGAGAGGGAGAAGGTGGGTTTGGCATGGAGGAAGAGGGGAGAGGCAGCCTTGGGGCGTGGGATTTCAATTCTCCAATCATTCAATCATACAATCATCCAATCTGAGTTGGGCGCAGGGTCATATTTATAGACTGTCTGTGATCCAACTTCTCTTTTTCCCAACCAATCACAACTCTTTATGAAATTATATCTAAATCTGATTGACGGAAATAGAGTCTTCTGGATTCCTCCTTAAAAGGTGCCTAAGACCAGTCAAAGTTGGTTCTTAGGAGAACTCTAATTGAAATCCAAAAAGGAGATGGAGTCCCTATCCAACAGGGACTCCTGGGCGCCTCCAACTTGGGCACACGCCAAGGGTGGCGTGCGCCCTCTTCCTTGCCAGGTTCTGGCAGGGGGACAGGCCCCCACTAGATCTCCAATAGGTGCATGACACGTGGACAGAAGTCAAAGTGTCAATGTCAATATTTGACCGGTCAAAGGTAGACTTTTGACCAAAGTCAAAGAATGAGAAATGGCAGGTGACCAAAAATGGTAGGTAATGTCCTACAAAATAAGATAACCTTTTCTGACTTGGACAACCTTCAGTCAGACCATATGAAGGCCTCTGATTGAGCACAAACTTTTTTGGCTCAGACAGGACAACTTATTTGTGATAGCAAAAGAAGAATGTCAGGTTCAATCGAGTTCTAGCACGATTTCTTTGAACCTAATTGAATCTCATTTAGATCAATTAAACTAGATTAGTTCAATTAATGATCATCAAATTTAAACCCTTATTTGTGTGACCTAGTTAGATTTAGTTCTGTGTGGTAGTGGGATATGTCATGATCTGTATCATCAACATCATTGAAATTCCTTTCGATGGATCAGAATTCTTCTGATTCGAACAGCTAGAATGATTGATCATCTAAATCATTCTAATTGCTCCCAAAATCCACCAGTGACACCTAGCAGTATATGGTGGCAACCCATCAGAGCTGAATGCAAATCTCTTGGTGCAGCTACTTATGTGATTAAGTTCTTCTATCTTGAGCCTCGATCAGATTAGGGTTAAGATGAACTCGTCAAATCCTAGTCTCTGTCATATGATGTAATCATTCGATTTCAAGTCCAATGTAAAAACTTAAATAGAAACTCTTTCTATTATTTCACTCTGCCATGGCCATAGACTTCTGGACTTGATTCTCATGATCATCATAGGGCTGCTCCTCTACCACCGAGGTAGATAGATTCCATCTTGATGCTATCCAGTTCCTATAATGAACATGCTATAGCCAACATACACCTTAGGATTTCATACGGCTAGGAGACCGAGTAATGGTGTAGTCAAACTATAACACCCTTAAGGTGAACTACCGATGCACCTTAGGTCAAAGAACCAGACACACCACTACAGCATCGAGTCAGTCATCGATGAGAAGGTAAACTTCCTAATGACTACTCGAGGTGGTCACGCTCAGTGCCCTCATTCTCTAACGAGTACTTATACTCTAGCTCCAGTGTCTCCACACCATAGACTCAAGACTCATCTACTAAAGAGAAGCGATTGTATACCAACCTTCCGAATCAATCACCATCCTTGTGATGATCCTATGGTCGGAAGCATTTTATGAGTTAATAATGATTATTCATGTCTTAAATTTTTAACTCTTGAAAATATGAATTATCATTACTATTAACTCAAAGGATGTATCACAGACACTAAATACACATATGTGATAGAAAATAATCCATTTTATTGATATTAGTCAAAATTATAATTTTGCCCTTAGAGGTGTATTACAAGTGTCAGCCAATTCTGGCTTCTAGGGCACATATATCTAACAACTTCTACTTCATAACCTTCACCAATGACCTATCGAGATATGGGTACGTCTATTTAATGAAGCATAAGTTGGAGTTGTTTGAAATGTTCAAACTATTTTGAAATAAGGTTGAAAAATAAACTAAGAAGAATATTAAAACTCTTTGATCTGACCGAGGGGGTGAATATCTTTCCAATGAGTTTTTGACATATCTTGGAGAGAACGGGATTCTCTGTCAATGGACCACTCCTAGAACACCACAACATAATGGTGTGTTTGAAGGAGAAATCGAATCCTGTTGGACATGATTCGATCCATGATGGGGTTTGCTGGTTTGCCAATCTTCCTATGGAGATATGTGCTCGAGTCAACTTGTTATAGTCTAAATAGGGTTTCGAATAAATCTATTAATAAAACACCATATGAGATATGGACAGGGCGTAAGCCAACACTTTCACATCTTAGAATTTGGGGGTGTCCGGCTTACGTCAAACGTTTGATGACAAATAAGATTGGACCTAAGTCTGATAAGGATAGTTTTATAGGTTACCCAAAAAAAACCAAATGGTACTACTTCTACCTTACTGATGAGCAAAAAATGTTTGTCAGCCTTAAGGCAGTCTTTTTAGAAAAGAAGTTTCTTAGTGAAAAAACTAATGCCTCTAAGGTCGAACTTGATAAAGTATGATAGATGAAAGAATAGACATAAGTTGTAAAACTTAAGCTAGATTTGATTAGATCAGACCCAGAACCCATTGTAGATGCATACTTAAGGTGATTTGATAGATTACCACATCAATCGGATAGATACTATGATTTTCTGAAGTAGGATGGGGATCCTATCGAACTCGATGAGAATGATCAGAATCTGATTACCTATATGGATGCAATGCAGAGACTCGACTCTGAGAAATGGCTTAAGGCCATAAAATCCAAAATGGAATCTATGAAGGTTAATGATGTATGGACATTGGTTGACCCACCCGAAGGGGTAAAACCCATAGGATGTAAGTGGGTCTTCAAAAGAAAATGGAGTGCAGACGAAAAGGTGGAGACCTATAAAGCCCATCTGATTATCAAGGGGTATCGTCAATGATATGGTATTGACTATGATGAGACATTTTCTCATATGACGATGCTCAAATCCATTCGGATTATGCTTGCTATTGCTGTGCATCTAGATTATGAAATCTGACAGATGAATATGAAAACGGCTTTCCTAAATGGAGAGCTGGATGAAGAGGTGTATATGATATAGCCTAAAGGATTTACATCCATGGATGAGTCTAAGATATGTAAACTTCAAAGATCTATTTATGGACTGAAGCAGGCATCTCGGAGCTGAAACATATAATTTGATAAAATAATCAAAGCATGTGGCTTCGTTAAGATTAAAGAGAAGCTCTGCATATATAAATGGGCTAATGGTTCAGCAATAGTATTTCTAGTATTGTATGTAGATGACATTCTTTTAATCAAAAATGATGTCCCTGCATTGCAAGGAATAAAGATTTGGCTATCATCACAGTTCTCTATGAAAGATTTGAGAGAAGCTTCCTACATCCTAGGGATGAAGATTTATAGAGATAGATCTAAAAGGTTGCTTGGATTATCCCAGTCTATATACATTGATACTGTACTGAAATAGTTCAGCATGGAGAATATCATGAAAGACTATCTACCAATAGGCCATGAAATTTTTTATTTAAAGAGGGATTGTCTGATAACACCTCTAGAAAGAGAGCATATAAGTAGAATACCATATGCTTCGACAGTGGATTCTATCATGTACGCCATGACATGTACACAATCCGATGTGGCATACTCACTAGGGATAGTAAGTAGATACTAATTTGATCCAAGGATGAACCACTGAAAGGTTGTTAAAACCATCATAAAGTATTTGAGAAATACTATGAACCAGTAGCTTATATATGATGAAACGGACTTGAAACTTATGGGGTTCATAGACTCTAGTTTCTAGTCCGATCATGATGATAGCAAGAGTGTGTCGGAATATATTCACCCTTAACAGTGGGGTCATCTACTGAAAGAGTTCCAAACAACATATTGTGGTCGATTTAGTTTATGAGATAGAGTATGTCACTGCATCAGATGCTGCCAAAGAAGCGGTGTGGCTGAAAAAATTCATCATCGAGCTCGGAGTAGCACCCTCCCTTGATGGTCCAGTTCTGCTCTATTGCAATAGCTTTGGAGCTATTGCTCAAGCGAAAGAACCGAAGGCACACCAACAGATGAAGCATATTCTCCACCGCTTCCACCTTGTCTGAGAAATTATGGATCGAGGTAATATCGACATTCAGAAAATTGACGAAAAGAAGAACCTGACTAACCCATTCACTAAAGCTATTATGATGAAGGAGTTCAATGACTTCAAGTCGAAGATAGGTATTAGATACTGCACCGATTGGCTTTAGTCCAAGTGAAAGATTATTGAAAATATATTTCAAAGCCAATCATCAACCTGTTGACGGTTAGGCTATATATTTATAATTTTATATGAATCATAAATTAATAAAAATTATTTTGGAATTATTTATCACAAAATCTATTGTCTTTTAATAAAAACTTGTATTGTGATGAAGTCCTTAGGACTATGTAGATTCGACAAAGAAGGATTTATCATTTAGTTCTTAAATTATTCATGATCAAAATATACGTTGTTACTTAAGATGATAATGTTTATCGAGTATAGGTCGTTGTATGCTATATAGGTTGGTTATCCTTGTAACCAAGAAATATTGAGACACTGGTATGGTATGCAAGTAAGATGTATGGGTATATCTGCACTGAATGTGATCAACTCTAAAGCATTTTTCTATCAAGATTAGTCTCAAAGGATATGGATATAAGTATCCCTTAAGTATCTCTTAGACCTGAGACCACCATGATGACTTGCAAGCAACTCACTGTACTTAGGTATCGGACTATCTAAATTTTTAATTCAGTGATGGAAGGTCACTAGGTGCAGTCAAGTACTTGGCTTATCGGTGTATGAGTCAAGATGGGATTGACCCTTCCAAGTGTTGGAGCAAGTGCATCACTGTATTTCAATTTAGCAAATCCTCGATCGGGATAGTCCATATGATGGATGCTAAATTTTGAAATATACTATGGTTGAATTTTAGGATTGACAGTAAATCCTAAATCATCATTTGAGCATCGAGGTCAAGGGGATGAATTATACAATTATCATATTCCACAGGTTCGTCATTATTGCATTATGACTTTTGGACCTATTCGAACGTCGGATACCATTGCTAGATGGCCACATTGATTGGTACAAAAAATTAATTTTTATACTATCAACTTAGAATTTGAACCTATGAAATCACACACATAAGAAGTTTCTGCCTGATCTGATGGCTGATCATGAGTCCTGATGACCTAGGACACTATAGTCAAGAGTCCCACTGGACTGAAACTTTATGACCAAGAGTCACACTGGACTGGGACTCTGAGTCCTACTCATCTAGAACTCTTTGATCAAGAGTTCCACTGGTCTAAAACTCTATGATCATGAGTTTGATTCATTTGGGACACCAGGTTCAAGAGTCCCACTAATTTGAAACTCTTCAGAAGTTTCATGTTGATGGACTCTATTGCCTAGACATCCATTCGATTGGAATTCTATGTTTATTGAAGGATTAATTAGCAATTTGATTATTGATTAACTCAATTTGATTGAATTCTATGTTTATTGAAGGATTAATTAGCAATTTAATTATTGATTAACTCAATTTGATTGAGTGATGGGGATTTGATCAAGTTTGATCGAATTGGATTCGATTGGGTTTGACCCGATCAGGTCGTGAGTTGACCTAATCACTTTGAAAGATTTGATCTTGATTTAATCAAGGGCTAGACCAAATTAATTTCTAATTTAATTAGAAACTTAATAAGTTAGGTTAAGCCTAATTTAGTTATATTTGATCTGATCTTATTGGATTTGGATTAATTGGTTTAGTTGAAACCAATTTTGAAAAGTTAAAGGAGGTTTGAACTTTCAACTCCCTACGCCTACAATATTTGACCAACCTTTGACCCACGCCCCTCTTTATTTTATGTGAATTTTTTCATACACCTAGATACCTTCTGCGCCCCTTATCTCTTCTACCTTTGACCTGGTCCAATGGTTGGACTGGTCAAAATAATTTGAAATTTGAATTCAATGTGGAAGTTGAAACTTCTCAACTACCTCTCGTTCTTATCCTTTTCCCATGCCCACTTTGATTTTACTTCACACAATTTTTTATGTATTCTCAAAGTGGACATGTAGAAGGAGAGTCCTTCTGCATGTCAAATACTCTAGTATGGGCGTTGGATAGGGATAAAAAGTTTTTTGAATTTGATGTTGGTTGGGAGGTTGAAACAAGTTCAACCTCCGATCCTTATCTCTTTCTATGCACCTTTTCTATGGTATTCACGTCAATAAATTATGAGAATTTTTTTGTGTGCAATATATGGGGTTTTCATTCTATGGTAAAAGTTTCAATATGATTGGGCATTAGTTTTGGACAACAAAAACCTTGGAGTGAAGGTGTGCAGGGTCTTGCAGCACCTTATTTTTTCCTCATGCCTCTCTTCTCTTCTGATTTTTACCTCTAAGGATATTTAATTTTTAGATATGATTTAAATAGAATTTGTAGATCTAAAAGTCATCTTTCTATAAAAACTTATTTCATGAATAAACTCCAGACAAAGAGAGCGTGATAGGATATTCAGTGTGTTAGGTTTTTTTGGGCAGAGTGAAACCCTAGATTTGGGAATCTGGGTTCGAGTGGAGAGATCAAATGCTGTGAGCATCGGATCACCATCAAATTTGAAACACCTTTTCATCATCCTTCAGTATTTATATTTTAATTTTTTAGAATATTTAAAAAATTAGAAAGTATATAATCAATCGGATCAATCATGATCAGCCATTGAAGGCTCTAGCGATGAGCTAGCACTCCAATGGGGCTGATCGAGATCAGGAGTTCCATGTGGATCAACCATAGAGGCCAGACACGTGTGTGACTATGATGCAATACCAAAGCATTATTTGATAGATTCAGATTACGATTATCAGTTATCTACGAAAAGATATTATGTTCTGAATAGATTGATGTAGTAAAGAGTTTGCTATGATTTTATTTTTAGATCTATATGAATGCATGCATATTATGTTTAGATCCTTAGTATAGGGCTTAATATTCTAATATGATCAAAAATTAATAAATTAAATTAATTAATTTTTTACTATATTTTAGCTATTTTTTAAATTTTTTTTTGAAAGTAGCACTACAAATCCTGCACTGCTTCCTTCACTTTCCACCAAGACCGATCAGCAAATCATGCACCCAAACCTTCCACCCCAAGAAAAATCCTTTTCATTAATCTTCTTAGCCTCCACCTTTAACTTGCTACTCTCGGTTGGCCAAACCACAGCAATAACAAAGATAGATCTGAGACATACCGTGGAATCCTCGTACAGATTTCAAATTTTTCCCTATATGACTTCTCCTTCGCTTCCACACACCATCAACCTCTGATACCAAATGTTGGCACATCATCATCAACCTCTGATACCAAATGTTGGCACATCATCCTAGCATCATCTAGCTCTGATGCCATGTTACGAAAGCTCCTGATCTTTAGCATGGACCATAGGAGACCTTTGATGTTCTCTAAGACAACGTATCATAGACCATCATCTAGATCTATGCTGGGGCACCTCCCTCCTTGAGCTTGAGGGAGGTGCCCCCTCTCTCTAGAGCTTCTTCAAGAACCTAGGGCAACAACACTAGAGAAAAGAGAGAAAAAAAGTTGAAGGAAGAAAAAATTGGTATTGATTGCACCAATGAAAACCCTAATACAACCTATGTATCTATACATAGCCATTAGGCATAACCAAAAATTTTTCTAGCTAACCCAATACATGAAAGCACCCACCGAGCCCATGTACACCCATGTCTCCTATGCTCTGATCTCCTGGATCTAAACCCGACCCATACATGAGTTAGCCCTCTTAAGACCTCTCAAACCAGGCCTTAAGACCCTTAGGATAAGTTCCTATCCTAGCTCCAAAAAGACCCTACGCATAGCTCTGCCCGCGCACTGAGCTGGCTCAGTCTCAGCACTAAGCTGGCTAACCTGAGACTGGATCAACTCAATCTAAAATGGAGCCAGCCCAGTTGGATGTCGTGCCTACAGTCCCAAATGTGCACCTCTATGTTTGGCCTATCCTCTGAGACTTAGTCGATCCAGTTTCAGACTGAGCTGGCTAATCTACAAAAATGATCTTTTCTGCAGTCTTGATTTTCTGACTTTGGTTCCTTGCTCCACCTTAAATTTTAGGTCTCTGAAGCACCAACCAAGCTTCTAGAATCTCCAGAACCAACACCCTAGCTCCTTCTATGGCCTCCCAAGGCTTGAGAGTACCATTAATCCTCATAGAGTAGCCTTATGATAATCATGAGATTGAGTTCATAAGCCCATGGCCATGGTAGTGTGAAGATGATAGAAAGAATTTCTATTAGGGTTTCACATAGGATATGAATCTAATGATTAAATCATATGATGAATGTTGGATTTGATGAGTTCACCTTAATCCTAATCCTATCGAGGCTCAAGATAGAAGAACCTAATCACATAGGTAGCTGTGCAGAGAGGTTCACTTTCAGTTCTGATGGCTTACCACCATATACTGCTAGGTGTCACTGATGGATTTTGAGAGCAATTAAAATGATCTTGATGATCGATCATTCTAATTATATGAATCAAAAAAATTCTGATCCATCGAAAGATGTTTCGATGATGTCGATGATAGAGATCGCGACATATCTCATTACCATATGAAAATGAACCTAACTAGATCACATAAACAAGGGTTTGGATCTGGTGTTAGATATATGTGCCCTAGAAGCTAGAATTGGCTGACACTTGTAATACACTTCTAGGGGCAAAATTATAATTTTGATTAATATCAATAAAATGAATTATTTTTTATTATATATGTGTATTTAGTATCTGTGATACATCCTTTGAGTTAATGGTAATGATAATTCATATTTTCAAGAGTTGAAAATTTAAGACATGAATAATCATTATTAACTCATAAAATGCTCCCGACCATAGGATCATCATGAGGATGGTGATTGATCCGGAAGGTTGGTGTACAATCGCTTCTCTTTAGTAGATGAGTCTTGAGTCTACGGTGTGGAGACACCGGAGCGAGAGTACAGGTACTCGTTAGAGAATGAGGGCACTGAGCGTGACCACCTCGAGTAGTCATTAGGAAGTCTACCTTCTCATCAATGACTGACTCGATGCTGCAGTAGTGTGTCTGGTTCTTTGACCTGAGGTGCATCGATAGTTCACCTTGAGGGTGTTATAGTTTGACTACACCATTACTCGATCTCCTAGCCATATGGAATCCTGAGGTGTATGTTGGCTATAGCATGTTCATTGTAGGAACTGGATAGCATCAAGATGGAATCTATCTACCTCGGTGGTAGAGGAGCAGCCCTATGATGATCATGAGAATCAAGTCCAGAAGTCCATGGCCATGGCAGAGTGAAATAATAGAAAGAGTTTCTATTTAGATTTTCACATAGGACTTGAAATCGAATGATTACATCATATGACAGAGACTAGGGTTTGACGAGTTCACCTTAACCCTAATCTGATCGGGGCTCAAGATAGAAGAACTTAATCACACAGGTAGCTGCACCAAGAGGTTCGCATTCAGCTCTGATGGGTTGCCACCATATACTGCTAGGTGTCACTGGTGGATTTTGGGAGCAATTAGAATGATTTAGATGATCGATCATTCTAGCTGTTCGAATCAGAAGAGTTCTGATCCATCGAAAGGAGTTTCGATGATGTCGATGATAGAGATCATGACATATCCCATTACCATATAGAACTGAACCTAACTGGGTCACACAAATAAGGGTTTGAATCTGGTGATCATCAATTGAACTGATCTAGTTCAATTGATCTGAATGAGATTCAATTAGGTTCAAGAAAATCGTGCTAGCACTCGATTGAACCTAACGTTCTTCTTTTACTATCATAAATAAGTTGTCCTGACTGAGCCAAAGGAGTTTGTGCTCAATCAGAGGCCTTCATATGGTCTGACTGGAGGTTGTCCAAGTCAGAAAAGGTTGTCTTATTTTGTAAGACATTACCTGCCATTTTTGGTCACCTGCCATTTCTTCGTTCTTTGACTTTGGTCAAAAGTCTACCTTTGACTGGTCAAATGTTGACCATTGATACTTTGACTTTCTGTCCATGTGTCATGCACCTATTGGAGAGCTGGTGGGGGCCTGTCCCCCTGCCAGAACCTGGCAAGGAAGAGGGCGCACGCCACCCTTGGCGTGTGCCCAAGCTGGAGGCGCCCAGGAGTCCCTGTTGGACAAGGGACTCCATCTCCCTTTTTGGATTCCAATTAGAGTTCTCCTAAGAACCAACTTTGACTGGTCTTAGGCACCCTCTAAGGAGGAATCCAGGGGACTCTATTCCCACCAATCAGATTTAGATCTGATTTCACAAAGGAGTTGTGATTGGTTGGGAAGAAGAGGAGTTGGATCACAGACAGTCTATAAATAAGACCCTGCGCCCAACTCAATTGTATGATTGATGATTGAGAATTGAAATTCCCATGCCCCAAGGCTGCCTCTCCCCTCCTTCCTCCATGCCAAACCCACCTTCTCCCTCTCCTCTCCACGTCCAAAAGGAGTTTTGGACTTGGTTGGTGCGATCCAGATCAAAGAAAGGCGACTGAAAGCTAGAAGGCTGCGCTGCTGCAAAGGACGACTGCTGATCTTCAAAAGAGTTTTGAAGATCCTCCAGATCAGATCCAGATCTAATTTTTGGAGATGTGATAGAGAAGAAGAGGATCTCCTAGATCCAAGCCTGAGTGGATACCGGTAGAGGCCAGGCGCTTGCGTGGCTAGATCCAGAACCTTCCGCTGCTTACAGGATCATCAACAGGGTAATAGGATTACCCAAATCAAGGTAAATTAAATTTGATTTAATTTATCTTAATTTTATTTTATTTATTAAAATAATAATAATCAGATCTAAAACATCTTAGATCTGATTAGATCAAAGAAAAAATTTTTGAAATATATCTCTTGATCTGATCAGATCTGAACGAACCTGGACCGAAAAATCAGGATTTTCCCTTCAACTGGTATCAGAGCCATGGTTCTAAATTATTTAGATCTAATTTTAAATTTATTTTAATTAAAAAATAAAGTGATTTTAGATGTCACATGAGATGTGATCAGATCTGAAATCAGAAAAAATTAAAATTAAATGATTTGGATCTAAGATTAAGAAGATATGCATGACTAGTTCTAGAATAGAATAGTTCTATAGAATAGTTCTTGCATGTTTTGATTTAATCTGATTAAATCATATTTTAGATCTATTTATTTACTATTTTTTGATATTATAAGTGTTATAATAACATCTAAAAAATAGCAAATAAAAATTATTTAATTTTAAATATCATATGAGATATGATTGATGCATGTCTAGACTAGTTGTAGAATAGTTCTACATAATTGTCTAGATTAGAATTTATTTTGATTAGATCAATTTAAATCTAATTTTTTAGATTATTATGAGATAATTTAGATCTGAAAATATGCATGATTTCGATACATGAGATGTATGCAAAATATGCCATGATTAGATCTAATTTGTATATGAGATATATGATATAGATCTAAAACTGTTTTGTAGTATTACATGTTCCTGATTAAGGCGTTCCTCTTGGCCGTCCGGTCATAAGAACGAAGAAGGGTTTAAAGGCCCTCTCTTCCCATTCGATGGGGTGTTCTTATGATGTGTAGGGGTGCTGCGCATGTTCGTCCTTAATCAGAAACCCAAAACTTACTTTCTGCAAAACCCTAGATCCTGAAACCCTAGGATTTATTGTGCATATTTTGTTTATGAACCCTACTTAATTAAGAATTAAGATTATGGAATATTAATTAGGTCTAAAATTGAGAATTTCAGATCTAAGACATATTCATAATACTGGGTTCGGGCTTGGGTAGCTCAATTAGGTCTAAGCGGTTGATCAAACCGAATCAAGAGTTGGTTAGATGGGATCAACAATGCTTAAATTGACCAGCCTAATAGGATTAAGTCTGGGTCAAGATCGAGTCACGATCAAGCAAGACCTAATTAGGCTCAGAGGTTAGAGTCTGGATTGTAGGCTAACCCAATTGGTTCTGACTCAACAATTTGGTGTCTAAGGTAAGTTTGGCACATACGATCGACTGGTTTTTAATTGGAAGCTACTCGACCTGAATGCATTCTTGTACGAGTTAATGGCATATTCCTTCCACCGATCTCACTTACCTGGCCATATCTGTTGACACAGTTCTGATCTGAGGTGGTCAATAATCCGAGCTAACCCATGCCACTAGGTTAGTCATAATTGTTATGACTAATGCCAAGTCTAGTTTAATGAGACCTGAATCAATTCTCCCTAAGAAAAGATTAAGTCTGAGGTCTTCCACCATTGTAGATGTGCGGGCCCTTCCCGGGGTTGATTGTTCTCGGCTGGATACAGTGGCTCAGTTGCACCGGGAAGATGCAACCATGTCTATTAGGCATTGGATGCTATGGGCTGGAGGATGAGTTGGGCTCAATATTTGGATACGGTGAGAGACTCAATTAGGAACCCAGTCTATGCAAATGGTGGGTCTGACTTAACTAAGGAGTGGATCAATATTTCGGATACGGTGAGATTCATGAATTAGAGACCAAGTTTGGGTGCACCATGATTAGAGAATCATTGAACAAGAGTTGTTCACTCATTGGCTAACCCATCACCAATAACTGTTAGGTGAGGTGATGAGTCAGTTGGTGAGACCGCACCACCCACTAGAAATCATTAATCATGGAGATTTTTGCATCTCTACAGAGGGAGTGTAGGGATCCGAGAAAATAGTGGGAGCTAATTTGTTTAAAAATAAAATCCCTAAATAAATTGGTCAAGTCATAATTACAGTATCTAACTAGAATCTTTGACTCTCTACAGGAAAATGTCTGCGTCCAACCCATTAGCACGTATCCTAGACACACATAGACTGACTGGACCCAATTATAAAGATTGGCTCAGGAACTACAAAATTATTTTGGGTTTCAGAGAAGTTAACCCATGTTTTGGACCAGGACCCTCCCACCTTACCAGCCCGTCCATCCACTGAACAGAGAGCGTCTCTGGAAAAATGGATTGACGAAGATAATAAGGCCAGATATTACATGTTGGGCTCGATGTCTGATGAGCTCCAGCGCCAACATGAAGATATCGGGACTGCTCGCCAAATGTTGGCTCACCTGCAGGAGATGTTTGGTGAACAGAGTCGCGCAGCCAAATATCAAGTCACGAAATGACTTTTTAAGGCTAAGATGCGTGATGGGCAGTCAGTCCAAGATCACTGTCTGACAATGATCAAGGACATGGAAGAGCTTGAGAAGCTCGGTGTGAAGTTAGACTTGGACCTGCAGAATGATATTATTCTGCAATCCTTGACTGATGCATATGGGCAATTCATCATGAATTACCACATGCATAAACTTCAAAATTCCTTGGCCGAATTAATGAATATGCTGGTTACCGCTGAGCTTTCTATGAAAGGTTCTAAAGGCTCAGTTCTTGCTATGGAACGGACTTCTTCCAAAAGAAAGTCTTATGGAAAGAAAAAGAAGTCTGTGAAAAAGCAAAAGGTGGAAGGATCAAAGAAGAAGAAGGCAGAGCCGAAGAAAAAGGTCGATGGCAAAGGAAAGTATTTTCATTGCAACAGCGACGGCCATTGGAAGCGGAACTGCCCTACTTACCTGGCCACCCTGAAGAACAAGAAGGAAGGTCCTTCTGGAGGTATGCTCGTTATTGAGTCTAACCTTACGGTTTCTTCTGCATCCAGTTGGGTGCTTGACTCTGGTTCTAGTGCTCATCTGTGCACTTCTATGCAGGGTCTTGAGGATAGCAGGAGGCTGAGGGATGGAGACATGATCCTACGCATCGGTAATGGAGCAAGAGTTGCTGCAGTAGCCGTGGGAACATACCCTCTTCGATTACCATCTGGTTTAGACTTAGTTTTGAAAGACTGTTATTATGTGCCTGCAGCTAGCAGGAATTTGATTTCTGTTTCATGCTTAGCACAAGAAGGCTATGTGATTACCTTCTTTAAGGACCATTGTAACATTCTTTATGAAAGAAATAAAATTGCAAATGGTTTCCTTATTAATGGTCTTTATCAGCTACATATTGATGTACCTATTTCTAACTATCGAGCAAAACGTGAATGCCAAACGACCTAGGGATAGTCCAAACGATAGATATCTATGGCACCTGAGATTAGGTCATATAGCAGAAGATAGGATTCAACAAATTGGAGAAAAATGGGCTATTGAGTCCATTGACTTTCGAGTCATATCCAACTTGTGAATCTTGTCTTCAAGGCAAAATGACTAAACTCCCTTTTGTTGGACATGGGGAGAGGGCCACAGATCTCCTTGCCCTAGTACATACTGATGTGTGCGGCCCATTTGATGTGCCGGCTAGAGGCAATTTTGTCTACTTCATTACCTTTACCGATGATCTGTCTAGGTATGGGTATGTGTATCTTATGAGACACAAGTCTGAAGCTTTTGAAAAGTTCAAAGAATTCAGACATGAAGTAGAAAAACAAACTGGAAAACCCATTAAGGTTCTTCGATCAGATCGAGGAGGTGAATACCTTAGCCGGGAATTCCTAGACTATCTTAAGGAAAATGGCATAGTCTCTCAATGGACTCCACCAGGAACACCTCAACTCAACGGGGTTTCAGAATGGAGAAATCGGACTCTATTGGATATGGTTCGATCCATGATGAGCTTCACAGACCTCCCTGATTTTCTTTGGGGACATTCATTGTTAACTTCAATTTATCTACTGAATAGGGTTCCCTCTAAAACCGTTCCTACCACACCGTATGAGATATGGCACGGTAAGAAACCAAGTCTGAGTCATCTCAGAATTTGGGGTTGTCCGGCTCATGTCAAAAGACAACAAGCGGACAAGTTAGAGTTTAGGTCCTTTAGAGCTCGATTCATAGGATATCCTAAAGAGTCATTAGGATACTATTTCTACATTCCAGAAGACCACAATGTGATTGTGAGTCGACATGCCATCTTTCTTGAAAAATAGTTTATTCAAGATAGCGGCATTGGAAAGCAGATTAAGCTTGATGAGAAAGTCTCACAAGTACAACGAGCTAAGGACCAATTGGAACCAAATCAGGTTGAGCCAATAAGAACACTACCTCCTCCACCTCGTAGATCGGAAAAGAGTTTTCCGTCCCCCTGAAAGATACTTAGGTATTATTTCAGAGGAAGTAGAGGAAAATGTTCCTCGTAGGTAATGGTGCTCATGGTGATGATCCCAAAACCTACAACGAGGCGATATCAGATATCGACTCCGAGAAATGGCTTAGAGGCAATGCAGTCAGAAATTGACTCGATGCACTCAAACCAAGTCTGGACCTTGGTAGATCCACCAGAAGGTATAGTACCTATTGGGTGTAAATGGATCTTCAAGAGAAAGATTGGTGCAGATGGGAATGTGGAGACATTCAAGGCTAGACTAGTGGCAAAAGGTTATAGTCAACGCGAAGGCATTGACTATCAGGATACCTTTTCCCCAGTGGCTATGCTAAAATCCATCCGCACATTGCTTGCCGTTGCAGCCTATTTCGATTATGAAATATGGCAAATGGACGTGAAAACGGCATTCCTTAAATGGATATCTTGAGGAAGATATCTATATGGAACAGCCGCTAGGTTTCACATCCAGTGATACTGATCACAAGGTTTGCAAGCTGCAAAGGTCCATATATGGACTTAAGCAAGCATCTCGGAGCTGGAACACTCGTTTCAATGATGTGATCAAAAAGTTTGGTTTCATCAAAAATGAAGAGGAACCATGTGTTTTCAAAAAGGTCAGTGGGAGCGCTGTTGTCTTCCTCGTATTGTACGTGGATGACATCCTCCTTATTGGGAATGATATTCCCATGTTGACGATCAGTCAAATATGGTTGTCCAAGGAATTCTCCATGAAAGACCTAGGTGAAGCATCCTTTATTCTAGGAATTAAGGTCTATAGGGATAGACCGAATAGGATGCTAGGACTTTCACAGAAGATGTACATAGAGGAAAGTACTAAAGAGGTTTAGTATGGAAAACTCTAAGAGGGGATTAATACCCTTCAGACATGGTATTCATCTTTCCAAGAAGATGTGCCCTAGCACACCTGAGGAAATAGAACGCATGAGCAAGATCCCTTATGCTTCTGCAATAGGGAGCCTCATGTATGCCATGCTATGTACACGACCTGATATAGCCCATGCTGTGAGTGTCACAAGCAGATATCAGTCAAATCCAGGTGAAGAACACTGGACTTCTGTGAAATGTATCCTTAAGTACTTGAGAAGAACTAAGGATATGATGTTGGTCTTTGGTAATGGAGAACTCCAAGTCCAGGGATACACAGACTCGGATTTCATGTCCGATATAGATGATCGAAAGTCGACATCTGGAAGTCTGTTTGTGTGCAATGGTGGTGCTGTCAGCTGGAAGAGTTTCAAGCAAACTGTGATAGCAGATTCCACCATGGAAGCAGAATATATCGCTGCATCAGAGGCTGCGAAGGAAGCATTCTGGTACAAGAAGTTTGCTGCAGAAATTGGAGTAATGCCATCAGATGCCATTCCTCTATACTGCGACAACAATGGCGCCATAGCCCTTGCTAAGGAGCCGAGGTCTCACCAAGAAATCCAAGCACATTGAGCGGCGATACCACCTCATCCGCGATTACCTTCGAGAAGGTTACGTTCGAGGTCAAGAGAGTCAACTCCACAGATAATGTGGCAGACCCACTTACAAAGCCGTTGGGCCAGCAGAAGATCGAAGCCCACCTTGAGAAGATGGGACTTAGACTTGTAGCCAATTGGCTTTAGGACAAGTGGGAGATTGTTAGATATATGTGCCCTAGAAGCCAGAATTGGCTGACACTTGTAATACACTTCTAGGGGCAAAATTATAATTTTGACTATAATCAATAAAATGGGTTATTTTCTATCACATATGTGTATTTAGTGTCTGTGATACATCCTTTGAGTTAATGGTAATGATAATTCATATTTTCAAGAGTTGAAAATTTAAGACATGAATAATCATTATTAACTCATAAAATGCTCCCGACCATAGGATCATCACGAGGATGGTGATTGATCCGGAAGGTTGGTGTACAATCGCTTCTCTTTAGTAGATGAGTCTTGAGTCTACGGTGTGGAGACACCGGAGCGAGAGTACAGGTACTCGTTAGAGAACGAGGGCACTGAGCGTGACCACCTCGAGTAGTCATTAGGAAGTCTACCTTCTCGTCAATGACTGACTCGATGCTGCAGTAGTGTGTCTGGTTCTTTGACCTGAGGTGCATCGGCAGTTCACCTTGAGGGTGTTATAGTTTGACTACACCATTACTCGGTCTCCTAGCCATATGGAACCCTGAGGTGTATGTTGGCTATAGCATGTTCATTGTAGGAACTGGATAGCATCAAGATGGAATCTATCTACCTCGGTGGTAGAGGAGCAGCCCTATGATGATCATGAGAATCAAGTCCAGAAGTCCATGGCCATGGTAGAGTGAAATAATAGAAAGAGTTTCTATTTAGATTTTCACATAGGACTTGAAATCGAATGATTACATCATATGACAGAGACTAGGGTTTGACGAGTTCACCTTAACCCTAATCTGATCGGGGCTCAAGATAGAAGAACTTAATCACACAAGTAGCTGCACCAAGAGGTTCGCATTCAGCTCTGATGGGTTGCCACCATATACTGCTAGGTGTCACTGGTGGATTTTGGGAGCAATTAGAATGATTTAGATGATCGATCATTCTAGCTGTTCGAATCAGAAGAGTTCTGATCCATCGAAAGGAGTTTCGATGATGTCGATGATAGAGATCATGACATATCCCATTACCATACAGAACTGAACCTAACTGGGTCACACAAACAAGGGTTTGAATCTGGTGATCATCAATTGAACTGATCTAGTTCAATTGATCTGAATGAGATTCAATTAGGTTCAAGGAAATCGTGCTAGCACTCGATTGAACCTAACGTTCTTCTTTTACTATCATAAATAAGTTGTCCTGACTGAGCCAAAGGAGTTTGTGCTCAATCAGAGGCCTTCATATGGTCTGACTGGAGGTTGTCCAAGTCAGAAAAGGTTGTCTTATTTTGTAAGACATTACCTGCCATTTTTGGTCACCTGCCATTTCTCGTTCTTTGACTTTGGTCAAAAGTCTACCTTTGACTGGTCAAATATTGACCATTGACACTTTGACTTCTGTCCATGTGTCATGCACCTATTGGAGAGCTGGTGGGGGCCTGTCCCCCTACCAGAACCTGGCAAGGAAGAGGGCGCACGCCACCCTTGGCGTGTGCCCAAGCTGGAGGCGCCCAGGAGTTTCTGTTGGACAGGGACTCCATCTCCTTTTTGGATTCCAATTAGAGTTCTCCTAAAAACGAACTTTGACTGGTCTTAGGCGCCCTCTAAGGAGGAATCCAGGGGACTCTATTCCCAACAATCAGATTTAGATCTGATTTCATAAAGAGTTGTGATTGATTGGGAAAAGGAGAAGTTGGATCACAGACAGTCTATAAATAAGACCCTACGTCCAACTCAGATTGTATGATTGTATGATTGGAGAATTAAAATTCCATGCCCCAAGGCTGCCTCTCCCCTCTTCGTCCATGCCAAACCCACCTTCTCCCTCTCCTCTCCACATCCAAAGTGTTTGGATTCTTAGTTGGTGCGATCCAGATTAAAGAAAGGCGACTGAAAGCTAGAAGGCTGCGCTGCTGCAAATAGGACGACTGCTGATCTTCGAAAAGAGTTTTGAAGATCCTCCATATCAGATCCAGATCTGATTTTTGGAGACGTGATAGAGAAGAAGAGAATCTCCAGATTCAGTTTGAGTGGATACTGATAGAGGTCAAGCACTTGCTTGGCTTGATCCAGAACCTTTCGTTGCTTACAGGATCATCAACGGGTAATAGGATTATCCACTTCAAGATAAATTAAATCTGATTTAATTTATCTAATTTTATTTTAATTTTTAAAATAATAATAATCAGATCTGAAACATCTTTGATCTGATCTAGATCAAAGAGAGAAAAAATTAAAATATATCTCTTGATCTGATCAGATTTGAACAAACCTGATCCAAAAAATCAGGATTTTCCTTCATCTGGATGTCATCAATTGGGCTAACCTAGTTCGATTGATTTAGATTAGATCCAATTAGCTTCAAAAAAATCAAGCTAGCATATGATTGAGCCTAACTTTCTTCTTCTATAATCTTTTTGATTAATCTCACCTGAGCCAAATTTGTTTGGGCTCACCAAAGAACCCTATATGGATTTGTTTTTAACTGACTAGAACTTGTCCAAGTCAGAAAAGGATTATCTTAATCCATCAGATGAAAATGAGACAACACCTGCTAATTCTTATCGCCACCTGCTATTTTCTAACATTGCTCGGACATGAGATGTCCCAATGCAGGAAAGAAAGGGCATGGGCATGCACCCCCTTTGGACATCTGCTTGGGGTACACTCCCCCTGGATTTCATGCACAAGAATGTGCGCACGCCCCTAGTTGGCATGCGCACATGGGGAAAAGGAGATGGAGTCCCATACAGATGGGACTCCAGGGTTACTTGATTGCTTCTAACTCTTTGGTGCCAACTTCACTAGGCTTATCCAGTATTGGTGCCAACTTAGGAGACTTTGAGGGGTCTCTTATCTGATATGATCAGATAACATCACCCCACCAATCAGATTTAGATCTGATTGATCAAAGGCCTCTGATTGGCTGAGATGATGTGGCACTGCATGGCGTAGCAGGATCTATTTAAACTCTATCTATGCGTAGGGTTTTATTCTTCTGCTCATCTACCATGCCGCAAAGCTGCCCCTCATCTTCTCCATACCATGCTTTGATCCTCTTTCTCCCTTCTGCATGCCCAAGGAGTTGGGTGATAATCCAATAAGAGTCCAAGGAGCATTAGCGCCCAAATCAGGAAGAAAGCAGAACTATTTCAAGGGACGATTGCTACTACTTCAAAAGGAGTTTTGAAGAACCTTTAGATCAGATCTAGATTTGATCTTTGGAGCATTGATTCAGAAGGAGAAGACCTCCAAATTCTATCTGAGTACACTCTGGTAGAGGCTAGGCACGTGCATGGCTCAATCCAGAACCTCAGGAGCATCAGGATCATCGTTAGGGTAATCAGATTACCCTAATCAGGTATATCAGATGTTCCATAATTTAGATTTGATTTTTGTTTCAATATCAGATTACCTCGATTAGATCTATGAACTCTTAGATCTGATCAGATCATAAAAATTTATTTTTAAAAAAATCTACCCTAGATCTGATCAGATCAGCTCGATCCTACGATAGAAAATTAGATTTTTCTTCAAATGGTATCAGAGTCAGGTTAGCAGTTCTTTAGATCTATTTTAAATCTGATTTTATTTTTAATCTGACATTAAAGGATTTCAGATATCATATTAGATGTGATTAGATCTAAAAATAAAAAATTAAAAAAAATTAAATGATTTAGATCTATAATGTATGAGATGCATGACTAGACTAGGTATAGAATAGTTCTATGTGTAGTCTAGTATAATCATATTTTTAATTTGATTAAATATAATTTTAGATTTATTTTATTTTTATTTTTTTTGATGTTATAAATGTTATAATCAAATCTAAAAAATTAAAAATATAATTCTTAATTTTTAATTTATTCATATGAGATATGAAAGATGCATGCTTAGATTAGTTGTAGAATAGTTTTATGAACTGTCTAGAATAGTTTTATTTTGATGTGATCAATCTAAATTTTATTTTTTAGATATTATATGTGATATATTAGATCTGAAAGCATGCATGTTTAATTAAGTTATGATACAGGAGATGTATGCAAGGCATGTATAGGTTATATCATTAATTGTATATGCGATATATGATTTAGATCTAACTTATTTTATAGTAGAAAATATATTTTTGATTAAGACGTTCCCCTTGGCCATCCAGTCATAAGAATAAAGTAGAATTTAAAGGCCCTCTCCTTCCATTCGATGGGATGTTCTTATGGTGTATATGGGTGCTGCGCATTCGTCCTTAATTAGAAATCAGAACTTACTTTTCTGCAAAATTCTAGATCCTGAAATCCTAGGATTTTGATACATGTTTTGTTCATGAACCCAAACTTAATTCAGAATTAAGATTATGAAACCAATTAGATCTAAAAATTATGAATTTTAAAATCTAAAACACCTTCATAAATTTGGATTCGGACTTGGATAGCTCAATTAGATCTAGCAGTTGATCAAACCGAATCAAGAATTGGTTAGGTGGGATTAAGAGTGCTTAAATTGATCAGCCCAATAGGATTAAGTCTGGATCAAGGTCGATTTACATATGTAATCGATCAAGTCAAGACTTAATTAGGCTCAGTGGTTAAAGTCTGGATTGTAAGCTAATTCGATTGGTTCTGGTTCAATAATTTGGTATCTAAGGTAAGTTTGGCAGATACGATTGACTGATTTTTAATTGAAAGCTACTCGATCTGAATGCGTTCTTGTCGAGTTAATAGCATATCCCTTCCATCAGTCTCACTTACCTGATGATTTGTGTCGATCTAGTTCTAATTTGAGGTGGCTAATAATTTGAGCTAACCCATACCACTATGTTAGTCATAATTGTTATGACTAAGTCAAGTCAAGTTTAAATAGATCTAAATTAAATCTTCCTAAAATAATATTAACTCATAGATCTTTCATCATTGTAGATGTACAGGCCCTTCCCGAGGTTGATTGTTCTCGGCTAGTTATAGTGGTTCAGTTGCACCGGAAAGATGCAACCATATCTATTAGGCATTGGATGCTCGACTAGTTATAGTGGCTCAGTTGCACCGAAAAGACGCAACCATATCTATTAGGCATTGGATGTTGCGGGTTGGAGGATATGTTGGACTCAATATTTTGAATACGGTAAAGGATCCAATCAGGATTCCAATTTGTGCAAATGGTGAGTCTGACTTAATTAAGAAGTGAATCAATATTTCGGACATGATGAAATTCATGAATTTGAGATCAGGTTAGGGTGCACCATAATTAGAGAATCATTGGATAAGAGTTGTCCACTCATCGATTGATCTATCACCAATAACTATTAGATGAGGTGGTGAGCCAGTCGGTGGGACTGCACCATCCACTAGAAATCATTAATCATGGAGATTTTTACATCTCTGCCCAGGAAGTGTAGGGATTCGAGAAAATAGTCGGAGCTAAATTTGTCTAAAAATGAAATTCCTAAACAAATTGGTTAAATCTAATTGTAAAATCTAATTAGAAACTTTGACTTTCTACGGAAAATGTCTGCATCTAACCCACTAGTCCGTATCCTAGACATCCATAGACTAATTGGACCCAACTACAAAGATTGGCTTCGAAACTTTAAAATTATTTTGAATTTTGAGAAGTTGACTTATGTGTTAGAATAGGATCCTTCCACTTTACCACTCGGTCCATCCGCTAAATAGAGAACATCTTTGAAAAAGTGGATGGATGATGATAATAAAGCCATGTATTACATGTTAGGCTCAATGTCTGATGAGCTTCAGCACCAACATGAAGACATAAAGACTAACCATTAAATATTGGCTCATCTGTAAGAGTTGTTTGGTGAACAGAGTGATGCAGCCAAATATCAAGTCACTAAGAGACTTTTTAAGGCTCAGATGCATGATGGACAGTTGGTCCAAGATCATTGTCTGATGATGATCAAGGATTTAGAAGAGTTTGAGAAGTTTGATGTCAAATTAGATCAGGATCTGCAGATTGATGTAATTCTGCAGTCTTTGATTAATGCGTATGGGCAGTTCATCATGAACTATCGTATGCATAAACTTCAGAATATTTTGACTGAACTTATGAATATGCTGGTTACTACTGAGCTTTCCATGAAAAATTTTGATGAACATATAAAATATATAAATAAAAATATTAATTTATTATTTTAATTTATCTTTATTTTTAAGAATTGATAATTTTATTTCATCTTTTGCAGAACATAGATGAGAAGTTTTCGATTTATGAGTTACAACAAAGAAAATTTGGAGCAAATTAGACTCAAAATAAAATTAAATTAAGAGAAGAATGTATATGGTATTATAGAAAATAAATTTAAAAAAAATATGTGCGTTATTATAAAGAAATAAAAATTTCTTTCGGTAATTTTTCGGTTAAAAGAGCGCTGGTGGTTGTTTTTTTGGTTAGTTGGCGGGTGCGTGAGGTCTTAAGTGGGTCCGTGAAGATGTTTAAACGGGTTCGTGAAGCTGGAAGTGAGTGGGTGCGATGGTCTTTGCGGGCGCGTGAGGCCGCGGCATGGTGGGTTCGAGGCCAGGCATTCGGTCGGATGCTGGAGCTGGTTCACCTGAGATAACTCCTGATCCAAATATAATTCCTCCTTAAACACGAACTCTGCTCACCTCCAAATTTCTGTTCTATAAAATCCGTCTTCACGCCACAGACTAGATGAACCAGCGGCCTCCCAGACCTTTCTTCGGCCCCTTCTCTCTCCCTCTCTTGTTCTCTTCCTCTCTTCCTTTCTCTTCCACAAATAGCAGTCATATCTTTTTCTTTCTTATTTCTTTCTTCCATAATTCTAAGACTACTTCTCTACAAAATTTTTCCATCTGGCTTTTGATCACTGCTCCAAGTTATTGGAAAGAAGATCTCAAGCTCTAGGATGAAGATTTCAGTGAGAAACTTTTCGATGTCTGGCAGATCATTTTTTTTCTTAATCTGTGATCTTATTTTGATGATGTTTTTTATTTTTTATCTTTTATATTTTTTTTAATTATAATAAAGACTACTTTTAGTTATAAAATTTTGATATTTTATTTTCTTGCAATTAATCTAGAATAGTTTATTACCCTTAGAACGAGCCGTGATCTATGAGTACGGTTCATGCTCTTGGGATAGATTATATTTAAATCAATTCTTGAAATAATATCTAAATCAATTTAGACTAGCCTATAACTTTAAGAGACGAGTTATGATATTAAGGTACAGACCGTGCTCTCTAAGATAGGTTATATCTTTATTGATTAGATATCAATTACCGTATATTAAAAAGAATATCAACTATCAAATAAGTGATCAATTGAAATCCTGAGAATCCATCTCCATATCTGCAACTCCACTTAAATTAATTTATTATTTAATTTACTTTTTTAATTAATTTAAATAATCTTTTAATTAATCAATTTTTAATTAATCTTGATCCATTTTTATTTTATAATTTAAATGTAATTAATACGATCCCTATGGATTCGACCTTGATTCATCCTATCTATATAGTTTGAGTTAGGTTTTATTTTTGACCACCAACGACAGCAATCAAATTTTGGCGCTATTGCCGGGGATCATGATTTAGTTGCTTTAAATAACTAAAAAAATTTTAAAAAAAATTTAAAAATAAAAATCTCAAAAAAATAATTTTCAAAAAAAATTTAGAAAAAAATTAAAAAAAATTTACTAACATCGCATAAGCTATATAGGGTTTAGAGACCTAATCACAAAACCTAACAAGTAAACCTAACTAACTTAAATTTGATTGTTTTACTTTACTTGGACATCTTGACTTTTTGCATCTCATCTTAAGATACTTTAAGGATACTAAACCTAATTAAATAAGATAAGATGAAAATTTGATCATCCTTCCTTAGCCCAAAAATCACAAACTTTCATATTGTATTAACCCAAGCCTTTAATTTTTTAAAATCAATTAGACATTAGCCCCTAAGGACATTCAAGCTCATTAGGATAAAAAATTCTAAAAGTTGGACCGGATTAGAATTAGTCAATTTAACTAGTGTCTAAGATAAATAGTTTCAGAGATTACGTTCTGAAAGAAGGTGGTTATTTAATTGATTCCGTTAGCTTACCTGGTTGAGCACAATTGGTATCTAAGGCAAGCAATGGGGGGACTCCCATCGACCTTACATTTATCTGTCCAGTTAAGTGGCCGATTCTTTACTTGGAGGGCTTGAAGAAAATCTTGGCAGTTAGGAGCTGTCTAGATCTAGGGTAACCCTTAGCCAGAATTGATTGCATGACTTTTGCTAACCCACAAACATCAAACCTAATTAAACTCTTCATATCTAATTCTTAGTTTTAGGACTCTCTAGGCTCTCATCTTTAGAATTTCTTCCATCTTTTTCTCTATTAAAAAATCTAAAAAAGAATCTACAAAATAATAATAATATCTTTTTGTGTTTGCTCTAAGGTATAATTGTGGGGTATTTACTTGGACATTGTTCATCACGATCCAAAATCTAATCCCTAGATCCTAAAATTGAACGAACCCTTAGAGCTAACAAACTAAGAATTATGGCTGCACCCTTTTGCCAATTAAGTGAATATTTCACCCCTGCTTCTTATACCTATGACCCCTATACACCCATGTATGAACCTAATAAAGGTGAAATCTATGAGGTTGAAAACTCCATAGATATCTGCAATAAGGTAGGTGAGCTATCCTAGAAACTTGACTATCTATTGAATATGAGATACTTTCCTGTCTCATATTTGCATGTGTGTGACATATGTTCGAGTTCCAACCACCTGGTTAGTGAATGTCCAGTTGCATATCGATCTTAGAAATTTACACATGAGCAGACTTACCCAACCCCAACTCAGACCAATTATTATAACCCTTACTCTAACACCTACAATCTGGGTTAGAAAAACTATTCAAATTTTTACGAGACATCACAACCAGCAATTGATTATGAATTTAGCTATTTGGAAGAAACATATACGGTATACCAATATCAAAATGTTCATGAACCTTCTTCAAATAATTATAGTTTGGCATTTAAAGAAGAAGTTTTTCATATATTAGAAGGGCTTAAGATGGACACCCAAATTCTTCACTCCCATACTCAATCAATAGCCAAGCTGGAAACCCAAGTTAGTCAGCTAACTACTGCATTCAATAGTTGGGAGGGGAAAGAATTATCTAGTCGGCCCATAATTAACCCAAGGGAGCAATATATAGCTGAGAGCTCCAATGTTCATGAAACCCTCATAGAACTACCTAATATGCAAACTAAAAATTATTTTGAGGTGGATGTACCTAAAGATGTCATTAAGGAAGCTATCCCTAGAATTATTTCTCAAGATCCAGTGCATATAAGTGAGGATCCTTTCGGGGTGGATGATTTTAATATAGGAGGGTATACTGAAAATGAGAATATATTATTAGAGCCATCCAATTTTAGCACCACTACTCCAAGGGTTGAGAAATATGAAATAATACTAGCTCTAATAGCTTCCCCTCTAAAATCACCACCTTCTTCAGAACTGAATCATCCTTTGGTCATACCTAAGTATGCATGTTTAGAATCGAGTGATATCCTTCCGATACCTATTGTACTAGACTCAATCCTTAATCCAAAAATTTAATTTTTGAGCATATTAGAAAAATAAATTGAAGAAATTCTCACCAAACAAGGGTCTATGAATGGGTTTATAAACTATCTTCTTAAAATTAAAAAGAATAAATTGACCAAGAATGGGGTCATGAATTACTTTTTGCAAATTGATGATAAAATACTAAAATTTATAAATAATGGGATCGCAAGCCATCTTCCTGAGATTGGCAATCCAAAATCATTAGAATTTGTCAATCTAATTTTTGACACAGGATAGGTAGAAGGACTTGGTCTGGCTGCAGATCTTAAAACTTAGCGCTTGTTGAGAGGCAACCCATCGTTTGTTTTCTTCCTTTCTTTCAAGTTTCTATTTTTTTTTTAATTTTCTTTTATAAAAAAATAATAAAGATGATAGGCCTAAGTTGTGGGGAGCACATCAAACATCCTGTATGAACATGATGGAGTTTAATGAAGGATCTGCAAACAATAAATCAGGTGGTACCTCTTCTTGATAAATATTTTTGATTTTTTCTCTTCTTTCATTGAGGATAATGGAAATTAAGTTGGGGGAAAGAATAACTAACTTTAAAAACTTATGAGTCCTCAAGTATGATTTGAAAAAAAAAAAGCTTTATATACCCAAAACTTTATTTTGATTAAAAGTTAATTAGACACCTTAATCAATGAATGATTAACGGTCTAGATAATTTTAGAGATACCGAGAAGTAAATTATTAGGAAAACCTAATGAATGGTAGGATTTAGATCAGACTAAATTTTAAGAGTGATTCTAGAACTCTTTTCTTATTGATCTCAATAAAGAATCTACTTCACGAAAATTGGATGGAAAGGTCAAAATATGCAGCAGTCTTTCTAAAAATTTGCTTTAAAAAAAATATTGATTTTTCACTGAGTAATTGAGCCTCTTCGCCTAAGTAAGCATTGTGGTTCGCATAAAAAGATTGGCAGTGTGAATAAAAAAAAGAGGTTTAGCATTTTCTCACTGAGTAATCATGCCCCTTCATCTAAGTAAGCATTATGGTTTGCGTCAAAATGTGGGGATGCAAGAATCAGAAAGCAAAAGAAAAGTGGATAAAAAGGGGGCTAAGTTGCAAGAAAGACAATAAACCCAGCTCACATCAAGTTAAAGGATTTAAAAAGTAAAGTGGAAAGTTGGTAAAAGAAGATCTCTACAAATTTTTATGGCTAATACTCAACCATTAATTGGATCGAATTAGTAATCCAATGACGTACCTCTTTAATGGTTTGGTCGGATATCAACTGCCTTTATGAGTGTCTAAACCTAACTTTTAATTTAAGATTGAGTCGGTATATATTACTAATCTATCTGCTTTACTCGAGGATGAGTAGGTTCTAAAGGCTCAGTACTTGCTATGGAGCATATTTCTTTCAAGAGAAAATCTTTTGGAATGAAGAAGAAGACCGCAAAGAAGCAGAAGATGGAAGGTAGGAAGAAGAAAAAGGTAGCATGGAAGAAGAAGGCTACTAACAAAGAAAAATATTTTCATTATAACACTGACAACCATTGGAAGTGAAACTGCCCTTTATACCTGGCCAACCTAAAGAGCAAGAAGAAGGCGCGCAGGTCCTTCTGGAGGTATGCTCGTTATAGAATCTAACCTTACAATTTTTTCTGCATCCAATTGGGTACTTGATTTTGGTTCTTATGCTTATTTATGCACTTCTATGTAGGATCTTGGGGAGAGTAGGAGGCTGAGGAATGGTGAGATGATCTTGCACATCGGAAACAGAGCAAGAGTTGTTGCTGTGATGTGGGAACCAATCCTCTTTAACTACTATTAGGATTAGATTTAATTCTTAGGGATTATTTTTATGTGCCTGCAGCAAGCAGAAATTTAATTTTTGTTTCATGTTTAGTACAAAAAGGCTATGTAATTAGTTTTCTTAAGGACAATTGTAATATTCTTTATGAAAGAAATAAAATTACAAGTGATTTTCTTATAAATGGTCTCTATCAGTTACATATTGATATTTCTAGTTTTAATATCCAGCAAAACATGAATGCCATAGGATCAAAGCAACCTAGGGATAGTCTAAACAATAGGTATCTATAGCACCTTAGGCTAGGTCATATAGCGGAAGATAGGATTAACAAATTGGAGAAATTCGAACTATTGAGTCCATTGACTTTCGAGTCATATCCGATTTATGAATCATGCTTTTATGGCAAAATGACCAAGCTCTCTTTTGTGGGACATAGGGACAGGGCCACAGACCTACTTATCCTAGTACATATTGATGTGTGTGGCCTATTTGATGTGTCGGCTAGAGGCAACTACGTCTACTTTATCATCTTTATCGATGATCTATCACGGTACAAGTATGTGTATTTGATGTGATAGAAGTCTGAAGCTTTTGAAAAGTTCAAGCAATTCAGACATGAAGTAGAAAAGCAAACTAAAAAATCCATTAAGGTTCTTCGATCAGATCGAGGAGGAGAATACCTTAATCAAAAATTCCTAGACTATCTTAAGAATAATGGTATAGTCTCTCAGTGGACTTCATTTAGAATGTATCAACTCAATAAAATTTCAGAACGAAGAAATCGGACCTTATTAGATATGGTTCAATTCATGAAGAGCTTCATGGACCTTCCTGAGTTTCTTTAGGGATATAGTCTAATGACCGCTATATATTTACTGAATAGGATTTCTTCTAAAATTATTCTTACCATACCGTATGAGATATGGCATGGTAAGAAATAAAGTCTGAGTCATCTCAGAATTTAGGATTGTCTGGCTCATGTCAAGAAACAGCAAGCGGACAAATTAGAATTTGAATTCTTTAAAGCTCGTTTTATTAGATATCCTAAAGAGTTGTTAGGATATTATTTTTATCTTCTAGAAGACCATAACATGATTGTGAATCGACATGCCATCTTTCCTGAAAAATAGTTTATTCAAGATGGTGGCATCGAAAGGCAGATTAGTCTCAAAGAGAAAGTCTCCCAAGAGCAATGAGCTAAGAAACCTATAGAATCCAATCAGATTAAGCTAATCCAAACACAAGTTCTTCCACCTCGTAGGTCAAGTAGAATTTTCTATCTTCCTAAAAGCTACTAGGTACTATTTTAGAGGATATAGAGAAAATGTTCCTCACAAGAAATGAGATTCATGGAGATGATCCCAAAACCTATGACGAGGCGATATCAAATATTGACTCCAAAAAATGGTTGAGGCAATGAAGTTAGAAATTGACTCAATATGCTCGAACCAAGTCTGAACCTTGGTAGATTCACCTGAAGGTATAGTACCTATTGGGTGTAAATAGATCTACAAGAGAAAGATAGGTGCAGATGGGAATGTAGAGACGTTCAAAGCTAGGTTAGTGGTGAAAGGATATAGTCAATGCGAAGGCATTGACTATCAAGATATCTTCTCGCCAATAGCCATGCTTAAATCCATCCACACACTACTTGCTATTACAGCATATTTTGATTGCGAAATATGGTAGATGGACGTAAAAACGACGTTCTTAAATGGATATCTTAAGGAAGATATCTGTATGAAATAGTCACTAGGTTTCACATCCAGTGATGCTGATCACAAGATTTGCAAACTATAAAGGTCTGTATATGGACTTAAGCAAGCATCTCAAAGTTGGAATGCTCGTTTCAATGATGTAATCAAATTATTTGGATCATAAAAAATGAGGAGAAACCATGTGTATTCAAAAAGATCAGTAAAAGTGCTATTGTCTTTCTTGTACTATACGTGGATGACATCCTCTTAATTGGGAATGATATTCCCATGTTAACTATAGTCAAAATATGGTTATCTAAAGAATTCTCTATGAAAGACCTAGGAGAGGTATTTTTTATTCTAGGAATTAAGGTCTATAGGGATAGACCGAATAGGATGCTAGATCTCTCACAGAAGATATACATAGAGGAGGTGCTGAAGATGTTTAGTATGAAAAACTCCAAGAGAGGATTGGTACCCTTCAGATATGGCATTCATCTCTCCAAGAAGATGTGTCCCAACACACCTGAGGAGATTGAATGCATGATCAAGATATGCATGAGCAAGATACCTTATGCTTCAGCAATAGGGAGCCTCATGTATGCCATGCTATGTACACGACCTGATATTGCCCATGCTATAATTGTCATGAGCAGGTATCATTCGAATCCAGGTAAAGAGCACTAGACTTCTATGAAATGTATTCTTAAGTACTTGAGAAGGACCAAGGATATATTTCTAGTCTTTAGTAATGGAGAACTCTAGGTACAGGTATATATAGACTCAGACTTTATGTCTGATATAGATGATCGAAAGTCAACATCTGGTAGTCTGTTTGTGTGCAATGGTAGCACTGTAAGATGGAAGAGTTTCAAGTAGACTATGATAGTAGATTTCACCATGGAAGTAGAGTACATCGCTTCATCGAAAGCTACGAAGGAGGCATTCTGGTATAAGAAGTTTGCCATAGAGCTTCGAATGATGCTATCGGATGCTGTCCCTATGTACTACTACAATAATGGTGCCATAGCCCTTGCTAAGGAGCCGAGGTCTCATAAAAAATCCAAGCATATCAAGCAGTGATTCCACCTCATCCAAGATTACCTCGAGAAGGGTTACGTCGAGGTCAAGAAAGTCGACTCCATAAACAATGCAGTAGATCCACTGACACAGCCTTTAGGCCAGCAGAAGATTGAAGCCCATCTTGAGAAGATGGGATCTAGATTTGTACCCAATTGGTTTTAGGTCAAGTAGGAGTTTGTTAGATACGTGCCCTAGAAGCCAGATTGGCTAACACTTGTAATACACTTCTAAGGATAATTTTATATTTTTGACTATAAATTAATGAAAAGATTATTTTCTATCATAGTATGTATTTAAAGTGTCTGTGATACATCCTTTGAGTTAATGGTAATGATAATTCATATTTTCAAGAGTTAAAAATTTAAGACATGAATTTTCATAATTAACTCAAAAACTGCTTTCGATCGTAAGATCATCATTAGCATGATGATCGATCTAAAAGATTAATGTACGATCACTTTTTTAGGATAGATGAGTCTTTAGTCTACGATATGGAGATACTAAAGTGAGAGTACAGATCCTCATTAGAGAACGAGGGCATTGAGCGTGACCACCATGAGTAGTCATAAGGAAGTCTACCTACTCATCGATGATTGGCTCGATGCTGCAGTGGTGTGTCTGGTTCTTTGGCCTGAGATACATTAGGTAATTCATCTTGAGGGTGTTATAGTTTGACTATACCATAACTCAGTCTCTTAGCCATTCAAAATTTTGAGGTGTATGTTGGCAATAGCACGTTCATTATAGAAATTGGATTGTACCAATAGAAGATCTATCTACCTCGATAGATGAGGAGTAGCCTTATGATAATCATGAGATTGAGTCTATAAGCCCATAGCCATGGCAGTATGAAGATGATAGAAAGAGTTTCTATTAGGATTTCACATAGGACTCGAATTGAATGATTAAATCATATGACGAATGTTGGGTTTGACGAGTTCACCTTAACCCTAATCCTATCGTGGCTCAAGATAGAAGAACCCAATCACATAGGTAGCTGCACTGAGAGGTTTGCTTTCAGTTCTGATGGCTTGCCACCATAAATTGCTAGGTGCCATCGGTGGATTTTGGGAGCAATTATAATGATCTTGATGATCGATCATTCTAATTATATGAATCAAAAAAGTTTTGGTGTATCGAAAGATGTTTTGATGATGTCGATAATAGAGATCGCGATGTATCTCATTACCATATAGAACTAAATATAACTAGGTCACACAAACAAGGATTTGGATCTACATGTCATCAACTAGGCTAACCTACTTTGATTGATTTGGATTAGATCCAATTAGGTTCAAGAAAATCGTGCTAGCATACGATTGAGCCTAACTTTCTTCTTCTATAGTCTTTTTGATTCATCTCGACTGAGCCAAATTGATTTTTACATGCCACCTTTGGACATGGGCATGCGCCCCCTTTGGACATCTACTTGGGGTGCATGCCCTCTTGGATTTCACGCACAAGAATGTGAAAGGAATATGCTCTCAAGCCAATTGAAATTTATATTTTGATGGGCTATTTCTTATCTATCAAACTCATGTAATGACATTTTTAAATAAATAAAGGCATTTATTTCATCATATGCTGCATCTTAATTATTTATTTAAGATTATGATGAATCCCATAAATTAGGACTATAATTTTAGAGTTATGATAAGATCATACCAGTGAGACCTAAAATCTTAAAATCTTAATTTAAATATTTTTGATCGATGGAACATTGAGTTGGAGATTAATATTTTCGGTAAGATTGGTACATCCTATATATGCTCGATGGAGAGGATGATTGATCTTACAATCACTTATGTTTGATCCTAATATAAGGATGTGAGTGCTCATTAGAGAATGAGTTCACTAAATTGATCTAGCTTGAGAACATCTAATGGAGTCTTATCTACATGTTAATAGATGGTTCTCATAGTGGGAGTTATGCATGTAATCCTTTAACTTGAGACTACCATAGAACCTTATATGTAAGAATCCATATTTTGGTTTATACTCATTCATAACTTAGTCATGTATGGGATGTTCTAGATATGGTGGATTATATATGAAGGTTGTGAGTAGGTCAACATGGAATCGATCACTCCTGGTAAGAGGAGATCGTATCCTGCGTGCTTCAATCAAATGATGATTTAGGAAGTCTTTGATCAAAGCATGATAAAAATTAGAAACGATTTTTAATGCTTCATTAATCAAATCATCATCATAAGATTGAAAGAAATATGAATATGATATTGGGTTTGACATATTTTCATACCAAGAGTCATATTCGGAATATAGGGTGATCGAAGGATCTTATTGCACGGTAACTTTCCACTGAAGAGTATTTTTGATATTTTCATCAAAATTTTATATCTTCTAGATAGACATGATACATTGCTAGACGTCAATTTTATCTTGTGGATTAGATTAAATTAAAGAGTTTAATTTTGTCATTAATTAGAAAGTATTCTAATTGATCAAATCGGGTTAGCTAGTTTTGACCTAAATCAGTTTGGTTAAGTTTTAACCAGATTAGGTCAAATTGTATCTAAATCCACTGCTGGCTAGATGTGGAATCCAATGGATCACATACAAAGAAAATTGATCAAGGGTCTAATTGGATTAGATCAAGTTTGCAAGTTGAACATTCGAGCACATGTTGCAAACCCTAGCACCTAGATTCGAATCAGATTCGAATTGAGTTTCGATTTGGACTAATTTGATCCAATTTGAGTCAAATAAAATTTGACTAACTGATTGGGTTAACCCTTGGCTAGATGACCAAGGGATTGGGTGCATAAAACCAAAGACCCACATGCCAGAGTGTCTCTCTCTTGGCATGTGGAAGAGACCATGTGCGCTTGGGGTTTTTAGCGCATCTTTTGAGTTGGCACCTCCCTTATCCATTTTATATTTCATATATTTTTTCCTTTGGGGTGTGGACTTCAGAAGGAGGCATAGAAGAGTCCTTCTGCAGGTGGAACTCCTCCGTACTAAATCTACAAATTGGTTTGACTTGAAAGTCTTTGCCGCCCCAAACTCTTGGCGCCACTTGGACTCCACTTGGACTCATAAGTCCAAGTGGTTAGGGACTCTATCATGCCTCCTCTATCTCCATGCCATATTCAGATGTGGCATCCCACTTTTAGGCCATTGGATGGCCTATATCTCTGATCCAAGTCTTTTAATTTTGACACCATATATTTATGCATCGCGACTCTTCGTAGAAAAAATACATAGAATTAGTTCGAAGAGTCCTTTTGCTTTAAGGCACCTCTTGGATTAAGTCTATGTAATTTTAAATGACGTAAAATTTAGAAGGGGCATGAGATATGCTAATGGGGTGTGAGATGAAGATGTGCGAAGGGTGTGAGATTTTGTGGTGGCACCCCTACGTACATTATAAATAGGGGTGCGCACCGAGAGTCCAAGGCATCAGAAATTCCTCCTTTCTTACAAGAGTTTCTTTTATTCAATTTTCTTTCTTTCCTTCTCTTGTCTAGATAAGGTCCTAATAAGAACAAGAAGTCTTCCTTAAGACAAAGAGATTAGAAAGAAAATTAAGAAGACAAGGAAAAAGAAAGGAAGGCAAGGAAAGGCTAGGAGGGTGACATTAAAGGCTAAGAAAGGTTCTGCCTAAATAATTAAAATTTTTATTATAAAAATTTTAATTAAATTATTCAAAGGTGCTGGTGACTTGATCAAGTCTCCATGTGGATCAACATTGAAGGGTGAACACATGGACACCTGGTGGAACCCTTGCCAGACTGCTGTCGGAGTTTAGACTCGAGTCAGGATTTAGCGATTGAGGTATGTTCCAATACCCTCTTATACACATAAATGCATATTATATGATTTAAATTCTAATAAGGTAGTCCTAGGGTTTGGGTTTGATTTTATAATTTCATAATTTTTCTTTGAAATCCATGCTTTCGCCCTGTACACCAAACTCATCAGTTGTATCAGAGCAAACCTTATTAGACTAAATCATATGTTGTTATGTTTATGCATTAATGGCATAATTGTAAATATGATATGATCATATTTAATTTATTTATCATGTTATTTATTTGATGCGATCATATTTGTTTAATCATAATTAGATTATGATGTATATATCATTCTGTAAGGTTGCCCTGGTATAGTGGCATGAGTTTACTATATAATAATGGTTGTCCTCAAATGATTATACATGCTATTATATTTGTTATATATCATAATTGATATATATTCTTGTGTTCTATATGATTTTAAATTAGAATGTGCAAGAGACCATTTAAATCCCTCTATAAAAATTATATTAAGTTGTAGTGTCATTAACCGATAGCAAAATCAGTTTGGATGTCTAATTGATCAATTGGTGTCTTGGAAAGTGGTTCATGATTGGTAAAGAGAACGTGATTTTTTAATTGATTTCGTTGTCTGATCTGACCAATTTATTGATGTCTAAGGAAAGCAATGAGAGGACTCCCACCTCTCTCCCACTTACCTGGCTGATTCGAATTGATTTAATTCTAGATTGGATGCTTAATGGCCTTCCTATTGAAATATGATACGCCTCTAAGCCGGCTTGGATACGCCGTCAAGCCGGCTCAGGGTGATATTGAGCCGACTCAACATGGATTTGAGTTGACTGTCTCAGGCAGACAGAAAGAATTGCTCGAGCCAGACGCCGTCGAGCCAGCTTGAATGTGAACTGAGCCAGCTCGGCGGGCGAATTCAATTAATTCACTACATTAAGCCCTTCCTTCATGCTAGGTCATTATTATGTCACGAATCATATTAGGTTTGTTGTGTAACCACATGACCTATTATAGGGACTGATGTAATATTAATCTGGTGCATTGAGATGCTTACAGTATTTTGGGTATATTGTTTTGTTGTACAACCAAAAGAGCAGTTATATTCCACTTTGACTATATAGAAATAAGGGGTCCTACTTAACTAAAACATTATAGTTTGTTGTGCAAACACAAGACTATTAATGTTTTAGAGGCCAGGGTTATATTGAGAACTGCATAAGATGCAATTAGAAAGAGTTTCCTACCTTTGAACTTATAAAAGGTTTGTTGTGCAACCATAAGACTTTTTATAAGAAATTTGGATCTCAATCTCACTAAGAAAACCAATTAGGGTTTCTCGATTATCGTAGTAAAGGATTATGAATTTGATAAAATAGTGAAAGACATAATTAAATTAAAATTCTAATTTAATTATGTATGTCATCATGAGTTGTTTGCTTATGTAATGTTCTTAGATTAAAATGGCTTCTTCACTTTTACTGCATTCAATTTTGGATTCAAATAAGTTGACCAGTCCCAATTATATGGATTGGTTGAGAAATTTTAAAATAGTAATCAATCAGAAGAATCTCTCCTATATCCTCGAATCCCTTGATCCTAAGAAATTAGGGGAAGATGCCATAGATGAAGAAAAAGCTGCTTATAAGAAGTAGCAAATGATTCATTAACTATCAAATGCATCATATTGGCCTCTATGAATAATAAGTTATAGTGGCAGCATGATGGCATGGATACTCATTCCATATTGCTTAATTTAAAAGAGCTTTATGGAGAGCAGAGTAGGATTCTAGATATGAGATATCTAAGCAGTTATTCCGTGCAAGGATGATAGAAAGATGATCCATACAAAATCATGTTTTGATGGTAATTGACCTAATCACTCGGTTAAATCAATTAGATCTTGTTATGGATGGAGAGTTGAGTCAGGATCTGATCCTGCAATCACTCCTAGAATCATTTTTTTAGTTTGTTGTGAACTATTACATGAACAAACTGAGTACTATCCTATTGGAGCTATTAAATATGTTAAAAATAGTAGAGAACCATATCAAAAAGGATAAGGCTCCTCTTTTTCTTGTAGATAGGATCTCCAAGAAGAAGGTAGATAAAAAAGATTTAAAGAGAAGGTTGAACCCTACAAGTGACATAAATAAGAGGAAGAAGAGAAAGAAGGCCTCTGGATAGATAATCTATTATCACTATGGCAAAGTAGATCATTAAAAGAGAAAATATAAATAATACTTTACTTTGGCATTGTCAACTTAGTCATATTAGTGAGATCAAGATCAATAACTTATACAAAGAAAAGTTTTTACCTTTTGATTATGAATCATTAGGAACTTATGAATCATGTCTCATGGGTAAAATGACCAAGACTCCATTTAGTAGATATGGAGAAAGGACAAGTGAGTTATGAGGACTTGTATATTCAGATGTATGTGGTTCTATGATAATTCAGGCTAGAGAAGGATACTCTTATTTTATAATGTTCATTGATGATTTTTCTAGGTTTGGATATGTGTATCTTATGAAACATAAATTCGAAGCCTTTAATAAATTTAAAGAGTATCAAAGTATGGTCGAGAAACAAACTGAAAAGAGTATAAAACTTCTTCGATCGGATCGAGAAGAAGAATACTTATCTAGTGATTTTCTAGACTATCTTAAGGTAAATGGCATTCTCTCTGAATGGACCCCTTCTTATATACCGTAATTAAATTATGTAGCTGAAAGAAAAAATCGTACCTTATTGGATATGGTACGGTCAATAATGTGCTTCACAAAATTATCTATTTTCTTCTGGGGTCATGCCCTGGAGACCGTAGTATACATCTTGAGTCAAGTACCTTCTAAGTCTGTATCTAGTACTCGATATAAGATATGGAGAGGTAAGAAATCTAATCTTAAGTATCTTAAGATATGGAGTTGTCCGACATATGTCAAAAAAATTTTGGACGTAAGCTAGATGCTAGATCAGATAGATGTCTATTTGTCAGATATCCTAGAGATAATATGGGATATCTATTCTACCACCCTACTAAATAAAAGATTTTTGTAAGTAGGTATGCCACTTTCATGGAGAAAGGGTTTTTCTTAGAAAGGGATAGTGAGAGAAATATTGAACTTAATGAAGTTCAAGAAGAACAAATAGACATTTCTCAACCAAATAAAAACATAAATATAGAAGAACCAGAACACAGAACTCCTATCCATAGGTCTGATGGAGTGCGGCATGCACCTATGAGGAACAGGTTCATTATTGAGAATAATGAAGCCTAAGTCATTGAGAATGATGAATCTCTGACCTATACGGAAGCTATCATGAGTAGGGACTTAGACAAATGGTTGGCTACCATGCAATCCAAAATGGACTCCATGTACACCAACAAAGTATGGACTTTGGTGGATGCACTAGAGGGTGTAAACCCTATTGGATGCAAATGGATCTTTAAGAAAAAGATTGGAGTAGATGGTCAAGTTGAAACCTATAAAGCTAGATTGCTGGCTAAGGATTTCAGACAAAAACAAAGGATTGATTATGATGAAATATTTTCATCTGTTGCTATGCTCAAATCTATTTGGATTATGCTTGCCATAACAGTAGACCATGATTATGAAATATAGCAAATGGATGTGAAGACCGCCTTCCTTAATTGTTTCATAGAGGAGGAGTTCTACATGTCACAGTCAGAGGGATTTGTCTCAAATGAGAGACCAAATTAGGTACGCAAGCTTAAAAGATTCATTTATGGATTAAAGCAAGAATCAAAGAGTTAAAACATCCACTTTGATGTTACAGTCAAAGAATTTGGCTTCATCAAGAATGTGGATGAACCATATGTATACAAGAAGACTAGTGGGAGTGTCATAGTTTTCTTGGTTCTGTATATAGATGACATACTCTTCATTAAGAATGATATCCCAATGTTGCAATCAGTCAAGTTATGGCTATCAAATAAATTTTTCATGAAAGACTTGGAAGAAACATCCTATATACTTGGAATAAAGATATATAGAGATCAATCTAAGAGGATGCTAGGCTTGTCCCAGTCTAGGTACATTGACTTAATACTGAAAAGGTTCAGTATGGATGAAAGTAAAAGAGGTTACGTACCCATGAGTCATGGCAAACATCTCTCTAAGAAGATGTCTCTTAAAATACTTAAAGAGAGAAGTAGAATGAGTTCTATTCCTTATGCTTCGACTGTAGCATCAATTATGTATGCCATGTTATGTACCAGGCCTGATATTTCTTATGCTTTAGGCATAGCCAGTAGATTTTAGGTTGATCCATAAAAGGATTATTGAAAAGCTATAAAAAATATTCTTAAGTACTTGAGAAGGACTGAAGATATTTTTCTAGTATATGGTGGATCTGATCTTAAACTAGAAGGATATTTTGACTCTAGTTTTCAATCAGACCCAGATGATAGCTTCAGGATATATTTTTACTATGAACAGTAGAGAAGTGAGTTGGAAGAGTACCAAGCAGCCAACTGTAGCTGACTCAACCATTGAGGCAGAGTACATAGCTACAAGTGAAGCCGCCAAGGAAGCTATCTAGATGAAGAAGTTCATCACCGAATTGGATGTTGTTTCTAAAATTGAGAACCCAATACCACTTTATTATGATAATACTGGAGTAGTTGCTCAAGCAAAGGATCAAAATCTCATCATAAATCCAAGCACATTCTGAGATGCTTTCATCTCGTTCATGAAATTATTAAAAGACAAGATGTTGTCATTGAATGAGTAGATACAAAGAACAACATAGCAGATCCGTTCACTAAGGCTTTACCACACAGTAGTTCGATCGCCACCTTGATTGTATGGGATTAAAATATAAAGGTGATTGGCTTTAGTGCAAGTGAGAGATTGAAAGAAATATGCCCTCAAGCCAATCAAAATTTATATTTTGATGGGCTATTTCTTATCTACCAAACTCATGTAATGATATTTTCAAATAAATAAAGATATTTATTTCATCATATGCTGCATATTAATTATTTATTTAAGATTATGATGAACTCCATAAATTAGAACTATGATTTTAGGATTATGATGAGATCATACTAGTGAAATCTAAAATCTTAAAACCCTAATTTAAATATTTCTGATCGATGGAACATTGAGTTGGGGATCAATATTTCTGGTAAGACTGGTACACCCTATGTATGCTTGATGGAGAGGGTCATTGATCTCACAATCACTTGTATTTGATACTAATATAAGAATATGGGTGGTCATTAGAGAATGAGTTCACTGAATTGATTTAACTCGAGAACATCTAATGGAGTCTTATCTACATGTCAATAAATGATTCTCATAGTGGGAGTTGTGCATGTAATCCTTTGATCGAGACTACCATAGAATCTTATATGCATGAATCTATATTTTGGTTTATACTCATTCATTAGTTATGTATGGAGTATTCTGGATATGGTGGATTACATTTGAAGATTGTGAGTAGGTCAACATAGAATTGATCACTCCTGATAAGAGGAGATCGCATCCTACGTGCTTCAATCAAAGGATGATTTAGGAAGTCTTTGATCAAAGCATGATGAAAATTAGAAATTATTTCTAATGCTTCATTAATCGAATCATCATCATAAGACTGAGAGAAATATGAATATGATATTTAGTTTGACATATTTCCATACCCAGAGTCATATTCGGGATGCAGGATGATCGAAGGATCTTGTTGCATGGTAACTTTTCACTAAAGAGTATTTTTGGTATTTTCATCAAAATTCTATATCTTCTGGGTAGATATGATTTGTTGCTAGATGTCAATCTTATCTTGTGGGTTTGATCAAATTAAAGAGTTTAATTTAATCATTAATTAGAAAGTGTTCTAATTGGTCAAATCGGGTTAGCTAGTTTTGACCTAAATTGATTTGGTTAAGTTCTAACCAGATTAGGTCAAATTGCACCTAGACTCATTGTTAGCTAGATGTGGAACCCAATGGGTCATACACAAAGAGAATTGATCAAGGATTTAATTGTATTAGATCAAGTTTGCAAGTTGAACATGCTAGCACATATTGCAAACCCTAGCACCTAGATTCGAATCAGATTTGAATCGGGTTTTGATTTGGGCTAATTTGATCCAATTTGAGTCAAATCAAATTTGGCTAACTGATTGGGTTAACCCTTGGCTGGATAACCAAGGGATTGGGCACCTAAAACTAGAGATCCACATGCCAAAGAGTCTCTCTTGATGCGTGGAAGAGACCATGTGCGCTAGGGGTCTTTAGCGCATCTTTTGAGTTGGTGCCTCCCTTATCCATTTTATATGTCACATATTTTTTCCATTGGGACATGGACTTCAGAAGGAGGCATAGAAGAGTCCTTATGTAGGTGGAACTCCTCCATATTAAATCTGAAAATTGGTTTGACTTGAAAGTCTTTGTTGCCCCAAAACTCTTGGTGCCACTTGGACTCACGAGCCCAAGTGGTTAGGGACTCTATCATGCCTCCTCTATCTCCATGCCATATTTAGATGTGGCATCCCACTTTTAGGCCATTGGATGGCCTACATCTCTAATCCAAGCCATTTAATTTTGATGCCATATATTTATGCATCGTGACTCTTCATATAAAAACTACTTGGAATTAGTCCAAAGAGTCCTCCTGCTTTAAGGCACCTCTTGAACTAAGTCTACATAATTTTAAATGGTGCAAAATTTAAAAGGAGCATGAGATATGCTGATGGGGCATGAGATGAAGATGTGCGAAAGGCATAAGATTTTATGGTGGCATCCCTACATACATTATAAATAGTGGTGCGCATCGAGAGTCCAAGGCATCAAAAATTCCTCCTTTCTTACAAGAGTTCTTTTTGTCCAATTTTCTTTCTTTCCTTCTCTTGTCTATACGAGGTCCTAATAAGGACAATAAGTCTTTCTTAAGATAAAGAGATTAGGAAGAAAAATTAAGAAGATGAGGAAAAAGAAAGAAAGGCAAGGAAAGGCTAGGAGGGTGACATTAAAGACTAAGAAAGGTTCTGCCCAAATAATTAAAATTCTTGTTATAAGAATTTTAATTAAATTATTCAAAGGTGCTGGTGACTTGATCAAGTCCTCGTATGGATCAACATTGGAGGGTGAACATGTGGGCACCTGGTGGAACTCTTGTCGGAGTTCAGACTCGAGTTAGGATTTAGCGATTGAGGTATGTTCCAATACCCTCTTACATGTCATAAATACATATTATATGATTTAAATTCTAATAAGGTGTTCCTAGGGTTTGGGTTTGGTTTTATGATTTCATAATTTTACTTTGAAATTCGTGATTCCGCCCTATACACCAAACCCATCAGAATGTGCGCACGCCCCTAGTTGGCATGTGCACATGGGGAAAAGGAGATGGAGTCCCATATAGATGGGACTTTAGGGTTACTTGATTGCTTCTAACTCTTTGGTGCCAACTTCACTGGGCTTATCCAGTATTGGCACCAACTTAGGAGACTTTGAGGGGTCTCTTATCTGATATGATCAGATGACATCATCCCACCAATCAGATTTAGATATGATTGATCAAAGGCCTCTGATTGGTTGGGATGATGTGGCACTGCATGGCGCAGTAGGGTCTATTTAAATCCTATTTGGTGCCTAGGGTTTTATTCTTTTACTGATCAACCATGCCACAAGGCTACCTCTCATCTTCTCCATGCCATTGTCTGATCTTATCTCTCCCTTCTCCATGCCTAAGGAGTTGGGCACAAATCCAGCAAGAGTCCAAGGAGCATTGGTGCCCAAATTAGGAAGAAAGCAGCACCATTTCAAGAGACGATTGCTGCTACTTCAAAAGGAGTTTTGAAGAATCTTTAGATCAGATCTAGATCTGATCTTTAGAGCATTGATTCAAAAGTAGAAGACCTCTAGAACTTGTTTGAGTGGACTCTGGTAGAGTTCAGACACGTGCGTGGCTCGATCCAGAACCTTAGGAGCATCAAGATCATCATCAAGATAATTGAATTATCCTAATCAGGTACATCAGATGTTCCATATTTTAGATTTAATTTTTATTTTAATATTAGATTACCTCGATCAAATATGAGAACTCTTAGATCTGATTCGATTGTAGAAATCTTTTTTTAGAAAAACCCACCCCAAATTTGATCAGATCTGCTCGATCTTGTGGTAGAAAATTAGATTTTCCTTTTAGCAGCACTATTAGGAAGCCCTAAAGGTCAGTGTTCATTTATGCCAGCGTGCAGTCAACCTTGGACCACCTATTACCCCTGCTAAACTCCTTTAGGGAGGCCTGGCAGTAGTAACTCATGAAAAGCGTACTATTCCCTCATCAACCTTAAGTCTAAATGCCAACACCTGTGTTGGGCCAGCCTTGAGGATGGCCGAACTTCTAATCACCACCATAGACGGCATGAAGGAAAATCCTGAATTTTCCGAGTCAGGTTCATTTAGATCTAATTGGATCAAGAGGCATATTTTAAAAATTCTTCTCTTAGATTCAGATCAAATTTGATACTTTTCAGATCTGATTTATGATCTGATAATTAAGAAAAATTAAATTAAATTAAAACTAATTTAATTTTATCTTGATCCTAGGTAATCTGATTATCCATTGATGATCCTGCAGAAGCTTTGAGGTTCTAGATCTAGCCATGCAAGCGTCTGGCCTCTACCGATATCCACTTGAGCTGGATCTGGAGATCTTCTCCTTCTCTTTCTTTTCTCCAAAAATTAGATCTAGATCTGATTTGGAGGATCTTCAAAATATCTTCTGAAGATCATCCGTCATCTCTGCAGCAGTGCTGCCTTCTTTCTTTTTCGTCAGCCTTTTCTTATCTAACTCGCACTAATCTAAAGAACCCAACTTTCTTGGGCATAGAGTGGAGAGAGAGGGCCAGATGTTGGCATGGAGAATGGAGAGGGGCAGCCTTGGGGCGTGGCTAGGAGAGAAGTCTTGTAAAAGTGGGCACAGACAGGGTCTATTTATAGACTTTGCTGCACCATGTAGTGCTGCATCACCCCGGCCAATCACGTTACTTCGTTCAATCAGATCTAAATCTAATTGGTAGGATGAGAGACCCATGGATTCATCCTAAGGTGGCACCTAAGATTGGTCAAAGTCTATAGGTGAGGGTCACCTAGTTTGAATCCAACAAGCAACCTAGAGTCCCATCCATATGGGACTCCAGCATCCCTATCCATGGGTGCATGCCTAGGATGGCATGCACCCCCTTTCTTTCTAATTTCTAGAGAGGGGACAAGCCCCTATCTGCTCTCCAATAAGTGTGTGACACATGGGTAGATATCTAAGGGTCAAATATCAACATTTGATCAAGTCAAAGTACAAGAATTAGCAGATGATGGAAAATGGTAGGTGTTGTCTCAAATTTATCTCATAAATTAAGACAACCCTTGTCTGACTTGGACAAGCTCCAGTCAGACCAGGTAAAGGTACCAGAGTGAGCACAAACTCATTTGGCTCAGTCGAGATAACTTTTAATTATAAGAAAAGAAGAACATTAGGCTCAATCATGTGCTAGCATGATTTCTTTGAACCTAATTGAATCTTATTCGAATCAACTGAATTGGATCAGTCCAATTGATGATATCCAGATCCAAACCCTTATTTGTGTGATCCAATTAGGTTTAGTTCTATATGGTAATGGGACATGTCATGATCTTCATCATTGATATCATTGAAACTTCTTTTGATGGATCAGAACTTTTCTGATTCAGACAACTAGAATGATCGATCATCAAAATCATTCTAGTTGCTCCCAAAATCCACCAGTGACACCTAGCAGCATATGGTGCCAACCCATCAAAACTGAAAATAAACCTCTCGGTGCAGCTACTTGTGTGATTAAGTTCTTCTATCTTGAGCCTCGATCAGATTTGGGTTAAGATGAACTCGTCAAACCCTAATCCTATCATATGATTTAATCATTCGATTCAAATCTAATGTGAAAATCTTTAATAGAAACTCTTTCTATTATTTCATATTCTACCATGGCCATGGGCTTATGGACTTGATTCTCATGATCATCATAGGGTTGCTCCTCTTCCATTGAGGTAGATAGATTCCATCTTGGTGCAATCCAATTCCTACAATGAACATGCTATAGCCAACATACACCTCAGGATTCTGAATGGCTAGGAGACTGAGTTATGGTGTAGTCAAACTATAACACCCTCAAGGTGAACTGTCGATGCATCTCAGGTCAAAGAATTAGATACACCACTGCAGCATCGAGTCAGTCATCGACGAGAAGGTAGACTTTCTTATGACTACTCAAGGTGGTCACGCTCAGTGCCCTCATTCTCTAACGAGTACCTATACTCTCGCTCTGGTGTCTCTACACCATAGACTCAAGACTCATCTACTATATAGAAGCAATTGTACACTAACCTTCCGGATCAATCATCATTCTCATGATGATCCTATGGTCAGGAGCATTTTATGAGTTAATAATGAAAATTCTTATCTTAAATTTTCAACTCTTAAAAATAAGAATTATCATTACCATTAACTCAAGGAATGTATCACAGACACTAAATACACATATATGATAGAAAATATCCTATTTTATTATTTATAGTTGAAATTATAATTTTGCCCTTAGAAGTGTAATACAAGTGTCAGCTAATTCTGGCTTCTAGGGCACACATATCTAACAAACTCCCACTTGACCTAAAGCCAATTGGCTACAAATCTAAGTGCCATCTTCTCAAGGTGGGCTTCGATCTTCTGCTGGCCCAATGGCTTTGTAAGTGGGTTTGTCACATTGTCTGCAAAGTCGACTCTCTTGACCTCGACGTATCCCTTCTCGAGGTAATCGTGGATGAGGTGGTATCGCCGCTCGATATGCTTGGATTTCTGATGAGACCTTGGCTCCTTAGCAAGGGCTATAGCGCCATTATTGTCACAGTATAGAGGAATGGCATCTGATGGCATCACTTCGATCTTTGCAGCAAACTTCTTGTATCAGAATGCCTTCTTTACAGCTTTCGATGCAGCGATGTATTCTGCTTCCATGGTGGAATCTGCTATTACTATCTGTTTGGAATTCTTCCAACTGACTGCTCCACCATTGTGCAAAAATAGACTTTCAGATGTCGACTTTCGATCATCTATATCAGACATAAAATCCAAGTCTGTATATCCCTAGACTTGGAGTTCTCCATTACCAAAGATCAATAACATATCCTTAGTTCTTCTCAAGTACTTAAGGATACATTTCACAAAAGTCCAGTGTTCTTCACTTGGATTCGACTGATATCTGCTTGTGACACTCACAGCATGAGCTATATCAAGTCGTGTACATAACATGGCATACATGAGGCTCCCTATTGTAGAAGCATAAGGGATCTTGCTCATGCATTCTATTTCCTCAGGCGTGCTGGGGCACATCTTCTTGGAAAGATGAATGCCATGCCTGAAGGGTACTAAACCCCTCTTAGAATTTTTCATATTAAACCTCTTTAGTACTTTTTCTATGTACATCTTCTGTGAAAGTCCTAGCATCCTATTCGGTCTATCTTTGTAGACCTTAATTCTTAGAATAAAGGATGCTTCTCTTAGATCTTTCATGGAGAATTCTTTGGATAACCACATTTTAACTATGGTCAACATGGGAACATTATTCCCTATAAGGAGGATGACATCCATATATAAAATGAGGAAGACAACAGCGCTCCCACTGATCTTTTTGAAGACACATTGCTCCTCCTCATTCTTGATGAAATCAAACAATTTGATCACATCATTAAAATGAGTATTCCAGCTCCGAGATGCTTGCTTAAGTCCATATATGGACCTTTGCAGCTTGCATACTTTATGATCATCATCACTGGATGTGAAACCTAAGGGCTGTTCCATATAGTTATCTTTCTCAAGATATCTATTTAAGAATCTCATTTTCATGTCCATTTGCCATATTTCATAATTAAAATAGGCTGCAACAGCAAGTAGTGTGCAGATGGATTTTAGCATAGCTACTGGTGAAAAGGTATCTTGATAGTCAATACCTTCACATTGATTATAACTTTTTGCCACTAATCTAGCCTTGAATGTCTCCACATTCCCATCTGTACCAATCTTTCTCTTGTAGATCCACTTACACCTAATAGGTACTATATCTTCTGGTGGATTTACCAAGGTTTAGACTTGGTTTGAGTGCATCGAGTCAATTTCTAACTTCATTGCCTCTAATTATTTCTCAGAGTCGATATCTGATATCGCCTCGTTATAGGTTTTGGGATCATCACCATGAACCCCATTACTTACGAAGAACATTTCCTCAACATCCTCTGAAATAGTATCTAAGTACCTCTTAGGAAGACGAAAAACTCTTTTCGATCTACGAGGTGGAGGTAGTGATTGGATTGGCTTAACCTGATATGGTTCCATTTGGTTCTTAGCTCGTTGCTCTTGTGAGACTTTCTCATCGAGCTTGATCTGCTTTCCAATGCCGCTATCTTGATTAAACTATTTTTCAAGAAAGATGGCATGTCGACTCATAATTATATTGTGATCTTCTAGAATGTAGAAATAATATCCTAATGACTCTGTAGGATATCCTATGAATCAAGCTCTGAAGGACCTAAAGTCTAACTTGTCTGCTTGTTGTCTTTTGATATGAGCCAGACAACCCCAAATTTTGAGATGACTCAGACTTGGTTTCTTACCATGCCATATCTCATACGGTGTGGTAGGAACGATTTTAGAAGAAACCCTATTCAGTATGTATATTGTAGTTAACAAATAGTATCCCCAAAGAAAGTTAGGAAGGTCTGTGGAGCTCATCATGGATCGAATCATATCTAATAGGGTCCGATTCCTCCATTCTGAAATTCCATTGAGTTGAGGTATTCTTGGTGGAGTCCATTGAGAGATTATACTATTTTTTTTGAGATAGTCCAAGAAATTTTGACTAAGGTATTCACCTCTTCGATCTGATCGAAGAACCTTAATGGATTTTTTAGTTTGCTTTTTTACTTCTTGTCTGAATTTTTTGAATTTTTCAAAAGCTTCAGACAAGTATCTCATAAGATACATATACCCATATCTAGATGAATCATCGGTAAAGGTTATGAAGTAGACTAAGTTGCCTTGAGCTGGCACATCAAATGGGCCGCACACATCTGTATCTATTAGTGCAAGAAGATCCGTGGCCCTTTTCCTATGTCCTACAAAAGGGAGTTTAGTCATTTTGCCATGTAGATAGGATTCATAAATTGGATATGACTCGAAAGTCAATGAACTCAATTGCCTGATTTTCTCCAATTTGTTAACCCTATCTTCTGCTATATGATCTAACCTTAGGTGCCACAGATATCTATCATTTGGACTATCCCTAGGTCATTTTGATTTTATGGCATTCATATTTTGCTCAAAATTTAAAATAGATACATCAACATGTAACTAATAAAGACCGTTAATAAGAAAACCACTTGCAATTTTATTTCTTTCATAAAGAATATTACAATGGTCCTTAAGAAAACCAATTTCATAGCCTTCTATTGCAAGGCAAGAAACAAAAATCAAATTTCTGCTTGCTGCAAGTACATAATAACAGTCTTTTAATACTAAGTCTAAACCAGATGGTAGTCAAAGAGGTATGTTCCCACGGCCATGGCTACAACCCTTGTTCCATTTTTGACACGCAGGATCATCTCACCATCCCTCAGCCTCCTGCTATCCTCAAGATCCTACATAGAAGTGCATAAATGAGCACTAGAATCCAAGTCAAGCATCCAACTGGATGTAGAAAAAACCGTAAGGTTAGACTCAATAATGAGCATATCTCTAGAAGAACCAGCCTCCTTCTTTAGGGTGGCCAAGTATGTAGGATAGTTTTGCTTCCAATGGCCATTGTTGTTGCAACGAAAATACTTTTTTTTGTCAGCGACCTTCTTCAGCTCTGCCTTTTTTTTCTTTCCTTCTTCCATCTTCTGCTTTTTTACATACTTCTTCTTCTTTTCAAAAGACTTTCTCTTGGAAGAAGTTTGTTTCATAGCAAGTACTGAGCCTTTAGAACCTTTCATGGAAAGCTCAGCGGTAACCAGCATGTTCATAAGTTCGGCCAAGAAATTTTGAAGTTTATGCATATGGTAGTTCATGATGAACTACCCATGCGCATCAGTCAAGGATTACAGAATTATATCATTCTGCAGATCCAAGTCTAACCTCACTCCGAGCTTTTCAAGCTCTTCCAAATCTTTAATCATCATCAGACAATGATCTTGGACCGACTGTCCATCGCACATCTTAGTCTTGAATAGTCATTTAGTAACTTAATACTTGGCTGTGCAATTCTGTTCACCAAACATCTCCTGTAGGTGAGCTAACATTTGGCGAGCAATCCTGATATCTTCATGTTGGTGTTGAAGCTCATCAGACATCGAGCCTAACATGTAGTATCTGGCCTTATTATCTTCGTCAGTCCACTTATCCAGAGATTCTCTCTGTTCAGCAGATAGATGGGCTGGTAAGGTGAGAGGGTCCTGATCTAATACATGAGTTAACTTCTCAAAATCCAAAATGATTTTGAAGTTTCGGAGTCAATCCTTGTAATTTGGTCCGGTCAGTCTATGGGTGTCCAGAATTCGTACTAGTGAGTTGGATTGCAGATATCTTTCTGTAGAAGTCAAAGCTTTCTAGTTAGATATTATAATTTAGACTAACAATTTATTTAGAGATTTTATTTTAAAACAAACTAGCTTACTATTTTTTCGGATCTCACTATACACTCTGTGAGATGCAAAATCTTCATGATTATAAATTTCTGGGTGGTGCACGTGACTTGTGTGATGGTAACCAACGAGTAACAACTCTTGTCCAATCGATGTGATCTAATCAATGAGTGAACAAACTCTTTGTTTAATGATATCTCTAATTTGATGCAACCCAAAAACTTGATATCTAAAATATGAAATCCACCGTGTTCGGTTATATTGATCCACTCCATTAGTTAAGTGCACAGATTGAATTTACAATTGGGTCTTCACCATATCCAAAAAATATTCATGATCAACCTCCAGCCTAGCTCCTAAATAAGACTGGTTGACATTTTGCAACTTTCTGTAATCGAGTCGACAGAATAATCATCCGGAAAGGGTCCACAACATCTACAATTGTGTGAAGATAGACTTAACACTTAATTTCTTAGGAGAGATTAGGATAAACTACGTCATATTAAACTCTTGACCCTAACCTTGACATAGTCGACATATATTGATGACCTCAAATTAGATCTTTAGCCCGAAATATTTGAATGTCGCATAGTAGATCAGTATTTGATTAAGTTATCAAACCTAACTTCTGGCCAATTCGTATGTGGAGAAATTCTGGTCCAATTATTATTGGCTTGAATTTTAAACTATAAGAATTCTTTTTTTATGAATAGGAGATCTGAAAGTATTGCTTTTAATTTCCAATTAAAAAAGTAAGTTTAAAAGCAAGACTTTGCCACTAAAGTAATTTTCATCTGCAGAATGAATCGTAGAACCCTACTTTATTCTCTTAGCAAGGAGGAATGAATCTTTAAGCCCCTACTTTATATTTCCTATGATCGATCACAAAGGATATCTTAATTCAGAAATTATAACTATATCTCAAAAATAAATTAGATCTAAAATTATATCGAATAAAAATTCTGATCTAATTAAATATCTGTATTATCATTTATCAATTGTTACAAATTCCTTTACTACCATTATTAAATAATCATCTAAAAATTAAATTTAAATTTGATCAATATAAAATTTAAAATCTAAACCCTATTTGCAGATCTTTCTACAACTAGTTAAACATGAACTATCATATCTCTTCATATGAACAAATTATTTTTATTTTATTATTTATTTCTATTTTTAGAATTATTAAATTTTTATAATATCTCAAAAAACTAAATAAATAGAATAAATCATTTTTAGAAATTCATTATAAAAATAAAGAAATGCATAACTAGACTCAAACACACGAACAATTCTATCCTAGTCTAGTTATGTATCTCACACTATATAGATCTAAATTCATTTATTTTAATTTTTTAATTTTTTGATTTTAGATCTAATCACATCTTATGTGATATCTAAAATTGCTAATTAATTAGATTAAATTAGATCTAAATTAATTTAATAAGAGCCTGGCTCTGATACAGTGAGGAAAATCTGAATTTCCCAGGTCAGGTTTCATTTAGATCTGATTGGATCGAGAGGCATATTTCAAAAATTCTTCTCTTAGATCTAGATATCAGATCTGATAGTAATCTAACTGTTTATGATATAATTAAAAAAAATTAAATTAAATTAAACAAACTAATTTATTTTTTACCTCCTGGGTATCTGATTATCTGTTGATGAGCCTACGGAAGCTCTGAGGTTCTGGATCTGCCAGCCAGCAAGTGTACCCTCTAAAGTATCCACTCAGGCTGAATTTGGAGATCTTCTCCTTCTCCTTTTTTTTTTTTCAAAAAATTAGATCTAGATCTGATTTGGGAAATCACATCTCTTCAGATCACCCATTGTCTCTGCAGCAGTGTGGCTCTTTTTCTTGTCAGCCTTTTCTTGCCTAACCTTTTCTCTAATCTAACAACTTTCATCTGATGGAGAGGAGAGAGAGGAGAGGAGGTTCAGGGCAGTGAAGGGGGAGAGGGGGCGCCTTGGGGTAGGCTAGTAGGAGAGAAGTCTTATATAAGACTCTTGGGACAGGGTCTATTTATAGACTCTGCTTGCGCCATGTAAGTGCTGCATCACCAGATCAATCACGTTGATTCATTAATCAAATCTAATTTGATTGGTGGGATGAGAGCCCCAAATTCGATTCCCTAAAGTGGTCCTAAGACTGGTTCAAAGTCTTTATAGGTGAGGGTCACTAGTTTGAATCCAAACAAGGAGTCCCATCATATGAGCCCTCTTTCTTTTCAATTTTCTAGAGAGAGACAAGCCCCTTCTCCTCTAAGAAGTGCGGACACATGGCAGATGGGCAAGGATCAAAGCAAGGTCAATTGTTTGTCAACCAACGTACAAGAATTAGTAGGTGACGAAAAATGGCAGGTGTTGTCTCAAATTTATCTCATAAATTAAGACAACCCTTTTCTCACTTGGACAAGCTCCAGTCAGACCAGGTAAAGGTACCTGAGTGAGCGCAAACTCATTTAGCTCAGTCGAGATAACTTTTAATGATAAGAAAAGGAGAACGTTAGGCTCAATCATGTGCTAGCATGATTTTCTTGAACCTAATTGAATCTTATTCAAATCAACTGAACTGGGTTAGTCTAATTGATGATATCTAGATCCAAACTCTTGTTTGTGTGACCCAAGTAGGTTCAGTTCTATATGGTAATGGGATATGTCATGATCTCCATCATTGACATCATCGAAACTCCTTTCGATGGATTAGAACTTTTCTAATTTAGACAACTAGAATGATCGATCATCAAAATCATTCTAGTTGCTCCCAAAATCTACTAGTGACACCTAGCAGCATATGATGGCAACCCATCAAAACTAAAAACGAACATCTTGGTGCAGCTACTTGTGTGATTAAGTTCTTCTATCTTGAGCCTCGATCAGATTAGGATTAAGGTAAACTCATCAAACCCTAATTCCTATCATATGATTTAATCATTCAATTCAAGTCCAATATGAAAATCTTTAATAGAAACTCTTTCTATTATTTCATATTCTACCATGGCCATGGGCTTATGGACTTGATTCTCATGATCATCATAGGGCTGCTCCTCTTCCACCGAGGTAAATAGATTCCATCTTGGTGCAATCCAATTCCTACAATGAACATGCTATAGCCAACATACTCCTCAAGTTTTTGAATAGCTAGGAGATCGAGTCATGGTGTAGTCAAACTATAACACCCTCAAGGTAAACCGTCGATGCACCTTAGGTCAAAGAATCAGACACACCACTGCAGCATCGAGTCAGTCATCGATGAGAAGGTAGACTTCCTTATGACTACTCGAGATGGTCACGCTCAGTGCCCTTGTTCTTTAATGAGTACCTGTACTCTCACTCTGGTGTCTCTACACCATAGACTCAAGACTTATCTACTATATAGAAGCAATTGTACACTAACCTTTCAGATCAATCATCATCCTCATGATGATCCCACGGTCAGGAGCATTTTATGAGTTAATAATGAAAATTCTTGTCTTAAATTTTCAACTCTTGAAAATAAGAATTATCATTACCATTAACTTAAGGGATGTATCACAGACACTAAATACATATGTGATATAAAATATCTCATTTTATTATTTATAGTCAAAATTATAATTTTGCCCTTAGAAGTGTATTACAAGTGTCAGCCAATTTTGACTTCTAGGGCACACATATCTAACATGATGCCCATGACTTTTTGGAGGATTGTGAAGCTATTATACGGCATGTGAAGGCTGAACTTCAAGTTTGGCCAGTCCAACCTCAAGTCCGACATCTTCGATGCAAGTGGGCTAGCACCTAGAATAGAGACCCTTAAATTCTTCATCCAAACTCCAACAAATCAGATCCAATCGACTGGCAAGTTGCAACAAAAGACATCCACTCCCCATAACAAACTCCATGTGGCCTTATGGCTGTCACTTTCATTCGGTTATGAGCTTCGTTTATAAAAGAGATCCTCTAGATATGTCTTCTTCTCTGAGCTCTTTTTTTCTCTCTAATCTCTTGAGTGCTCCATTTCTATTGATCAGAGAACTGACTTGATCGTCAGAGGATTCTATCGGAGCCACCCCCACCTCCGATTTGGATTGTCTTGTAGGTCCCGACAGTGACCTCGTCTTCCCCAACTCTAATTCTTTTCGGTGTCTGCTATTTTTTGCACCAACAAAATTGGCGCTAGAGGAAGGAAATCAACCCTTGTTCTTAAAGGAGCACTCAGTCGAATTTCCTTTCTTCTTCAATTCTTCTTCTTTAATCCACCTGGTGAGATGCCGCCCAGGAGAACATCAACTCAGAGATCCACCCCTCTGCAATAACATCCCAGCTAGATCAACCCGCTCCAACCTCATTACTGATGCCTCAACCTCCACTAACCATCGTGGTGGATGTGGAGCAGTTCAACCTACTGCTATAGTAGGTTGAAGGCCTCACTGAAGTAGTGCGGGCCATGCAGCAACCTCGAGCACTTGTTCAGCCAAAAAAATCCTAATCGAAGTACCGTGACTCGAGGTAGGGTGGGCCCATTTGGGCAAGCATCCAGTAACCCCTGAGAAGGGAAAGCAGCGAGCGAACAACCCTTGCTTTGATCATGACTCCACCACCAGAAGATCTCTTCCTCCATTCAGTTAGCAGACTCAGGAGATTCATGATTGAGAAGATCTTCTCGATTAGAAACTTCAAGAAATGAATTGACGGATCAAGGAGCTCCGCCATTTTGCCCCTACTTGCAACGATGATATCTGCACCGACCCTCCATTCTCTCTTCAAATCATGCAGGAGCTCATCTCACTGAACTTCAAACTCTATTAGTTTGAGAATTATGATGAAACTTCCGATTCGATCGACTATCTTGAGGCCTTTCGACCTATGATGCTGCTCCATGGTGCACTGGACACCATTTTGTGCCGATCTTTCCTCTCTACTTTGAAGGGAGTAATAAGGAACTAGTACTCGGATCTTAAGTTGGGTATGATCTACTCCTTTGATCATATTAGCTATTAGTTTGTGGCTCATTTCATAAGCAGTTGATGTCCAAGGTGAGGCTCACATTACAAAAAATCCTAATCTTTAGTGCAGACTTGAGGAAACCTATGACGTTCTCTATGGGCAGCAAACCACTGATCCACCATCTAGATTTATGATGGGGCAGCTCCCTCCTAGGGCTCGAGGGAGGTGCCCCTCCTCTCTAGGGCTTCTTCAAGACCTAAGATGGCAATACTAGAGAGAAGAGAGAAGAGAGAATTGAGGGAGAAAAGATCTATATTCCACAGCTTAATAAAATCCTAATACAACCTATATATTTATACATAGCTATTAGGCCTGACCAAAAACTCTCCTGATTAACCCAATACATGAAAGCACTTGTCGAGCCCATATACATCCATGTCTCCCATGCACTCATCCCCTAGATCTAAACTCAATCCATACATGAGTTAGCCCCCTTAAGACCTCTTAAACCAGGCCTTAGGAACCCTAAGATCAACCCAGACCCTAGCCTAAAATAGACTCTCGCATAAGTCTACCCACGCACTAGGCCGGCTCAGTCTCAGCACTGGGCCAGCTAACGTGAGACTGAGCCGGCCCAGTTTCGTCCCATGCCTATAGTCTCGAACGCGACTAAGCCAACCCAGTTTCTTCCCATGCCTACAGTCCCAAACATGACCTTTTGTCTTTCCTGTCTGCTGAGACTTAGCCGACCCAGTCTAAGACTGAGTCAGCTAACATGCAGAAAGCCCCTTTTTTATAGCCTTCAATCCTCGACTTTGATTTCTTGCTTGACCTTATATCCCAAATCTTTGAAGCACCAACGAAGCCCCTCAAGGTTCTCTATACCTGAACCTCGAGCCTATGGAGAGCTACATGCCACATCCATCCTAAGACTACTCCTGTCCTAGCCCTAGGACCACACCTATCCTAGTCTCTCCGAAGTCGATATCCTGACTCCTTTCGTAGCCTCCCAAGGCTTGGGAGCACCATAAATTCTTACAATCTCCACCTTAGTGCTCCAAAGTCTTGACAAATCCCTGGCAATTCCCTCCTGCATGATCCCATTGTCCCTGCGCACGCTGACAGCCCCTTGTGCAAACATTGCCTTCGTCAATCCTCTTCAGCTATTATGCATCCTTTAAGGCCTTTGGGATGACTATCTCCACCACTGAAGACCTTGGCTTGTCCTCTACACCCTCTAAAAATTAAAGGTACCTTTCTGCTTGGCAGCTGCATCACTTTCCTCGGACTTTTCTGAAGAACCCGCAGTGTTCCTATACTAACACTCACTACAAATCCTGACACGTTCTCCTCAAAACTATACCTATCCTTCTACACATGCCGCTCCATCTAGAACTGTGCATCATCAGTGTTGGTGCTAGGATATTGGTCCTCCTGCACTCCTCCACTCTGAACTCATATCAAATTTCTCTTCACTTGTGAAGCCATCTCTCTGGAGCTTCACTTATACCTAAAGTCCATCTGATATTGTAGAAATCAACTCTGTACCCGAGTCGTCTGAGGTCAACCACTCAATGTTGCACTACTGAGCCTACCACTACACCTCGATCATCGTCGTTGCCCCTTCGAATCCTCCGCACTCCGTAGATCCCTTCGAAGCCATGTTGGATATCTCCGCAATCTATGGGCACCTTCAAAATTCAAGAGCTTATCCAACTCTTTAAACCCAGCAACTATACCCTAGGGAATTGCACTCTAGCCATTCTCCTCTTTTGCCCACACCAACTATCGCTTTAGTTGCATCCGGTGGATCATCCTCCATTTGAACCATGACTCTCCCTAGTGCCCCTATAGAAGATACCAGATCCATGATACTCTCGACTGCTAGATATCTTTGATGCTCCTTGAGACCCCTTGGCTCTCCTTGAGACCTACTTTTGATTTTCCTGAGATGCCCCTGACACTATATGCTGAGATACCTTCCTCGGCTGCTGCATCATCGAGCCTCTCTCAGCCCCTATGCCTCCAGAGAGGTGCTACTGCAGCACTCTAGCGCTCCTTGCCTCATCTCTACACCACTCTATAGCTGTCTAACTTTGACCTGCTGGATCTTCATGGATCATCCATCTTCATCACCCCTAAGGCTTCATAAATTTCTACTTTGATCAAGCCACTGAATGCATCCCCGACTACTTCCTTGCCTTCCTATCATCGAAGGATGTATAGCCGCTTCTTCAGCCTTCTCTCAACCATTATCCTTTGGAAAACCTCACTTCATCCATCAAACTCCCCCATACCGTCCATCTTCCTAGAGAATCCGGATGCTCTCTACTGAGATTGTTGCTCTAAGAATTGATTTTGATGATTATAAAATATTTGAGAGGATTACTAATGATTTTGGCTTGGAAAAAAGATTTATTATATTTCAGGAGCAAAATCATAATTTTATTATATTTTGATTAGAAAGTCTCAAGAGCAAGTATAAAAGATTTTTGATCTCTTGAAAGTAGTCCCATAATTTTTGGATGAATATTTTGGGAGAAAATCAATTTTGAAGAAAAAGGATCGACCCCTAGGTCTTTTCTTGCTGAAATGGGCTAATTGAAATGCTGTCTTTATGCCAAAGGTCGACCCCAGGGTCAACCTCTATTATTTCGAAGGCCAAAAATATAGAACAATGATTTTTCTAATTTTTATCTCAGAGGTCGACCTCGAGGTCGACTCCTATGCTGTGAGTCGACCCCTACGATGGAAAAACTCCATAATGACTATTTTTTTAGTTATTTTCAGCTACATTTAATGCTCCAAAATGGATCTCCAATGGCTACAAATTGGGTCTATTTCTCTTCAGCCATTATTGAAGATATAAAAGCTCTTAAAAGGAGGGAACAAGCAAGAGATAGAAGCATTCATTTTAACCCTAAGTAAAAAGTCCTCTTCAAGCAAAAAAACTTTCATTTCAAGCTCACTAACCCCTCAAAAGCTCATTCAAGTTTTCAACAACCTTGAAAAAAATTAGAAAAGCTTCCTTTTTATTGTGTAAAGTATTCTTAAAGCTTTTATTTGCTCATTTAAGGAGCTTGAGTTGTATTTATTGACATTAACTCTTTTTCTCTGCTTTTTGAGTTGTTTTAAATTTTAGAAGGATTCCAAAACTTGGGAAGGTTGATCCTAACCTTAAATAAGATTGTATTGGATTGGCTTGTACCTAAAAAATAAATGTTCTAGCTTGGGATAGCTAGGATTGGATGTTTTTAATGGTGTATTCAGTTTGAATACGGTTAGTGGATTTAAATTTTTGAGTAGGAGTTTGGAGAGTGGATGTAGGTGCAAAGTGAGCACCGAACACTATAAATCTTATTTGTTTGTGGTGTGCTTGATATTTTTTCTTCTTATTTTATTAAATACTTACTCTCTAACTGTTTATCCTTTCACCTAACTTAAATCACTCACCACAAACATCTTGCATATCATCACTTAATCTTGATAACTCTATATTAGCTTTAAAATTTTAAAAATCTAATTCACCCCCCTTTTGAATTGCATAGCTAGGCAACAAGTGGTATCAAAGCTCGATGCTCTAGCCCTACTTTGATTTAACCATCAAAGAGCTAAAAATCTATGGCAACTCAAGTCGGTGCTTCACTAGCCGAGGGGCAGTCCATAAACCAATCTCCACTTTTTAATGGATCAAACTACACCTATTGAAAAGCTCAGATGAAAATTTTTATCTAAGCACTTGACTATGATATGTAGAGTATCATAGTTAATTATCCTCACACACCCACTAAGATAATAGATAGTGTTGAATCAACCAAACCTGAAAGAGAATGGGATGAGATTGATAAGAAAATGGCTCAACTCAATGCTAAAGCCATGAATATTTTATATTGTTCTTTAGATGCTAATGAATTTAATCGAATTTCAAATACATGTCGGCTAAGAAAATATGGGATAGGCTAGAAGTAACATATGAAGGCACAAATCAAGTTAAGGAATCAAAAGTTAACATGCTTATGCACAAATATGAACTCTTTAAAATAGGGCATGATGAATCAATAACTAAAATGTTTACTCATTTTATGGATATTATCAATGGTCTAAAAAATCTTGGTAGGTCTTATTCTAATAGCAACCTTGTGAGAAAGATTCTTAGATCTTTACCAAAGACTTGGGAGGCCAAAGTGGTCACAATCCAAGAAGCCAAAGATTTGAACGTCTTGCCTTTAGAGGAGCTTCTAGGATCGCTTATGACATACGAGTTGAGCTGTTAGATATATGTGCCCTAGAAGCCAGAATTGGCTGACACTTGTAATACACTTCTAGGGGCAAAATTGTAATTTTGACTATAATTAATGAAATGGGTTATTTTCTATCACACCTGTGTATTTAGTGTCTGTGATACATCCTTTGAGTTAATGGCAATGATAATTCATATTTTCAAGAGTTGAAAATTTAAGACATGAATAATCATTATTAACTCATAAACAGCTCCCGACCATAGGATCATCACGAGGATGGTGATTGATCCGGAAGATTGGTGTACGATCGCTTCTCTTTAGTAGATGAGTCTTGAGTCTACGGTGTGGAGACACCGGAGCGAGAGTACAGGTACTCGTTAGAGAACGAGGGCACTGAGCGTGACCACCTCGAGTAGTCATTAGGGAGTCTACCTTCTCGTCAATGACTGACTCGATGCTGCAGTAGTGTGTCTGGTTCTTTGACCTGAGATGCATCGGACAGTTCACCTTGAGGGTGTTATAGTTTGACTACACCATTACTCGGTCTCCTAGCCATATGGAACCCTGAGGTGTATGTTGGCTATAGCATGTTCATTGTAGGAACTGGATTGCATCAAGATGGGATCTATCTACCTCGGTGGTAGAGGAGCAGCCCTATGATGATCATGAGAATCAAGTCCAGAAATCCATGGCCATGGTAGAGTGAAATAATAGAAAGAGTTTCTATTTAGATTTTCACATTGGACTCGAATCGAATGATTACATCATATGACAGAGACTAGGGTTTGACGAGTTCACCTTAACCCTAATCTGATCGGGGCTCAAGATAGAAGAACTTAATCACACAGGTAGCTGCACCAAGAGGTTCGCATTCAGCTCTGATGGGTTGCCACCATATACTGCTAGGTGTCACTGGTGGATTTTGGGAGCAATTAGAATGATTTAGATGATCGATCATTCTAGCTGTTCGAATCAGAAGAGTTCTGATCCATCGAAAGGAGTTTCGATGATGTCTATGATAGAGATCATGACATATCCCATTACCATACAGAACTGAACCTAACTGGGTCACACAAACAAGGGTTTGAATCTGGTGATCATCAATTGAACTGATCTAGTTCAATTGATCTGAATGAGATTCAATTAGGTTCAAGGAAATCGTGCTAGCACTCGATTGAACCTAACGTTCTTCTTTTACTATCATAAATAAGTTGTCCTGACTGAGCCAAAGGAGTTTGTGCTCAATCAGAGGCCTTCATATGGTCTGACTGGAGGTTGTCCAAGTCAGAATAGGTTGTCTTATTTTGTAAGACATTACCTGCCATTTTTGGTCACCTGCCATTTCTTGTTCTTTGACTTTGGTCAAAAGTCTACCTTTGACTGGTCAAACGTTGACCATTGACACTTTGACTTTTGACCACATGTCATGCACCTATTGGAGAGCTGGTGGGGGCCTGTCCCCCTGCCAGAACCTGGCAAGGAGAAGGGCGCACGCCAAGGGTGGCGTGAGCCCAAGTTAGGAGGCGCCTAGGAGTCCTTGTTGGACAAGGACTCCACCTCCCTTTTGGATTCCAATCAGAGTTCTACTAAGAATCCAGTTTGACTGGTCTTAGGCGCCCTCTAAGGAGGAATCCAGGGGTCTCTATTCCAACCAATCAGATTTAGATCTGATTTCACAAAGGGTTGTGATTGGTTGAGAGGAAGAGGAGTTGGATCACAAGAGGTCTATAAATAAGACCCTGCGCCCAACCCTAATTCTAATGCAATTGCAATTGAGAAACCCCACGCCCCAAGGCTGCCTCTCCCCTCCTTCTCCATGCCATAGCTTCTTCTCCCCTTGCTCTCCACGTCCAAAAGGAGTTTTGGACTTAGGTTGGTGCGATTCAGATCAAGGAAAGGCGATCAAAAGCAAGAAGGCTGCGCTGCTGCAAAAGGACGACTGCAGATCTTCAAAAGAGTTTTGAAGATCCTCCAGATCAGATCCAGATCTGATTTTTGGAGGTGTGATAGAGAAGAAGAGGATCTCCAGATCCAACCCGAGTGGATACCGGTAGAGGCCAGGCGCTTGCGTGGCTAGATCCAGAACCTTCCGCTGCAATCAGGATCATCTACAGGGTAATAGGATTACCCAAATCAGGTAAATTAAATTTGATTTAATTTATCTTATTTTATTTTATTTATTAAAATAATAAGAATCAGATCTGAAACATATCAAGATCTGATTGAGATCAAGAGAAAAATTTTTGAAATATATCTCTTGATCTGATCAGATCTGGACGAACCTGGACCGGGAAATCAGGATTTCCCTTCAACTGGTATCAGAGCCATGGTTCTAAATTGTTTAGATCTGATTTTAATTTTATTTTAATTAGAAAATAAAGTGATTTCAGATGTCACATGAGATGTGATCAGATCTGAAATCAGAAAAATTAAAATTAAATGATTTGGATCTAAGATTAAGAAGATATGCATGACTAGTTCTAGAATAGAATAGTTCTATAGAATAGTTTTGCATGTCTTTGATTTAATCTGATTAAATCATATTTTAGATCTTCTTATTTACTATTTTCTGATATTATAAGTGTTATAATAACATCTGATAAATAGCAAATAAAAATTATTTAATTTTAAATATCATATGAGATATGATTGATGCATGTCTAGACTAGTTGTAGAATAGTTCTACATAATTGTCTAGATTAGAATTTATTTTGATTAGATCAATTTAAATCTAATTTTTTAGATTATTATGAGATAATTTAGATCTGAAAACATGCATGATTTGATACATGAGATGTATGCAAAATATGCCTTGATTAGATCTAAATTTGTATATGAGATATATGATATAGATCTATAACTGTTTTGTAGATTTACATGTTCCTGATTAAGGCGTTCCTCTTGGCCGTCCGGTCATAAGAACGAAGAAGGGTTTAAAGGCCCTCTCTTCCCATTCGATGGGGTGTTCTTATGACGTGTAGGGGTGCTGCGTGTTCGTCCTTAATCAGAAACCCAAAACTTACTTTCTGCAAAACCCTAGATCCTGAAACCCTAGGATTTATTGTGCATATTTTGTTTATGAACCCAACTTAATTAAGAATTAAGTTTATGGAATATTAATTAGGTCTAAAATTGAGAATTTCAGATCTAAGACATATTCATAATACTGGGTTCGGGCTTGGGTAGCTCAATTAGGTCTAAGCGGTTGATCAAACCGAATCAAGAGTTGGTTAGATGGGATCAACAATGCTTAAATTGACCAGCCTAATAGGATTAAGTCTGGGTCAAGATCGAGTCACGATCAAGCAAGACCTAATTAGGCTCAGAGGTTAGAGTCTGGATTGTAGGCTAACCCAATTGGTTCTGACTCAACAATTTGGTGTCTAAGGTAAGTTTGGCACAGACGACCGACTGGTTTTTAATTGGAAGCTACTCGACCTGAATGCGTTCTTGTGCGAGTTAACGGCATATTCCTTCCACCGGTCTCACTTACCTGGCCATATCTGTTGACACAGTTCTGATCTGAGGTGGTCAATAATCCGAGCTAACCCATGCCACTAGGTTAGTCATAATTGTTATGACTAAGCCAAGTCTAGTTTAATGAGACCTGAATCAATTCTCCCTAAGAAAAGATTAAGTCCTGAGGTCTTCCACCATTGTAGACGTGCGGGCCCTTCCCGGGGTTGATTGTTCTCGGCTGGATACAGTGGCTCAGTTGCACCGGGAAGACGCAACCATGTCTATTAGGCATTGGATGCTATGGGCTGGAGGATGAGTTGGGCTCAATATTCCGGATACGGTGAGAGACCCAATTAGGAACCCAGTCTATGCAAATGGTGGGTCTGACTTAACTAAGGAGTGGATCAATATTCCGGATACGGTGAGATTCATGAATTAGAGACCAAGTTTGGGTGCACCATGATTAGAGAATCATTGAACAAGAGTTGTTCACTCATTGGCTAACCCATCACCAATAACTGTTAGGTGAGGTGATGAGTCAGTTGGTGAGACCGCACCACCCACTAGAAATCATCAATCGCGGAGATTTTCGCATCTCTACAGAGGGAGTGTAGGGATCCGAGAAAATAGTGGGAGCTAATTTGTTTAAAAATAAAATCCCTAAACAAATTGGTCAAGTCAAAATTACAGTATCTAACTAGAATCTTTGACTCTCTACAGGAAAATGTCTGCGTCCAACCCACTGGCACGTATCCTAGACACACATAGACTGACTGGACCCAATTATAAAGATTGGCTCAGGAACTACAAAATTGTTTTGGGTTCAGAGAAGTTAACACATGTTTTGGACCAGGACCCTCCCACCTTACCAGCTCGTCCATCCACTGAACAGAGAGCGTCTCTGGAAAAATGGATTGACGAAGACAATAAGGCCAGATACTACATGTTGGGCTCGATGTCTGATGAGCTCCAGCGCCAACATGAAGATATCGGGACTGCTCGCCAAATGTTGGCTCACCTGCAGGAGATGTTTGGTGAACAGAGTCGCGCAGCCAAATATCAAGTCACAAAATGACTTTTTAAGGCTAAGATGCGTGATGGGCAGTCAGTCCAAGATCACTGTCTGACAATGATCAAGGACATGGAAGAGCTTGAGAAGCTCGGTGTGAAGTTGGACTTGGACTTGCAGAACGATATTATTCTGCAATCCTTGACTGATGCATATGGGCAATTCATCATGAATTACCACATGCATAAACTTCAAAATTCCTTGGCCGAGTTGATGAATATGCTGGTTACCGCTGAGCTTTCTATGAAAGGTTCTAAAGGCTCAGTTCTTGCTATGGAACGGACTTCTTCCAAAAGAAAGTCTTATGGAAAGAAAAAGAAGTCTGTGAAAAAGCAAAAGGTGGAAGGATCAAAGAAGAAGAAGGCAGAACCGAAGAAAGAAGGTCGATGGCAAAGGAAAGTGTTTCCATTGCAACAGCGACGGCCATTGGAAGCGGAACTGCCCTACTTACCTGGCCACCCTGAAGAACAAGAAGGAAGGTCCTTCTGGAGGTATGCTCGTTATTGAGTCTAACCTTACGGTTTCTTCTGCATCCAGTTGGGTGCTTGACTCTGGTTCTAGTGCTCATCTGTGCACTTCTATGCAGGGTCTTGAGGATAGCAGGAGGCTGAGGGATGGAGACATGATCCTACGCGTCGGTAATGGAGCAAGAGTTGCTGCAGTAGCCGTGGGAACATACCCTCTTGCGATTACCATCTGGTTTAGACTTAGTTTTAAAAGACTGTTATTATGTGCCTGCAGCTAGCAGGAATTTGATTTCTGTTTCATGCTTAGCACAAGAAGGTTATGTGATCACCTTCTTTAAGGACCATTGTAACATTCTTTATGAAAGAAATAAAATTGCAAATGGTTTCCTTGTTAATGGTCTTTATCAGTTGCATATTGATGTACCTATTTTAACTATCGAGCAAAACGTGAATGCCAAACGACCTAGGGATAGTCCAAACGACAGATATCTATGGCACCTGAGATTAGGTCATATAGCAGAAGATAGGATTAACAAATTGGAGAAAAATGGGCTATTGAGTCCATTGACTTTTGAGTCATATCCAACTTGTGAATCTTGTCTTCAAGGCAAAATGACTAAACTCCCTTTTGTTGGACATGGGGAGAGGGCCACAGATCTCCTTGCCCTAGTACATACTGATGTGTGCGGCCCATTTCGATGTGCCGGCTAGAGGCAATTTTGTCTACTTCATTACCTTTACCGATGATCTGTCTAGGTATGGGTATGTGTATCTTATGAGACACAAGTCTGAAGCCTTTTGAAAAGTTCAAAGAATTCAGACATGAAGTAGAAAAACAAACTGGAAAACCCATTAAGGTTCTTCGATCAGATCGAGGAGGTGAATACCTTAGCCGGGAATTCCTAGACTATCTTAAGGAAAATGGCATAGTCTCTCAATGGACTCCACCAGGAACACCTCAACTCAACGGGGTTTCAGAACGGAGAAATCGGACTCTATTGGATATGGTTCGATCCATGATGAGCTTCACAGACCTCCCAGATTTTCTTTGGGGACATTCATTATTAACTTCAATCTATTTACTGAATAGGGTTCCCTCTAAAACCGTTCCTACCACACCGTATGAGATATGGCACGGTAAGAAACCAAGTCTGAGTCATCTCAGAATTTGGGGTTGTCCGGCTTATGTCAAAAGACAACAAGCGGACAAGTTAGAGTTTAGGTCCTTTAGAGCTCGATTCATAGGATATCCTAAAGAGTCATTAGGATACTATTTCTACATTCCAGAAGACCACAATGTGATTGTGAGTCGACATGCCATATTTCTTGAAAAATAGTTTATTCAAGATAGTGGCATTGGAAAGCAGATTAAGCTTGATGAGAAAGTCTCACAAGCAGAACGAGCTAAGGACCAAGTGGAACCAAATCAGGTTGAGCCAATAAGAACACTACCTCCTCCACCTCGTAGATCGGAAAGAGTTTCCCGTCCCCCTGAAAGATACTTAGGTATTATTTCAGAGGATGTAGAGGAAATGTTCCTCATAGGTAATGGTGCTCATGGTGATGATCCCAAAACCTACAACGAGGCGATATCAGATATCGACTCCGAGAAATGGCTTGAGGCAATGAAGTCAGAGATCGACTCGATGCACTCAAACCAAGTCTGGACCTTGGTAGATCCACCAGAAGGTATAGTACCTATTGGGTGTAAATGGATCTTCAAGAGAAAGATTGGTGCAGATGGGAATGTGGAGACATTCAAGGCTAGACTGGTGGCAAAAGGTTATAGTCAACGTGAAGGCATTGACTATCAGGATACCTTTTTCCCGGTAGCTATGCTAAAATCCATCCGCACATTGCTTGCTGTTGCAGCCTATTTCGATTATGAAATATGGCAAATGGACGTGAAAACGGCATTCCTAAATGGATATCTTGAGGAAGATATCTATATGGAACAGCCGCTAGGTTTCACATCCAGTGATACTGATCACAAGGTTTGCAAGCTGCAAAGGTCCATATATGGACTTAAGCAAGCATCTCGGAGCTGGAACTCTCGTTTCAATGATGTGATCAAAAAGTTTGGTTTCATCAAAAATGAAGAGGAACCATGTGTTTTCAAAAGGGTCAGTGGGAGCGCTGTTGTCTTCCTCGTATTGTACGTGGATGACATCCTCCTTATTGGGAATGATATTCCCATGTTGACATCAGTCAAGATGTGGTTGTCCAAGGAATTCTCCATGAAAGACCTAGGTGAAGCATCCTTTATTCTAGGAATTAAGGTCTATAGGGATAGACCGAATAGGATGCTAGGACTTTCACAGAAGATGTACATAGAGGAAGTACTAAAGAGGTTTAGTATGGAAAACTCTAAGAGGGGATTAATACCCTTCAGACATGGTATTCATCTTTCCAAGAAGATGTGCCCCAGCACACCTGAGGAAACTCGTTAGAACGAGGGCACTGAGCGTGACCACCTCGAGTAGTCATTAGGAAGTCTACCTTCTCGTCAATGACTGACTCGATGCTGCAGTAGTGTGTCTGGTTCTTTGACCTGAGATGCATCGGCAGTTCACCTTGAGGGTGTTATAGTTTGACTACACCATTACTCGGTCTCCTAGCCATATGGAACCCTGAGGTGTATGTTGGCTATAGCATGTTCATTGTAGGAACTGGATTGCATCAAGATGGGATCTATCTACCTCGGTGGTAGAGGAGTAGCCCTATGATGATCATGAGAATCAAGTCCAGAAATCCATGGCCATGGTAGAGTGAAATAATAGAAAGAGTTTCTATTTAGATTTTCACATTGGACTCGAATCGAATGATTACATCATATGACAGAGACTAGGGTTTGACGAGTTCACCTTAACCCTAATCTGATCGGGGCTCAAGATAGAAGAACTGAATCACACAGGTAGCTGCACCAAGAGGTTCGCATTCAGCTCTGATGGGTTGCCACCATATACTGCTAGGTGTCACTGGTGGATTTTGGGAGCAATTAGAATGATTTAGATGATCGATCATTCTAGCTGTTCGAATCAGAAGAGTTCTGATCCATCGAAAGGAGTTTCGATGATGTCTATGATAGAGATCATGACATATCCCATTACCATACAGAACTGAACCTAACTGGGTCACACAAACAAGGGTTTGAATCTGGTGATCATCAATTGAACTGATCTAGTTCAATTGATCTGAATGAGATTCAATTAGGTTCAAGGAAATCGTGCTAGCACTCGATTGAACCTAACGTTCTTCTTTTACTATCATAAATAAGTTGTCCTGACTGAGCCAAAGGAGTTTGTGCTCAATCAGAGGCCTTCATATGGTCTGACTGGAGGTTGTCCAAGTCAGAATAGGTTGTCTTATTTGTAAGACATTACCTGCCATTTTTGGTCACCTGCCATTTCTTGTTCTTTGACTTTGGTCAAAAGTCTACCTTTGACTGGTCAAACGTTGACCATTCACCCTTTGACTTTTGACCACATGTCATGCACCTATTGGAGAGCTGGTGGGGGCCTGTCCCCCTGCCAGAACCTGGCAAGGAGAAGGGCGCACGCCAAGGGTGGCGTGAGCCCAAGTAGGAGGCGCCTAGGAGTCCTTGTTGGACAAGGACTCCACCTCCCTTTTGGATTCCAATCAGAGTTCTACTAAGAATCCAGTTTGACTGGTCTTAGGCGCCCTCTAAGGAGGAATCCAGGGGTCTCTATTTCAACCAATCAGATTTAGATCTGATTTCACAAAGGGTTGTGATTGGTTGAGAGGAAGAGGAGTTGGATCACAAGAGGTCTATAAATAAGACCCTGTGCCCAACCCTAATTCTAAGTGAAAGCGAATGGGCAATTGAGAAACCCCACGCCCCAAGGCTGCCTCTCCCCTCCTTCTCCACGCCATAGCTTCTTCTCCCCTTGCTCTCCACATCCAAAAGGTGTTTTGGACTTAGGTTGGTGCGATTCAGATCAAGGAAAGGCGATCAAAATCAAGAAGGCTGCGCTGCTGCAAAAGGACGACTGCAGATCTTCAAAAGAGTTTTGAAGATCCTCCAGATCAGATCCAGATTTGATTTTTGGAGGTGTGATAGAGAAGAAGAGGATCTCCAGATCCAACCCGAGTGGATACCGGTAGAGGCCAGGCGCTTGCGTGGCTAAGATCCAGAACCTTCCGCTGCAATCAGGATCATCTACAGGGTAATAGGATTACCCAAATCAGGTAAATTAAATTTGATTTAATTTATCTTATTTTATTTTATTTATTAAAATAATAATAATCAGATCTGAAACTTATCAAGATCTGATTGAGATCAAGAAAATTTTTTTGAAATATATCTCTTGATCTGATCAGATCTGGATGAACCTGGACCGGGAAATCAGGATTTCCCTTCATGAGCATGAAGCAACATTAAAAGGAAGATTTTAAGAAGAAGAATACAATTGCCCTCAAATCCACCACTCAACTCGATGAGGAATCCGATGAAATTAAAAATGAAGAATAAGATGAAGAATTGGCCCTCATCACTAGGAAGTTCAAAAGATTTTGGAAGAAAAGAAAACAAGGGATGAGGAAGAGGCCACCCATAAAAGGGGAGTATAGCAAGGAGAAGGATAAGGAGTAGCCCTTAATATGCTATGAGTGCAAGAAGTTGGGGCATTTTAGATTCGAATGTCCACAACTCAAGAAGGCCCCCAAGAAGTACAAGAAAAAGGCTATGGTAGCTACATGAAGTGATAGCGATGTGTCAAGCTCCGAAGAAGAAGAGGTTCATGAACAAGCCAGCTTGTGCCTTATGGTATATGAAAATAAGGTAAATACTAAAATCTCAAATGAATTTACTTTTGAAGAACTTTAAGAAGCTTTTTATGATTTAGTAGATGACTTAAAGAAGTTACGGGCTAAAAACAAAGAACTTAAGTTGAAGAATCAATCCTTACTAAAAGAAAATGAAAGTATTTCAAGTGAAAAATTAGCTTTAACTCAAGAAAATTTAAATTTAAAAAATAAAATTGATAAACTAAAATCAATAGTAGAAAAATTTACTTTAAGCTTAAACAAACTACAAATGATACTTGAAAATCAAAAGGCTGTTTATGATAAGGCCGGTCTTGACTATAATTCTTTAAAGAAATAAAAATTTTTAAAAAATATTTTTGTGAATTCATCAAGCAATAAGTTTTTGAATATTACTTGCTTAAAATGTGGTAAAGTAGGACATAAATCCTATACATATTTCTCTAGCAAATTTGAAAACTCAAATGTGAAGAAAATATCGATTTCAAAAGGAACCATTATGACTAACCTTAAAGGATCCAAGAAAACTTGGATACCTAAAGTTAAGACTTGATTTTGTATATAGGTGTGTCTTGCATCCAAAAGAGAAAATCGAAGATAGTATCTTGATAGTGGATGCTCATGACACATAACTGATGATGAGTCCCAATTCATCACACTTGATGCTAAAAATGGAGGGACGGTCACCTTTGGAGACAATGGCAAAGGAAAGATTATCGATATAGGTAACATTGGTATCACTCTCTCCAAAGGTTATAATGTCTTTTGAGCATTAGTCAATTGTGTGAAAAAGGTTATAAAGTTATTTTTGAATTTTGTTTATGCATTGTAACTAGTTCCAATGATAATGACATTAAATTTGTTGGACATAGGCATGATAATGTTTATATGGTAGACTTGAATGATCTTTCCATGATAAACATGCAATGCCTAGTAGCTATGAATGCCAAAATTAATGAGACTAGTTGGCTTTGGCACCGTAGGCTTGCACATATTAGCATGCATTCACTTTCAAAACTTATTAATAAGGAATTTGTTATCGATTTATCTAAGTTAAATTTTAAAAAAGATAAGATTTGTGATGCATGCCAACTAGGCAAGCAAACTAGAGTTTCATTCAAATCTAAAAATATAGTTTCAACTTCTAGGCCATTGAAACTATTGCACATGGATTTGTTTGGTCCTACAAGAATAACAAACTTAGGTGAAAAATGTTATGATTTTGTAATTATCAATGACTATTCACGTTTTACTTGGATTTTCTTTTTGGCACACAAAGATTAAATTTTTCAAGTTTTTTCAAAAGTTTATCAAAAAGTTATAAATAAAAAAAAATTTTAATTCAAAGTATTTGAAGTGACTATGGAACCAAATTTGAAAATTAAGACTTTGATAAATTTTATAATAAAAAAGGTATAGACCATAATTTTTCAGCACCTAGGACATCCCAATAAAATGAGATAGTAAAAATAAAAAATAGGACTCTAGAAGAAATGGCCCAAACCATGCTATGCGAAAGCAACCTCCCAAGATACTTTTGGATGGAAGCAATTAATACGGCATATTATATTTTAAATCATACCCTAATTAGACCAATTTTAAAAAAAAAATATCTTATGAGCTTTGGAAAGGAAGAAAATCTAACATTGCATAATTTCATGTTTTTGGTTGCCGATATTTTGTCTTGAATAATGGTACAAAAAAATTAGAAAAATTTGATGCAAAATTCGATGAAGCTATTTTTCTTGGTTACTCCTCTTCTAGTAAAGCTTTTAGAGTATTTAATAAAAGAACTTTAGTAGTAGAGAAGTCAATACATATTGTCTTTGATGAGACTAATGATCTTCCATCAAGAAAGAGTGAAGGTATTGATGATGCAGATCCTCTTATAGAAGGGATGAAGGAGCTCACCCTAAAGGATTCAACAATTCAAAATGAAGAGGATCATGAGGACAAGCAAGAAAATGAGGGTGAAGAATAACAAGAACAACCTCAAGGTATAAATGATCTTCTAAAGGAATGGAGGTATGTTTACAATTATCCCAAAGAACTCATTATTGGTGATCTTACACATGGGGTAAAAACTCGTTCTTAACTTAGAGATGCATACAATCAGTTTGCATTTATTTCTCATTTTGATCCTAAAACCATAGATGAAGTCAAAAAAGATTATAATTGGATAAATGAAATGTAAGAAGAACTTAATCAATTTGAAAGAAATAATGTATGGACATTAGTATCAAGACCTAAATATCATCCAATAATTGGCACAAAATATGTATATAGAAATAAGCTGGATGAAAATAAAAATGTAGTTAGGAATAAAGCAAGATTGGTAGCAAAGGGTTATAATCAAGAAGAGGGAATTGATTTTGATGAAACATTTACACCGGTTACTAGATTAGAAGCAATTAGATTTTTACTTGCTTATGCTTGCCATATGAACTTTAAGTTATTTCAAATAGATATTAAAAGTACTTTTCTAAATGGATATATTGTCGAAGAAATTTATGTAGAACAACCTCCTGGCTTTGAAAACCATGCCTTTCCTAATCATATTTTCAAATTAAATAAAGTATTATATGGTTTAAAATAAGCACCTAGGGCTTGGTATGAAAGGTTAAGTAAATTCTTTCTTAATAATGGTTTTTCTAGAGGGAATATAGATACAATCCTTTTCATTACAAAAAAGCTTGATGATATCTTAGATATACAAATATATGTTGATGATATTTTATTTGGGTCTACTAATGAAACTTTATGTCAAGATTTTGCTAAGCTCATATAGGAGAAGTTCGAGATGAGCATGATGGATGAACTAACGTTCTTCTTCGGACTTTAAATTAAATAAATAAAGGAAGGAATCTCCATCACCTAAAGTAAGTACATAAGAGAGCTACTCAAAAGATTTGGGATAGAGAGCTCCAAAGCCATTGGTACCCCATGAGTCCATCATATAAGCTTGACAAGAATGAAGGAGGTAAAAGTGTTGATACAAAACTTTATAGAGGCATGATAGGTTCTTTGTTGTATTTAACTGCTAGTAGACCAAATATCATATTTAGTATTTGTTTATGTGCTCATTTTCAATCTGATCCAAAAGAATCATATTTAAATGCTATTAAAAGAATACTTAAATACCTAAAAGAAACTCAAACCCTAGATTTATGGTACTTTAAGAATTCATCAATTGATTTAATAGGTTATTTAGATGCAGACTTTGCTGAATGTAGATTAGACAGAAAGAGCACTAGTGGAACTTATCAATTTCTAGGAATTAACTTAATCTCTTGGTTTAGGAAGAAGCAAAATTCGGTAGCATTGTCTACGGTCGAGATCGAGTATATTGCAGCCAGAAGTTTCTGTACAAATCTTATAGATTAAGTAACAACTTGAGGACTTTGACATTAAACTAAATAAAACTTTCATAAGATGTAATAATACTAGTGCCATAAATCTAACTAAGAACCCAATTCAATACTTTAGGTCAAAACACATTTAAATAAGACATCATTTTATAAGAGAGCATGTTCAAAATAATGACATAATTCTTGATTATATTGGTACTGAAAAAAAATTGGCTGATATTTTTACTAAGACCTTATGTGAAGATAGATTCTATGAGATTAGGAGAGAATTAAGAATTCTTGATCTTTTAGCCTAAACATCTTTGTAATTTCAAACTCATTTCTATTAACATCACCTTGAACCATACCTTGAGCCTATATCTCATTTTTCTATCTCAAAAAGCTCAAATCTATCCTTCTTTTGATCATTCTCATGAATCAAATTCAACCCTTAAAACCTTAATTTTTTTAGAATTTTTTTATCAATTTTTGGATTTTTTCGTGCCATGGGTTGACCTAGAGGGTGACCCTAGGGTACTTTGGTCAGTTTTTTATTAAAACCCAGCGGGCACATTGGTTGCTTAGGTTTTTAAGTCTTTTTTGGCCGAATGGGGCGACCTCACTTTCTTCCCCTGTTCTTTCTTTCAACCGAACAAAAGCCCTCTTCCTCTCCACTCCCTCAATCGATCAACTCCCTCAAAATCCCAAATCCTACCTAAATCTCCTTCCTAAATTGCCTCTAAGGAAACAAAAATCTCTCTCCATCTCTTCTCTTTTTGGGCAATTTCAAGGATTGAAGCTTGCCCTAGCTCCAAAACCCTCTTTCCATACCAACAGTCGTTCATCTCCTAAATCCTTCTTCTCCATCTAAAACTTCTTTCCCTCTACCTCTCTATGAATCTCTTGAGCCAGTGGCAAGTTTCTATTGGTTGAAATGGCTCCCAAGATGAAACTACCCCAGAGGAGGAAGTCTGTCCATAGCTTGGAGGAGGAAGCTCGTAGGAAATAGATGGCAGCCATGCCCTCTCCTAGTCCCACCTCTATTCTCGGTCATGCTCCAACTTCTTCACAGTCCCCCCTCACTCTAAGTAAGGTTCCTCTTTCCGATAGAAAAGTTGAACTGGAAAAGAATATTGATTTTGGATTCTTTGAAAAAGAGGGTTTTCTTTTGCTTCAAAGATTAAAAGTCAAGGATGAGATTTCTTCTGCAAATTGAAGGAGGTTACTTATGTTGACTTGGATAGAGAATTTTATCTAAATTTAGGATACTTCAATGAAACAGTAAAATCATTTGTTAAAGGTATCGAGATTATACTTGATCCAGTCCACTTCGGGGAAATTTTGCGATTACCTTGTGAGGGTTACAAAGAAATGGAACTTACCCATAAAGAAGAGGGACTGAGAGCAATTTTGGAGAGAGAATTTGAAGAAAACTTGAACAAGTTAGAAGCTAAGATACTTTCAGTAGAGACGAGACTGTTGCACCATATGGTTACCAAGTTATTTATCCCTAGGAGTGGCAGGCATAATTTATTATTTGGTAAGGACATATGTGTTAGATGTGTGTCCTAAAAGCTAGATTGGCTAACACTTGTAATACACTTCTAAGGATAATTTTATAATTTTAATTATAAATTAATAAAAAGATTATTTTTCATCATAATGTGTATTTAAAAATGTTTGTGATACATCCTTTGAGTTAATGGTAATGATAATTCATATTTTCAAGAGTTGAAAATTTAAAACATAAATTTTCATAATTAACTCATAAACTACTTTCGATCGTAGGATCATTACGAGGATGGTGATCGATCCAGAAAGTTGGTGTACGATCACTTTCTTAGGATAGATGAGTCTTAAGTCTATGGTGTGAAGACATCGGAGCGAGAGTACAGATAGTCATTAGAGAATGAGGGTACTGAGCGTGACCATCTCGAGTAGTTATAAGAAAGTCTACCTTCTTATCGATGACTGGCTCAATGTTGCAGTAGTGTATCTGGTTTTTTGACCTAAGGTGCATCGATAATTTATCTTGAGGGTATTGTAGTTTGACTATACCATAACTCGATCTCCTAGCCATTCAAAATTCTGAGGTGTATGTTGGCTATAGCACGTTCATTATAGAAATTAGATTGCACCAATAGGAGATCTATCTATCTTGATAGATGAGGAGTAGCCCTATGATGATTATAAGAATCGAGTCCACAAGCCTATGGCCATGGCAAAGTGAAGATGATAGAAAGGGTTTCTATTAGGATTTCGTATTGGACTTGAATTGAATGATTAATTTATATGACGGATATTGGATTTGATGAGTTCACCTTAATCCTAATCCTATCGGGGCTCAAGATAGAAGAACCCAATCACACAGATAAATACATCGAGAGATTCATTTTTAGCTCTAATGGGTTGCCATCATATACTGCTAGGTGTCACTAGTGGATTTTGGGAGCAATTAGAATGATTTTGATGGTCAATCATTCTAATTATATGAATCAAAAAAGTTTTAATCCATCGAAAGGTATTTCGATGATATCGATGATGGAGATCACGACATATCTCATTATCATATAGAATTAAACCTAACTAGATCACACAAATAAGAGTTTGAAACTGGATGCCATCAATTGAGCTAACCCAGTTTGATTGATTTGGATTAGATCCAATTAGATTCAAGGAAATCGTGCTAGTACACGATTGAGCCTGACTTTCTCCTTTTGTAATCTTTCTGATTCATCACAATCGAGTCAAAATTTGATTTGACTCATTTATATATTTTGAATGGATTTATTTATATCTAATTGGAATAAGTTTAGATTAGATTAATTTAAGAAATTAAATCCATTCATAGTCCAATTGGACTAGGGTCAAAAGTTGACCTAATTGAGAGAGTTGAGGGTCACCTAATCAGAGGCTTCTAGAAAATTCTCTAGAAGTTAGTTTGCTCTAATTTTTGGATATATGGTAGGGCTCGAGATTTGCTATGGATGTGCCAAATTTTGTGATTTGTGGTGGAGTTTTGACTAGATTATGATAGAGTTTGATTTGGATCAAACTCTTGAAGGGAGGAGTCCCATGCACCATGGACTCCTCCTTATCCTTTCTTCATGCCACTTTGGGAACTGTTTTGGGTGACCAAACTTATTGAAGGCCAGGTTTGGGATGTGGGCTATCAGGTTGGATTCCTAGGTAATCAAGAAAACAAGTTGCTTGATCACTTAGGAGTCTAGATGGTGCAAACAACTCTTATATAAATCCCTGCACATAAGCCTTCAATACAATTTCTAATTTTTGCCACATCCATATGCTGCTGCCCCTTCCATCTTCCATGCCCTCTCTGATCCTCTATCTCCCCTTCTTCTACATGCCAAAAGTTGGAAATAAATTTGAGAAGAATATTCAATAAAAATTGAGAAGATTTCAGCATCTACGCGATGGTGTTCGTGAGACGGACGTGCTGCCTTCAAAAGTCATTTTGAAGGTTCTATAGATCAAATCCAGATCTAATCTTTGAAGAAGAGATTCATAAGGAGAAGACATTTAGATTATGCCTGAGTGAATATTAATAGAGGCTAGGTGCATATGTGGCTCCTTCCAGAATCTTAGAAAAGATTAGGATCATCGCAGCATAATCAGATTATCCAATCAGGTATTTTAAAATTAAATTTAATTTAATTTTATTTTTAATTTTTAATATTAAATCATTATAATTAGATATGAGATATCTCAAATCTAATTAGTATTTTAAAAATTAATTTTTAAAATATTTCTTCAGATCCAATCAGATCTGAATGATCCTATGCCGAAAAAATAAGTTTTTCCTTCAACTTATATCAGAGCCAGGTTAATAGTTCTTCAGATCTATCTTAGATCTAATTTTATTTTTATTTATAATTTAATATTAAAAAGTTTTAGATGTCACATCAGATGTGATTAGATCTAAAATTAAAAAATTAAAAATTAAATCATTTAGATCTAATATGTATGAGATGCATGACTAGACTAGGTATAAAATAGTTTTATATGTAGTCTAGTATGATCATGCATTTAATTTGATTAAATATAATTTTAGATCTATTTAATTTTTATTTTTTTTAATGTTATAATTATTGTAATTAGATCTAAAAAATAAAAAATAAAGTTTTTAATTTTTGATTTATTCATATGAGATATGAAAGATGCATGCTTAGACTAATCATAGAATAGTTCTATAAAATGTCTAGAATAGTTTTATTTTTATTGAGATCAAATTTAAAATTCTATTTTTTAGATTTAATATATGATATTTTAGATCTAAAAGCATGCATGGTTGATTGAGTTATGATACATGAGATGTATGCAAAGCATGTATTAGTTAGATAATTAATTGTATATGCGATATATGATTTAAATCTAACTAGTTTTGTAGTATAAATTATATTTCTGATTAAGGCATTTTTCTTAGCCGTCCGATCATAAGAACAATGTAGGATTTAAAGATCCTCTCCTCTTATTCAATGGGATGTTCTTATGGTCAGTGGGGGTGCTGTGCGTTTGTCCTTAATTAGAAATCAGAACTTATTTTTCTACAAAATCCTAAATTCTGAAATCCTAGAATTTTGATACATATTTTTATTTATGAATCCAAACTTAATTAAGAATTAAGATTATGAAACTAATTAGGTCTAAAATTATAAATTTTTAGATCTAAGATATTTTCATAAAATTGGGTTTGGATTTGGGTAGCTCAATTAGGTCTAGCGGTTGATCAAACCGAATCAAGAGTTGGTTAGGTGGGATCAAGAGTGCTTAAATTGACCAACCTAATAGGATTAAGTTTGGATCAAGATCGATTCACAAGGGTGATCGATCAAGTCAAGACCTAATTAGGCTCAGTGGTTAAAGTCTAGATTGCAAGCTAACCCGATTGGTTCTAGTTCGATAATTTGATATCTAAGGTAAGTTTGGCAGATATGACTGACTGGTTTTATTTGGGAGCTACTCGACTTGAATGCATTCTTTTCGAGTTAATGGCATATCCCTTCCATCGGTCTCACTTACCTAGCCATTTGTATCAATCCAGTTCTAATTTGAGGTGGCTAATAATTCGAGCTAACCCATGATACTAGGTTAGTCATAATTGTTATGACTAAGTCAAGTCAAGTTTAAAAATACCTAAATTAAATCTTCCTAAGAAAATATTAAGTCTAAGATCTTCCACCATTGTAAATGTGTGGGCCCTTCTTGGGATTGATTGTTCTCGATTGGTTATAGTGGTTCACTTGCATCAGAAAGATGCAACCATGTCTATTAGGCATTGGATGCTACAGGTTGGAGGATGGATTGGGCTCAATATTTTGGATACGGTGAAGGATCCAATCAAAAATTCAATTTATGCAAATGGTAGGTCTGACTTAACTAAGGAGTAGATCAATATTCCAGACACGATGAGATTCATGAATTAGAGATCAAATTTTGGGTGCACCATGATTAGAGAATCATTGGATAAGAGTTGTCAAATCATCAATTGACCCATCATCAATAATTGTTAGGTGAGGTGATGAGCTAGTCAGTGGGACTGCACCACCTACTAGAAATCAATGATTATGGAGATTTTTGCATCTCTACCCAGAAAGTTTAGGGATCCGAGAAAATAATGGGAGCCTAATTTGTTTAAAAATGAAATTCCTAAATAAATTGGTTAAGTCTAAATTACAAAATCTAACTAGAAACTTTAACTTTCTATAGAAAAATATCTACGTCCAACCCACTAGCCCGTATTCTGGATACCCTTAGACTGTCCAGACCTAACTACAAGGATTGGCTCTAGAACTTCAAAATTATTTTGGATTTCAAAAAATTAACTTATATATTGAATTAGGATCCTCCCACTTTATCAGCCCGTCCATCTGCTGAACAAAGAGCATCTCTAAAGAAGTGGATGGATGATAATAATAAATTCAAGTATTACATGTTGGGCTCGATGTCTGATGAACTCCATGAAGGAACTAGATCTAGGATTTCATAGGTAGATCTTGAAACTTTTTCAAGATCTTGCAGTGAAAGACTTAAATAAATCTAAAATTTATTTAAATAATTATATAAATACCTAGATCTCAGATCTATTATATGATTAAGGCATGATATTAAATCAAAAATTAAAATCAAATAAGAAAGAAAAAGGTTGATCAAATCAACCTAGAACTATACTATATCAAATGCATGTATGAAGTTTATAGATCATATCTATTACCTGAGCAAGTTAGACATTCTAACTTATTGATCTAGGCTTGAGGATGATGTCACGATCCACACATGTGTTCGGCCTCTAGGGGTCATCTACATGAGCCTACAATCTCTGATCTGATGTTCGATGCAGGAAATCAGCACAGCATGCTAGTACTATGCTAATCCTTCTTCGACGGTCGATCCGATGCTTTTTTCTTTGAAATTAAAACTCTCCAAAATATAAGAAGAAAAATGAGAGTTTGCTGATCTAAGACTCTCTCAAAAAAACTCAAAAGAAAGGAGGAGAGATTGAAAATAAAATAACCCTAGAAGAAGACCCTCTTCTTCTTCTCTTTTCTCTCACCTAGACACTTAGTTTGGTGCCTATGGAACCCCCATGCCCAAGGACCCTCTTCCTCTAATTTTTGCACACTCCAAACCTCTCCCAATCCTCTATATTTCATGAAAAAATTAGAACAAAATTCATCCAATAAATGGGGAAAAAGAAGAGTCCAAGTTAGGTCAAATTTTTAGACTAAGAATATCCAAACATGGGAAGTTGTTGGGACTCCCAACTCTTGGGTGCCTCCTCCATAATTTTTGGCATAGACTAGAAAGGGAGGGCTTACAAAAAAAAAATATTATTTTTATGGAATAAGAGAAGAGTTAATTAAAAGAGGGGGCGGCACTCAAGGGAGGATGTTTTGGTCAATAAGGATTCTCTCATAAAATCATAAGCAAAACCAATTCCTTCTTTAACTTGGTCTTCCACCTAACTTCCAAATATGACTTAGAGAGAGAGAGGAGGAATGAAAATCAAGAAGAAAGAAATTTTCCATAAAAAATAATTAAAAATTAGGTATGGAGGGCGTTGGGACCAAGGTGGCGCAAGGAGATAGGGAGTCCTAGTCATACTAGGACTCCTATTTTGACTTGGTCAAACAAGATCTTTTAACTAAATAAAATCAAGATTAAACCAACCCAATTAAATAAGACCCTAATCCATTTATGAACTTAATTAAATAAGATTAAATTAGATTTAATTCTAATTTATTTTTTAATCAAATTAGAAAATTGGATTAATCCGAGTCCTAGTTAGACTAGGACTAGTTCTTCCTTGCACTTGGCTTATCCAATAAACCAATTGGACTTGATCCAATTAAGCCCAAACTAAATTTAATTAAATCATCTTTAATTAGACCTAATCTTAGCCTATTGGCTTAATCAAATTAAGTCAATTAGCAATTCAATTGCTAATCGATCCTCGTACAATACTTGCACTAGGTTAAACACCAATCGTATTAATTGTTTAACCCTAGAGTAATTCTTAATCATTGATAAACCATCCGATCAGATTGTAAGCTCTAATGTGTGTGACCTCATAGATCCAAACCTAAGTTGATAGCATAGAAATAAATTTCTATACCAATTAAAATGATCATCTAGCAATGATACTCAGTGGCCGGATAGATCAAAGGTATAGAACACCATCCTTAGAACCCATGTGGATATAGTTTCCATATAATTTATCCCCTTGACCATAATGCTCGTAGGATATATCAGAGTTCAACTATCAACTTTGATCAGAGTGTCCACATTGTATTTCAAAATACCAAATCCATCTGATGGATTATCCTGGCAAGATTTTGTTATATTGAAATACAGTGATACATTCTTCTCCAACTCTTGGAGTGGTCAATTCCATCTTAATCACACTCTGATTTTGCAAGTACTTGACTGTGCCTAGAAGCCTTTCATTGCTGAATTAGAAATTCAGTTAGTCCGGTACCAAAGCACAGTGAGTTGCTTGCAGGTCACTAAGGTGATCTTAGATCTAAGGGATACTTATACCTATATTCCATCAGAGACATTCTTGATAATAGAATGCTCTAGAGTTGGTCAAGTTCAATGATGATGTTCCCATACATCTCATAAGTATTTCATACCAGTGTCTCCACACTCCTTGGTTAAGAGGACAATCAACCTATATGCCATATAGCGATCTATGCTCGATAGACGTTGTTGTCCTAATTAACAACCTATCATTTGGTCGTGAACCCATTTAAGGACTAATCGATAAATTCTCTCTTTATCGAAACTAAACAGTCCTAAGGATTTTATCATAATAATGGAGTTTATTAGAAGATGTAAACTTGTGATGAAAAAGATGTCAAAATATTTTTATTAATTAATAAATTAATTATAATTATAAAATAGCTCAACCATCAACATGCTGATGATTGGCTTTGGAACATAATTCCCAATAACTCCCACTTGTCCTAAAGCCACTCGACATAGTATTTAATACCCATCTTCGACTTATGGTTGTCGAACTCCTTGATTGTCAGGGCTTTAGTTAAGGGATCGACTAGGTTCTCCTTTCCATCGATCTTCTGAAGGTCAACGTCATCATGATCCATGATCTCACGGACCAAATGAAAGTGATGCAGAATGTGCTTTGTTCGCTGGTGTGCCTTTGGTTTCTTTGCTTGAGCTATGGCACCAGTACTGTTGCAGCAGAGTATGACTGGACCATTAATGAAGGGTGCTACTCTGAGCTCGGTGATGAACTTTCTCAGCCACATAGTTTTTTTTGCTACATCTGATGCTGCCATGTACTCTACTTTGCAAACAGAGTCAGCTACTGTATGTTGTTTGAAATTTTTTCAGTAGATGGCTCCATCATTTAGAGTAAAGATATACCCCAATACACTTTTACTGTCATCATGATCAGATTGAAAGTTGGAGTCTGTAAATCTCATAAGCTTCAGATCTAACTCACCATAAACCAACCATTGGTCCTTAGTATTTTTCAAATACTTAAGAATGGTTTTAACCACCTTCTAGTGATTTTTTCCAGGGTCAGATTGGTATCTACTCACTACTCCTAGTGAGTATGCCACGTCTGATCTCGTACATGTTATTGCATACATAATAGACCCCACTGCCGAAGCATATAAAATTCTACTCATGTGCTCTCTCTCTTCAGGAGTTGTCAGACAATCCTTTTTAGATAGAGAAATTCCTTGGCATATCGAAAGATATCCCTTTTTGGAATTCTCCATGCCGAACCTCTTCAGTATAGTTTTTATTTATGTGGATTGGGATATACCAAGCATCCTTTTAGATCTATCCCTATAGATCTTCATCCTTAGGATGTAGGATGCTTCACCCAAGTCCTTCATGAAGAATTGTGATGACAACCAGACTTTTATTCCTTGTAGTGTGGGAATGTCATTCCCAATTAAGAGAATATCATCTACGTACAAAATAAGAAATACTACTGCTAGACCATTTGCCCATTTGTAAATGCAGGGTTCTTCTCCATTCTTAACGAAGCCATACATTTTGATCACTTTATCAAAATGCATGTTCTAACTCCAAGATGCCTGCATCAATCCATAAATGGATCTCTAAAGCTTGCACACCTTGGACTCATCTGTGAATGTGAATCTTTCAGGTTGTATCATATACACTTTTTTAATCAGCTCTCCATTTAGGAAAGCTATCTTCACATCCATTTGCCAAATCTCATAGTCCAGATGGGCAGCAATGGCAAGCATGATCCGAATGGACTTGAGCATTGCTACAGAAGAGAACGTCTCATCATAGTCAATACCATAATATTGATGATACTCCTTGGCAACCAGACGAGCTTTATAGGTCTCCACCTTTCCATCTATGCCCCTCTTCCTTTTGAAGATCCATTTACACCCAATAGGTTTAACCCCTTTAGGTGGGTCAACTAATATCCATACATCATTGACCTTCATGAAATTCATTTCGGATCTCATGGCTTCTAGCCATTTCTTAGAGTTGGATCTCTATATCGCATCCATATAAGTGATCGAATCTTCATCATTCTCATCGAGTTCGATAAGATCACCATCCTGTATCAAGAATCCATAGTATCTATCTGGATGGTGGGGTACTCTGCCGAATTGCCTTAATGGTGCGGATTCACTAGGCTTGAGATCTGATTTAATCAAATTTGACTTAGGTTCAACATTCTATATCGAACTTTCGATCTGTTGAACTTCATCAAGTTCAACCTTAGAGGTAACAGTTTCTTCATCAAGAAACTTCTTTTCTAAAAAAATTGTCCTAAGGTTGACGAACACCTTTCGTTCATCAGCATAGTAGAAATAGTATCCTTTGGTCTCTTTTGGGTATCCTATGAATGTACACTTGTCAGACCTAGATCCAAGTTTGTCTATAACTAACCATTTGACATAAGCCGAGCACCCCCAAACCCTAAGGTGTGAAAGGGCTGGCTTATGCCTTTTCCATATCTCATATGGGGTTTTAATTACAGACTTACTTGAAATCCTATTTAATAGATAACAAGTCGATTCGAGTGCATATCCCCAGAAGAATATCGACAAGCTAGCAAATTCCATCATGGATTGGATCATGTCTAATAGAGTCCGATTCCTCCTTTCAGATACACCATTATGCTATGGTGTTCCAAGAGGAGTCCATTGGAAGAGAATTTCATTCTCTCCTAGATATGTGAGAAACTCATCAGAAAGATATTCTCCTTCTCGATCAGATCAAAGAGTTTTAATACTCTTTTCAGTTTATTTTTCTACTTCATTTTATAATTATTTAAATATTTTAAAAGAATTCGACTTATATTTCATCAGATAGACATATTTATATCTGGATAGATCATCTGTGAAAGTGATGAAGTAGACATATCCACCTCTAGCACTTATGCTCATTGGTCCACATACATCAGTATGTACTAGACCTAAGAGCTCATCGACTCTCTCATCTTTTTCAGTGAAAGGTAACTTGGTCATTTTACCAAGAAGATAGGACTTACAGATTGAAAGTGATTTACAATCATTAACTTCAAGGATTCCCTCCTGAGTCAATATGTTTATCCTATTCTTATTTATATGACCTAGCCTACAGTGCCATAAGTAGATATCTGATACACTATCTAATCTAGGATGCTTGCCAGTAGAATAGACTACATTAACAGATTGTGATAATATATATATACCATTATTTAATTATCCATGGGAAACAGTAACACCATTCACAATAATATTACAAACTCATTTTCTTATTAAAATTTTATAATTATTCATGGCCAAAAGGCCTACAGAAATGATATTTAAAAAGAAACTAGGATAGAAATGACAATCACTAAGAACAAAGGTATGAGATTCAAATATAAGTTTTAAAATTTCTAAAGCTAGAACTAGAACTAATCTTCCATCTCCAACGATCAGAAATCTCTCACCTTGCTCGAATCTTTTACTGACTTGCAACCCCTAAATTATAGATATGATAAGAGTTACCGGTATCCAATACCCAGTCAATAATATCATAAATAGAAAAATTATAAGGAGTTATTATATAAATATCTTGCCCAGTAATAGCTTGTTTCTTTCTCTGCCTGTTCGGATCTAGGGAGGTAATATATTGAGGACAGTTTCTCTTCTAGTGCCCTCGCTTCTTGCAAAAGAAGCATTCGGCTTAACTCTTATCGGGCTTAGTCTTTAGAGTCCAAGCCTGCATAGGTGTCCTAGCATGAACATGCACCTTCTTGGCTTTCTTCTTCTTATTCTTCTTCCCTTTTCCAAAGGATCGAAAATGAGAAGACGAACCTCCCACTAAGTTCACCAACTCCTTATGGAGTTGGTGATCCTTCTCAAAGTTTTGAAGGAATCCCAGTAACCCATGGTAGTCCACTTCAGACTTTGAGATTCTATACTGTGTAAGAAATGGGAGATAAGACTTGGGCAGCAAGTTCAGTATTGCATCTTTCCCAAGTTGTTTGTGCAAGGAAAAGTCAAGCTTGCTCAAGTGCTATATCAGCTCGATCATGTATAATACATGATCAATGATAGAGGCACCATCCTGCATTCTGGCGTTGAAGATGGCACAACTAGTCTTGTGCCTCTTAACATCATCGGATGTGCCAAAAGAATCCTCCAACACTTAGAGCATTTCATTTGGCTGAGCTATCTCAAACTTGCGACTGAACTCATCGCTCATCGCAGCCAGCATAATGCAGCGCACCATGATTTAATCATTGAGCCACTTCTGATAAGTATCTCTGACTGCTTCATATGCATTGATAGCTGGCTCCTCAGGTGTAGGATCCATCAGCACATTTAGGATCCATTCATGCTCCAGGACAATCTTCAACTTTCGGTACCAGCTATCGAAGTTGGATCTCACCAACTTATCATTGTCCAACAATGATCGGAGCGATAGAGAAGTGGCCATGTCTATACCAAGAAAAATCAAAATCTAATTAGTAATTGATTCATTAAACCTAAAGATTTGGACTTTAATTAAAAGTTTTCTTCCACTATTTTATTCAAATTGGTAGCCTCTACCTCTAATTCGAGGAATTATCCTAGTTTCTTAGTGGATACTAGAATCCACATAGATTGTACACAAGTCCAACGTTGGTTGGCCCACCCATGTACATTTAAGGATAAGTTCATAACCAATTATTTCTTTAAATAATTTTTAGTAATTAAATTTTGCCTCAGGCCCTGATTAGTTGGCTTTGGCCTTCTTATAAAAGGATCCAGTTAGGTCCAACCATTAACACGACCATACTTGGCCCATCCAACCAACGAATGATCAGGCCTAACTTTGGTTGGCCCACCTAACCACCATTTAAAAAGATGTATCCAAGAGATCATATAATGAATGATAATTCCATCAACCGATAAGCACCAGACCTTTGGGCCTCAAATGATTATCCAACTGATGGGCCCATTATCATCCATTTTAATAGAAGGCTATGATCTAATTATTATATAACTATTTTATTTTAGGAATCTAATAATTTTAGAGGATTTATTTATAGAAGTGAGTTGGTTAGATTAACCAGCTTGTCATGATCCTCCCACTAACTTCACCAAGTCAGCTTAAGAAAGACCATTAATAGGCTGGTCTAAGAGCACCTAAATTAGTCAAACTGATTTACCTAACTGACATGGGTTAGCTCGAATAGTCAAGCGATCCGATCAAAACATAATCTCACCAAGAGGTTAGATAAGTTTGATCAGTGGAAGGGTTTGCTAGGCTTTCCTTAGATACCTAAAAAATGGCAAGGTAAGCGGACTGCCAATTAAAAACCACTGGTTTGGTTTACCTTAGACACCAATTGATTTAATTAGATCAATGTAATAGTTCGTGCTAGATCGCGTAGCCAAGAATCGAGTCCATCTTGGGTCATGTTAAAGATAAGAACTTGACCAACTACAACTATTGTAATTGATCTAGAGAATCCTTGACCTAATCTAAGACAACATTTGATTAGATTTAGTCAATTCTCTAATTAAGTCCATTCTTTAATCAACCCTAGGTCTAATCCAATTAATGAACCTAATCTCCACTAACCCATTTAATCCAATGTGTTATGATTTGTGTCTTAGGATCTTCAATTCATAATCCTAGATTCTAATCAATCAACTTCTTAATTCTCAATTAAGTTTTGGGCTGAGGGTTGGGGTTCGGCTTTTCAAAAATAATTTTTATATTTATAAAATATTTTTATAATATGGTTCTATCAACCAAGTTTCATGTTTGATTCATAATCAATATGCAAGTAAAATAAATATAAAACTACTTTAGATCTAATCTAAACAGGTTCATATAATTGAAATAGTTTCAATAATAATTAATCATAAATCTTCCTAGATCAAATCTAATATATTTATGATGATTGAAATTAGATTAAAATATTTTTAATTAAATCATAAAATCTCTTAGATCTAATCTAAAATTTTATGATCAATATTTTAGATCAGCACGTACTAGGACAACCTATTCACTATAAGGGATAAACCTTACAGCAAGACAACCTTATGGCAGTCCTATGCAATCTAAAATATTTTATTTTTTTATTAATTTTAAATTTAATAATTAGATTATAAATTAGATCTAATCTAAGAAATAATCTAAACATA
>QRFJ01002250.1:12500-161655 GCA_006176705.1 Cocos nucifera | reverse complement strand
TAGAAGGCTATGATCTAATTATTATATAACTATTTTATTTTAGGAATCTAATAATTTTAGAGGATTTATTTATAGAAGTGAGTTGGTTAGATTAACCAGCTTGTCATGATCCTCCCACTAACTTCACCAAGTCAGCTTAAGAAAGACCATTAATAGGCTGGTCTAAGAGCACCTAAATTAGTCAAACTGATTTACCTAACTGACATGGGTTAGCTCGAATAGTCAAGCGATCCGATCAAAACATAATCTCACCAAGAGGTTAGATAAGTTTGATCAGTGGAAGGGTTTGCTAGGCTTTCCTTAGATACCTAAAAAATGGCAAGGTAAGCGGACTGCCAATTAAAAACCACTGGTTTGGTTTACCTTAGACACCAATTGATTTAATTAGATCAATGTAATAGTTCGTGCTAGATCGCGTAGCCAAGAATCGAGTCCATCTTGGGTCATGTTAAAGATAAGAACTTGACCAACTACAACTATTGTAATTGATCTAGAGAATCCTTGACCTAATCTAAGACAACATTTGATTAGATTTAGTCAATTCTCTAATTAAGTCCATTCTTTAATCAACCCCTAGGTCTAATCCAATTAATGAACCTAATCTCCACTAACCCATTTAATCCAATGTGTTATGATTTGTGTCTTAGGATCTTCAATTCATAATCCTAGATTCTAATCAATCAACTTCTTAATTCTCAATTAAGTTTTGGGCTGAGGGTTGGGGTTCGGCTTTTCAAAAATAATTTTTATATTTATAAAATATTTTTATAATATGGTTCTATCAACCAAATTGCATGTTTGATTCATAATCAATATGCAAGTAAAATAAATATAAAACTACTTTAGATCTAATCTAAACAGGTTCATATAATTGAAATAGTTTCAATAATAATTAATCATAAATCTTCCTAGATCAAATCTAATATATTTATGATGATTGAAATTAGATTAAAATATTTTTAATTAAATCATAAAATCTCTTAGATCTAATCTAAAATTTTATGATCAATATTTTAGATCAGCACGTACTAGGGCAACCTATTCACTATAAGGGATAAACCTTACAGCAAGACAACCTTATGGCAGTCTATGCAATCTAAAATATTTTATTTTTTTATTAATTATAAATTTAATAATTAGATTATAAATTAGATCTAATCTAAGAAATAATCTAAACATACACAAAAATTATGTAATAAGAATCTTGCTCTGATACTAATTGAAGGAACCAAATCTAGGATTTCACAGGTAGATCTTGAAACTTTTTTAAGATCTTATGGTGGAAGACTTAAATAAATCTAAAATTTATATAAATAACCATGTAAATACCTAGATCTCAGATCTATTACATGATTAAGGTATGATATTAAATCAAAAATTAAAATTAAATATGAAAAAAAAAGATTGATCAAATCAACCTAGATCTACACTACATCAAATGCTAGTATGAAGTTTATACCTAAGCAAGTTAGATATTCTAACTTACTGATCCAGACTTGAGGATGATGTTATGAGCTGTACATGTGTTCAATCTGTAGAAGTCATCCACATGAGCCTACGATTTCTGATCTGAAGTTCGATGCAGGAAATCAGCACAGCATGCTAGTACTATACTGATCCTTCTTTGACGGTCGATCCGATGCTCCTTTTTTCGAAATTTGGACTCTCTAAAATATGAAAAAGAAGATGAGAGTTTGCCAATCTAAGACTTTCTTAAAAAAATTAAAAGAAAGGAGAAGAGATTGAAAATAAAATAGTCCTAGAAGAAGACCCTCTTGTTCTTCTCTTTTCTCTCACCTAGATACCTAGTTTGGTGCCTATGGAACCCCCATGCCCAAGGACCCTCTTGCTCTGATTTTTGCACACCCCAAATCTCTTCCAAAGCTCTATATTCCATGAAAAAATCAAAATAAAATTCATCCAATAAATAGGAGAAAAAAAGAGTCCAAGTTAGGTCAAATTCTTAGACTAGGAATATCCAAACATGGAAAGTTGTTGGGGCACCCAACTCTTGGGCGCCTCCTCCATAATTTTTGGCGTGGAGCAGCAAGAGAGGGCATACAAAAAAGGAGATTATTTTTATAGAATAAAAGAAGAATTAATTAAAAAAAGTGGTGGCACTCAAGGAAAGATATTTTGTTCAACAAGGATTCTATCTAATAGAATCCTAAGCAAAACCAATTTCTGCTTTGACTTGGTCTTCCACCTAACTTCCAAATATGACTTGGAGGGAGAGAGGGGAAATAAAAATCAAGAAGAAAGATATTTTCTATGAAAAATATCTAAAAAATAGGTATGGAGGGCGTTGGGACCAAGGTGGCACAAGGAGATAGGGAGTCCTAGTCACACTAGGACTCCTATTTTGACTTGGTCAAACAAGATCGTTTAACCAAATAAAATTAAGATTAAACTAACCTAATTAAATAAATCCCTAACCTATTTAAGAACTTAATTAAATCAAATTAAATTTAATTTAATTTTGATTTTTTTTTAATCAAATTAGAAAATTAGGTTAATTTGAGTCCTAGTTAGACTAGGACTAGTTCTTTCTTGCACTTGGTTTATCCAATAAACTAATTGAACTTGATTCAATCAAGCCCAAACTAAATCTAATTAAATTATATTTAATTAAATTTAATCTCAATCTATTAGCTTAATCAAATTAAGCTAATTAGTAATCTAATTACTAATCAATCCTAGTGCAACATTTGCACTAGGTCAAACACTAATCGTATTAATTATTTAATCTTAGAACGATTCTTAATTATTGATCAACCATCCGATCAGATCATAAGCTCTAATGTGTGTGACCTCATAGGTTCGAACCTAAGTTGGTAGCATAGAAATAAATTTTTGTACCAATCAAAATGATCATCTAGTAATGATATCCGATGGTCGGATAGGTCGAATATGTAGAACACCATCCTTAGAACTCATGTGGATATGGTTTCCATATAATTCATCTCCTTGACCACAATGCTCATAGGATACATCAAAGTTCAACTATCAACTCTGATCAGATTATCCACATTGTATTTCAAAATACCAAATCCATCTGATGGATTATCTTAGCCAAGGTTTTGCTATATTAAAATATAGTGATATATTCTTCTCCAACTCTTGGAGTGGTCAATTCCATCTTGATCACACTTTGACTTTGCAAGTGCTTCACTATGCCCAGAAGCCTTCCATTGCTGAATTAGAAATTTAGTTAGTTCGATACCAAAGCACAGTGAGTTGCTTACAAGTCATTAAGGTGATCTCGGGTCTAAGAAATACTTATACCTATATCCCATCAAAGACATTCTCGACAACAGAATGCTCTAGAGTTGGTCAAGTTCAATGACGATGTTTTCATACATCTCACCTATATGCCATACTTGTGTCTCCACACTTCTTGGTTAAGTGAACAACCAACCTATATGGTATATAGCGATCTATGCTCGATAGACGCTGTTATCCTAATTAACAGCCTATCATTTGGTCTTGAATCCATTTAAGGATTAATCGATAAATCCTCTCTTTATCGAAACTAAATAATCCTAAGAACTTCATCACAATAATAGAGTTTATTAGAAGATGTAAACTTATGATGAAAAAGAAGCCAAAATATTTTTATTAATTAATAAATTAATTATAATTATAAAATAGCTCAATCGTCAATAGGCTGATGATTGACTTTGGGACATAATTTTCAATACTCCAGTGCCAACATGAAGACATTAAGACTAGCCGCCAAATGTTAGCTCACCTACAAGGGTTGTTTGATGAACAAAGTCGCACAGCCAAATATCAAGTCACTAGAAGACTTTTTAAGGCTCAAATGCATAATGGGTAGTCAGTCCAAGATCATTATCTGATAATGATCAAGAACTTAGATGAGCTTGAGAAGCTCAGTGTCAAGTTAGATCAGGATCTACAAATTGATATAATTCTGTAGTCCTTGACTGATGCGTATGGGCAGTTCATCATGAACTATCATATGCATAAACTTCAAAATACCTTGGCTAAACTTATGAACATGCTGGTTACTACTGAGCTTTCCATGAAAAGTTCTAAAGGCTCAGTACTTGCTATGGAGCAGACTTCTTCTAAGAGAAAGTCTTTTTGAAAGAAGAAGAAGTCCGTGAAGAAGCAGAAGGTGGATGGTGGGAAGAAGAAGAAGGCAGAGCCAAAGAAGAAGGCTGTTGATAAAAAAAATATTTTCATTGCAACACAGACGGTCATTAGAAGCGAAACTGTCCTTTGTACCTGGCCAGCCTAAAGAACAAGAAGAAGGTAGGTCCTTTTAGAGGTATGCTCGTTATAAAATCTAACCTTTTGATTTCTTCTACATCCAGTTGGATGCTTGACTCAGGTTCTAGTGCTCACTTGTGCACTTCTATGCAGGGTCTTGAGGATAGTAGAAGGCTAAGAGATGGTGAGATGATCCTACGCATCAAAAATGAAGCAAAAGTTGCTGCTGTGGTCGTGGGAGCCTATCCTCTGCGATTACCATCTGGATTAAATTTAGTTCTTAGAGACTATTTTTATATGCCTACAGCAAGTAAAAATTTAATTTCTATTTCATGTTTAGCACAGGAAGGCTACATAATTAGTTTTCTTAAGGACCATTGTAATATTCTTTATGAAAAAAATAAAATTATAAGTGGTTTCCTTAAAAATGGTCTCTATCAGTTACATATTGATATTTCTATTTTCAATATTAAGCAAAATGTGAATGCCATAGGATCAAAATGAGCTAGGAATAGTCTAAACGATAGGTATCTATGGCACCTTAGGCTAGGTCATATAGCAGAAGATAGGATAAACAAATTGAAGAAATCCGAACTATTGAGTCCGTTGACTTTCGAGTCATATCCGATTTGTGAATCATACCTTTATGGCAAAATAACTAAGCTCTCTTTTATGAGATATGGGAAAAGGGCCACAGACCTACTTGCCCTAATATATACTGATGTGTGCGGCCCATTTGATGTGTCAGCTAGAGGCAACTTTGTCTACTTTATTATCTTTATCGATGATTTATCTCGATACGGGTATGTATACTCGATGCAACATAAGTCTGAAGCTTTTAAAAAGTTCAAGAAATTCAGACTTGAAGTAGAAAAACAAACAGAAAAATCCATTAAGATTCTTTGATCAGATCGAGGAGGTGAATACCTTAGTCAAGAATTTTTAGACTATCTTAAACAAAATGGCATAGTCTCTCAATGGACTTCACCTGTAATACCTCAACTCAACAGAATTTTAGAATGGAGAAATCGGATCCTATTAGATATGGTTTGATCCATGATGAGCTTTATGGACCTCTCTGAGTTTTTTTACGGACATAATATAATGACCGCTATATATCTACTGAATAGGATTTCATCTAAAACTATTCCTACCACACCATATGAGATATGGCATGGTAAGAATCCAAGTCTGAGTCATCTCAAAATTTGGGGTTGTTTGGCTCATGTCAACAGATAATAGGTGGACAAGTTAGAATATAGGTCCTTTAGAGCTCGATTCATAGGATATCCTAAAGAGTCATTAGAAAATTATTTCTACATTCTGAAAGACCATAATGTGATTATGAGTCGGCATGCTATTTTTTTGATAAATAGTTTATTCAAGATGGTGGCATCGAAAGGCAGATTAGGCTTGAGGAGAAAATCTTTCAAGTGCAACGAGCTAAGAACCCTATGGAACCAAATCAAATTGAGCCAGTCCAATCACTACATCCTCCATCTCATAGATTAGAAAGGATTTTTCGTCCCCCTAAAAGATACTTAGGTACTATTTTAAAGGACGTAGAGAAAATATTCCTCACAAAAAATGAGATTCATGGTGATGATTCCAAAACCTATGATGAGGTAATATCAAATATCGGCTCTGAAAAATGGTTAGAGACAATGACGTCAGAGATTGACTCAATGTGCTCAAACCAAGTCTGGATCTTGGTAGATCCATCTAATGGTATAGTACCTATTGGGTGTAAGTCGATCGACAAGAGAAAGATAGGTGCAGATGAAAATATGAAAACATTCAAGGCTAGGTTGGTGGTGAAAGGGTATAGTCAGCATGAAGGCATTGACTATCAGGATACCTTCTCACTAGTAGCTATGCTAAAATCTATCCACACATTGCTTGCTATTGCAACCTATTTCGATTATGAAATATGGCAGATGGACGTGAAAATAATATTATTAAATGAATATCTTAAGGAAGATATCTATATAGAATAGCCGCTAGGTTTTACATCCATCGATACTGATCACAAGGTCTGTAAGCTGCAAAGATCCATATATGGACGTAAGCAAGCATCTCAGAGCTGGAATGCTCATTTTAATGATGTGATCAAATTATTTAGATTCATCAAGAATGAGGAGGAACCATGTGTGTTCAAAAAAATCAATGAGAGCACTGTTGTCTTCCTCGTATTGTACGTGGATGACATTATCCTTATTGGGAATGATATTCCCATGTTGACCATAGTCAAAATATGGTTGTCTAAAAAATTCTCCATGAAAGATTTAGAAGAGGCATCTTTTATTTTAGAAATTAAGATCTATAGGGATAGACCGAATTGGATGTTGGGTCTCTCACAGAAGATGTACATAAAGGAGGTGCTATAAAGGTTTAGCATGAAAAACTCCAAGAGGGGATTGGTACGCTTCAGACATGGCATTCATCTCTCTAAGAAGATATGTTCTAATACACCTGAGGAGATTGAATGCATGAGCAAGATCTCTTATGCTTCAGCAATAGGGAGCTGTATGCCATGCTATGTATGCGACCTAATATTGCCCATGTTGTGAGTGTCACGAGTAGATATCAGTCGAACCTAGGTGAACAGCACTGGACTTCTGTAAAATGTATCCTTAAGTACTTGAGAAGGACTAAGAATATGTTCTTGATTTTTGGTAATGGAGAACTTCAGGTCCAGGATTATACAGACTCAAACTTCATGTCTGATATAGATGATCAAAAGTTGACATCTGGAAGTCATTTGTATGCAATGTGGTGCTGTCAGTTGGAAGAGTTCCAAGTAGACTGTGATAGCAGATTCCACCATGGAAGCAGAGTACATCGCTGCATCAGAAGCTACGAAAGAGATATTTTGGTATAAGAAGTTCACCGCAAAGCTCAGAGTCAAGCCATCGAATGCCATTCCTCTATACTATGACAACAATGGCATCATAGCCTTTGCTAAGGAATCAAGGTCTCACTAAAAATCCAAGCACATTGAGTGGCAATTTCATCTCATCTATGATTATCTCAAGAAGGATTACATCAAGGTTAAGAGAGTCGACTCACAGATAATGCGGTAGACCCACTAACGAAGCCATTGGGCCAGTAGAAGTTCGAAGCCCATCTTAAGAAGATGGGACATAGATTTGTAGCCAATTGGCTTTAGGTCAAGTGGGAGTTTGTTAGGTGTGCGTCCTAGAAGCTAGATTGGCTAACACTTATAATACACTTCTAAAGATAATTTTATAATTTTGATTATAAATTAATAAAAAAAATATTTTCTATCATAGTGTGTATTTAAAAGTATTTGTGATACATCCTTTGAGTTAATGGTAACGACAATTCATATTTTCGAGAGTTGAAAATTTAAGGCATGAATTTTCATAATTAACTCATGTTGGAGATAAACTAGCTCCCATCGAAGTTCAGTCTGATGCTTAGCCTAATGTCACTGATAATCACAGAAGAGCTTCGATCAAAAATTTCTCCTCCAAGAGCCAAATTTCTTCTGAACTTCTCTTTCAGTTGGATTCCTCTAGCAGTCGAACTTCTTTCGGACCTCTCCTTCAATCGAATTCCTCCAACAGTCGAACTCCTTTCAGATGTCTCCTTCAGTCGGATTTCTTTAGGAGCCAAACTCCTTTCGAACTTTTCCTTCAATCGGATTTCTTCAGGAGTCGAACTCCTTCTGGACCTCTCCTTCAGGAGTCGAACTCCTTCTAGACTTCTCCTTCAGTTGTATTCCTCTAAAAGCCAAACTTCTTTCGGACCTCTCCTTTAGTCAGATTCCTTTAGAACTGAACTCCTTTCGAACCTCTCCTTCAATCGGATTCCTTCAAAAGCCAAACTTCTTTTGGACTTCTTCTTCAGTCAAATTTCTCCACCAGTCAGACTCCTTCTAGATTTCTCCATCAGTTGAACTCCATCTGAATTCCTTCAGTAGATTACTTTTAGATTTCAAGTAGTATTCCTCTCAAATGATCTCTTCTAGCCGTATTCTCTTTAGGAGTCCGAACTCCTCTGGAATTGATATATGTCAAAGCTCTTCACCAACCAACGCATGCTTCCTCCAGACTTCGACTATTAAATCTCAATGAATGGGTATGTCACGATAATGAATACTTCTCTCCATAACAAACTCTACATGGCCCCAAGCAGCCCATTACCAAATGATTACGACTATCATTATCAGTCTGCTATAGGTGACCCCTCTACTGGACGGTTACGACTATCATTATCAGTTTGCTATAAACGACCCCTCTATCAAACGGTTATGAGTGTCATTATCAGTCTGCTATGGATGACACCTCTCTTCATAATAAATTTCATAGATTGTTACGGCTGTCACTATCATTCTATTATAGCCTCCATCTATAAAAAGGGATCCTTCAGATACATTTTTTCTAAGCTCTCTTCTCCTTCCAAAAACTCTGCTGAATTCTTTTCTGAGCACCCCATTTCTATTGGTCAGAAGAGCTAACTTGATTGTCGAAGGATCCTGCTTGAGCCACCACCACCGACTTCGGATGGGACTTTATTTTATAGGTCATCGATAATGACCTTTTCTTCCTCAACTCCAGCTCAATCTGGCATCGACCAGGATTTGCACCAACAGGATTGATGCTAGAAGGAGGGCTCTCTATTTTTGAGGTATCCTTATTCTTAAAGGAGTGCTCAGTCGATCCTGTGGATCTTCTTCTTCAAAGTTTATCTCTATCCTCTCCCTCAATCCTAAGAAATGCTTCCAAAGAAGGTGACTACCCAGAGATCTACCACTTCTACCACCAGATCTGAGCTAGATCCATCTGTTCCTATCCCATCATCGATGCTTCAAACTCCTCCTTCATCGATGGCCATAGAAAGATCCGAAGTAGTTTAACCTGCTGGTATAGTGGATTCAGGGCCTCACCATAATGGTGTAGGCCATGCATCAATCCCAGGTGGCAGTTCTATCAGAAAACCTACCATCAAAATGTCAGAAATCAGTCTCAAGGAGGAGCACTTTGGCTAGCATACCCATCGCCCTTGGGAAGGAAAAATAGAGTGCAGAGGATTCTTGTTTGGATCATGATTCTTCTCTGAAAGAGACCTTCCCCATCTACAGTCGAAAGCCTTCCAAGATCTATGATCGAGATGACGTCCTCGATCAAAAACTATGGAAGATGGACCGACCGATTGAGAAACTCCACTACGTCGCCCCGACTCACCATGACGACGTCTGTACCGATCCTCTTTTCTCTCTTTGAATTATGCAAGAGACCGTTCCACCAAACTTCAAGCTTTCTCAATTTGAAAGCTATGATGGAACCTCTAATTCGGTCGATCATCTGGAGGCCTTCCAAACCATGATGCTGCTCCATGGTTCATCAGACACCATTTTATGCCAAGATGAGAGGAGAGGCCCTGACAATGGCCCTTATGTGCCACTACAATTCATTAGGAATAGGAGGAGAATCTCATCCTAATGTGAGCAAAGTTGAAGGCCTCATTCATTTTAGACGAGATGAGGGAAGAGGCCCTAACAACAGTTCTAATGTGCCCTTATAGCTCGTTAGAAATAGAAGGAGAACCTTGTTCTAACAAGAGCAAAGTCGAAGGCCTCGATCATTTTAGATGAGGTGAGAAGAGAGGCTCTGACAATGGCCCTAATGTGCTCCTACAGCTCATTGAAAATAGGAGGAGAAACTCATCCTAATGTGAGCAAAGTCAAAGGTCTCGTTCATTTTAGACGAGATGAGGGAAGAGGCCCTAACAACGGCCCTTATGCGCCCCTACAGCTTATTAGGAACAAGAGGAGAATCCTCTTCCTAACGTGAGCAAAGTCGAAGGCCTCGTTTATTTTAAATGAGATAAGGGGAGAGGCCTTGATAATGGCCCTTATGTGCTCCTATAGTTCATTAGAAATAGGAGGGGAATCTCATCCTAATGTGAGCAAAATCGAAGGTCTCATTCATTTTAGACAAGGATAGGGAGAACCTCATCCTAATGTGAGCAAAGTCGAAGGCCTCATTCATTTTAGACAAGGATAGGAGGAGAACCTCATCCTAACGTGAGCAAAGTCAAAGGCCTCATTCACTTTAGATGAGGTGAGAAGAGAGGCCCCGACAACGGCCCTAATATTTTCCTATAGTCCATTAGGAATAGGAGGAGAACCTCATCCTAACGTAAGCAAAGTCGAAGACCTCATTCATTTTAGATGAGGACAGGGGGAGAACCTCATCCTAACATGAGCAAAAGTCAGAACCTCGTAGGCCAAAGATGTGAAAAAGAAAGAAGGTTGGTAGAGAATTCTAACACATATTTTTTCACAACAACTTGACTATGTCAAATGTGAAAGGTAGAACCTTATCTTAGTTTGCAAGAGAGGTCCTAGTTCGACATCCATAAGAGGCCCGGTGTCCACAACGAGCTCGGCATCCACAACAAGCAACAAGCACAGGAACACAGGATCGGACTTCGATCGATGCCTTTTTTACTCTCTTCCTTCAAATTTTGAACCCAGGACTAGAACTCTCCCCCAACCTTCAACCTCAATATGAGATAAGATCTTCTTCAATCTTGGTCAGAGATAAGATCTCCCCCGAGCTCCAATCCTTTAATAGGAGATAAGATCTTCTTCAACCTCGGCTGGAGATAAGATCTCCCCCGAGCTCCAACCCTTCTACAGGAGATAAGATCTCCTTCAACCTCGACTGGAGATAAGATCTTCCTTGAGCCTCAACCTCAACAAAAGATAAGATCTCCTTCAACCTCGATTGGAGATAAGATCTCTCCCAAGCTCCAACCCTGTTAGATATGTATGCCCTAGAAGCTAGAATTGGCTAACACTTGTTATACACTTCTAAAGATAAAAAATATAATTTTGACTATAAATAATAAAATAGATTATTTTCTATCACAATGTGTATTTAATGTCTGTGATACATCCCTTGAGTTAATGGCAATGATAGTTCTTATTTTTAAGAGTTGAAAATTTAAGATAAGAATTTTTATTATTAACTCATAAAATGCTCTCGACCGTAGGATCATCATGAGGATGGTGATTGATCTAGAAGGTTGGTATTCAATTGCTTCTTCATAGTAGATGAGTCTTGAGTCTATGGTGTAGAGACACCAGAGCGAGAGTATAGATACTCATTAGAGAATGAGGGTATTGAGCATGACCACATCGAGCAGTCATTAGGAAGTCTACCTTCTCCTCAATGACCGACTCGAAGCTGCAGTTGTGTGTCTGGTTCTTTGACCTGAGGTACATCGTCAGGTCACCTTCAGGGTATTATAGTTTGACTACACCATAACTCGGATTCCTAGCCATTCGAAATCCTGAGGTGTATGTTGGTTATAGTATGTTTATTGTAGAAATTGGATTGCACCAATAGAAAATCAATCTACCTCGGTAGATGAGGAGTAGCCCTATAATGATCATGAGAATCAAGTCCATAAGCTCTTGGCCATGGCAGAGTGAAATGATAGAAAGAGTTTTTATTTTGGTTTTCACATTGGACTTGAATCGAATGATTAATCATATGATGGATATTAGGGTTTGATGAGATTACCTTAACGCTAATCCAATCGGGGCTCAAGATAGAAGAACTTAATCACATAGGTAACTGCACCAAGAGTTTCATTTTTAGTTTTAAGGGATTGCTACCATATGTTGCTAGGTTTCACTGATGGATTTTGAGAGCAATTAGAATGATTTAGATGATCAATCATACTAGTTGTGTGAATTAGAAAAGTTCTGATCCATCGAAAGGTATTTTGATGATATCGATGATAGAGATCGTGACATATTTCATTACCATATAGAATTGAACCTAACTAGATTACAAAAATAAGGATTTTGATTTGGATATTATCAATTGGACTAATCCAGTTTAATTAATTTGAATTAGATTCAATTAGGTTCAACGAAATTGTGCTAGTACATGATTGAGCCTAATGTTCTCCTTTAATTATCATTAAAAGTTATCTCGACTGAGCCAAATATGTTTGGGCTCACTCAGATACCTTTATTTTATCCGACTGAAATTTGTCCAGATCAGAAAAGGATTATCTTAATTTATGAGATGAATTTAAGACAACGCCTGCCATTTTTCATCACCTACTAAATCCTATTTTGGATATTTGGTCAAACGTTGATCTTTGACACTTAGACATCTGCCCATATGTCAAGCCATCATAGAAGTGAACTTTTGGATTAGTCCACCTACTAAAAGGTAGTTGGATAAGGGGTGCATGCCTAGGGAGGCATACGCCCATGGATAGTGACTCTTGGAGTCCCATATAGATGGGACTCCAGGTTGCTTCGGGGTTTCTACCTAGGTGGCGCCAAAGACTTATCTTTGATCAGTCTTGACGCCATCTAGGGATGATTTTGAGGGGCTCTCATCTGATTGGATTAGATGATGTTGTTTCACCAATCAAATTTAGATTTGATTACATAAAAGGCCATGATTGGTTGGGATGATGTGGCACTGCATGGCGCAGTAGGGTCTATATAAACCCTGTCTTTGCCTAGGATTTAGATCTCTTGCCCATTGCCCACACCACAAGGTTGCTCATCTACCTCCTCCATGCCATCTTCAAGTCTTCTCTCTCCTACCCACATCCAAAAATTTTTGGGCTTTAGTTTGGTGCAATCCAAGCAAGAGAAAGACGACGAGAAAGGAAGAAGGCAGCACTGTTGCGAGAGACGACACCCGATCTTCAAAAGGAGTTTTGAAGATCTTCCAAATTAGATCCAGATATGATATTTGGAGAAGTGATAAAGAAAGAGAAGATCTCTAGATCCTATCCAAGTAGATATTGGTAGAGGCCATGTTAGATATATGTGCCCTAGAAGCCAGAATTGGCTGACAATTGTAATACACTTCTAGGGGCAAAATTATAATTTTGACTATAATTAATGAAATGGGTTATTTTCTATCACACGTGTATTTAGTGTCTGTGATACATCCTTTGAGTTAATGGTAATGATAATTCATATTTTCAAGAGTTGAAAATTTAAGACATGAATAATCATTATTAACTCATAAACAGCTCCCGACCATAGGATCATCACGAGGATGGTGATTGATCCAGAAGGTTGGTGTACGATCACTTCTCTTTAGTAGATGAGTCTTGAGTCTACGGTGTGGAGACACCGAGCGAGAGTACAGGTACTCGTTAGAGAACGAGGGCACTGAGCGTGACCACCTCGAGTAGTCATTAGGAAGTCTACCTTCTCGTCAATGACTGACTCGATGCTGCAGTGGTGTGTCTGGTTCTTTGACCTGAGGTGCATCGATAGTTCACCTTGAGGGTGTTATAGTTTGACTACACCATTACTCGATCTCCTAGCCATATGGAACCCTGAGGTGTATGTTGGCTATAGCATGTTCATTGTAGGAACTGGATTGCATCAAGATGGGGATCTATCTACCTCGGTGGTAGAGGAGTAGCCCTATGATGATCATGAGAATCAAGTCCAGAAGCCCATGGCCATGGTAGAGTGAAATAATAGAAAGAGTTTCTATTTAGATTTTCACATTGGACTTGAATCGAATGATTACATCATATGACAGAGACTAGGGTTTGACGAGTTCACCTTAACCCTAATCTGATCGGGGCTCAAGATAGAAGAACTTAATCACACAGGTAGCTGCACCAAGAGGTTCGCATTCAGCTCTGATGGGTTGCCACCATATACTGCTAGGTGTCACTGGTGGATTTTGGGAGCAATTAGAATGATTTAGATGATCGATCATTCTAGCTGTTCGAATCAGAAGAGTTCTTGATCCATCGAAAGGAGTTTCGATGATGTCGATGATAGAGATCATGACATATCCCATTACCATATAGAACTGAACCTAACTGGATCACACAAACAAGGGTTTGAATCTGGTGATCATCAATTGAACTGATCCCAGTTCAATTGATCTGAATGAGATTCAATTAGGTTCAAGGAAAATCATGCTAGCACTCGATTGAACCTAACGTTCTTCTTTTACTATCACAAATAATTTGTTGTCCTGATCTGAGCCAAAGGAGTTTGTGCTCAATCAGAGGCCTTCATATGGTCTGACTGGAGGTTGTCCAAGTCAGAAAAGGTTGTCTTATTTGTAAGACATTACCTGCCATTTTTGGTCACCTGCCATTTCTTGTTCTTTGACTTTGGTCAAAAGTCTACCTTTGACTGGTCAAACGTTGACCATTGACCCTTTGACTTTTGACCACATGTCATGCACCTATTGGAGAGCTGGTGGGGGCCTGTCCCCCTACTAGAACCTGGCAAGGAGAAGGACGCACGCCAAGGGTGGCGTGAGCCCAAGTAGGAGGCGCCTAGGAGTCCTTGTTGGACAAGGACTCCACCTCCCTTTTGGATTCCAATCAGAGTTCTACTAAGAATCCAGTTTGACTGGTCTTAGGCGCCCTCTAAGGAGGAATCCAGGGGTCTCTATTCCAACCAATCAGATTTAGATCTGATTTCACAAAGGGTTGTGATTGGTTGAGAGGAAGAGGAGTTGGATCACAAGAGGTCTATAAATAAGACCCTGCGCCCAACCCTAATTCCAATGCTATTAGACACGCCCCAAGGCTGCCTCTCCCCTCCTTCTCCATGCCATAGTCTCTTCTCCCCTTGCTCTCCATGTCCAAAAGGTGTTTTGGACTTTGGTTTGGTGCGATTCCAGATCAAGAGAAAGGCAATCAAAAGCAAGAAGGCTGCGCTGCTGCAAAAGGACGAACTGCACGATCTTCAAAAGAGTTTTGAAGATCCTCCAGATCAGATCCAGATCTGATTTTTGGAGGTGTGATAGAGAAAGAAGAGGATCTCCAGATCCAACCCGAGTGGATACCGGTAGAGGCCAGGCGCTTGCGTGGCTAAGATCCAGAACCTTCAAGCTGCAATCAGGATCATCTATAGGGTAATAGGATTACCCAAATTAAGGTAAATTAAATTTGATTTAATTTAATCTTATTTTATTTTATTTATTTTATCAAATTAATAAGAATTAGATCTAAAACATCTCAGATCTGAATTTAGATCTAAGAGAAAATTTTTGAAATATATCCTCTTGATCTAATCAGAATCTGAACGAACCTGATCCAGAAAATAGGATTTTTCCCTTCAACTGGTATCAGAACCAGGTTCCATAATTATTTAGATCTGAATTTTAATTTTAATTTTTAATCTAGATAAATTAAATGATTTTAGATGTCACAATTAGATGTGATTAGATCTAAAATTAGAAATTAAATTAAAATTAAATAATCTAGATCTAAGAACATGAAGATATGCATGACTAGACTAGGAATAGAATTAGTTCTATAGTGTAGTCTAGGATGATCATTGATTTTAATTTGATTAATTATAATTTTAGATCTATTTATTTACTATTTTTTAATATTATAAGTATTATAATTAGATCTAAAAAATAGAAAATAAAAATTATTTAATTTTAAATATCATATGAGATATGATAGATGCATGTTTAGACTAGTTGTAGGAATAGTTCTACAAAATTATCTAGATTAGAAATTTAATTTGATATGATCAAATTTAAATTTTAATTTTTTAGATTATTATGAGATAATTTAGATCTAAAAACATGCATGATATGATACATGAGATGTATGCAAAACATGTTTTTATTAGATCTAATTTGTATATGAGATATATGATATAGATCTATAACTGTTTTGTAGATTTACATGTTCCTGATTAAGGCGTTCCTCTTGGCCGTCCGGTCATAAGAATAAAGAAGGGTTTAAAGGCCCTCTTCTTTCCCATTCGATGGGGTGTTCTTATGATGTGTAGGGGTGCTGCGCGTTCGTCCTTAATTAGAAACCAAAAACTTACTTTTCTGCAAAATCCTAGATCCTTGAAACCCTAGGATTTTATTGTACATGTTTTGCTTATGAACCCAAAACTTAATTAAGAATTAAGTTTATGGAAATATAATTAGGTCTAAAATTAAAAATTTTTAGAATCTAAGATATATTCATAAAATTGGGTTCGAACTTGGGTAGCTCAATTAGGTCTAAGCGGTTGATCAAATTGAATCAAGAGTCTGGTTAGATGGGATCAACAGTGCTTAAATTGACCAGCCTAATAGGGATTAAGTTTGGGTCAAGATCGAGTCACACGATGATCGATCATGTTAAGACCTAATTAGGCTCAGTGGTTAGAGTTTGGATTGTAGGCTAATCTGATTGGTTTTGGCTCAATAATTTGGTGTCTAAGGTAAGTTTGGCAAATACGATCCGACTGGTTTTTAATTGGAAGCTACTCGAACTCTGAATGCGTTCTTATCGAAGTTAATGGCATATTTCCTTCCACTAGTCTCACTTACCTGGCCATATTTGTTGGCTCAATTCTGAATCTGAGGTGGCTAATAATTCGAGCTAACCCATGCCACTAGGTTAGTCATAATTGGTTATGACTAAGTCCAAGTCAAGTTTAAAGAGACCTAAATTAAATCTTCCTAAGAAAATATTAAGTCTAAGGTCTTCCACCATTATAAATGTGCGGGCCCTTCCCGGGGTTGATTGTTCTCGGCTGGATCACAGTGGCTTAGTTGCACCGAAAAGATGCAACCATGTCTATTAGGCATTGGATGCTATGGGCTGGAGGATGGAGTTGGGCTCAATATTCTCGGATATGGTTGAGAGACCCAATTAGGAATCCCAATCTATGCAAATGGTGGGTCTGACTTAACTAAGGAGTGGAATCAATATTTCGAGCATACGGTGAAGATTCATGAATTAGAGATCAAGTTTGGGTGCACCATGATTAGAGAATCATTGGAACAAGAGTTGTTCACTCATTGGCTAATCCATCACCAATAACTGTTAGGTGAGGTGATGAGTCAGTTGGTGGGACCGCACCACCCACTAGAAATCATTAATCATGGAAGATTTTTACATCTCTACAGAGGGAGTGTAGGGATCCGAAAAAAATAGTGGGAAGCTAATTTATTTAAAAATAAAATTCCTAAACAAATTGGTCAAGTCTTAATTACAAAATCTAACTAGAAACTTTGACTCTCTATAGAAAAATATCTGCATCCAACCCACTAACACCGTATCCTGGACACACCATAGACTGACTGGACCTAATTACAAAGATTGGCTCCAGAACTTCAAAATTATTTTGGGTTCTAGAGAAGTTAACTCATGTATTGGATCAGGAATTCCTCCCACCTTTACCAGCTTCGTCCATCCACTTGAACAGAGAGCGTCTCTTTGAAAAATGGATGGATGAAGATAATAAGGTCAGATACTACATGTTGGGCTCGAACGTCTTGATGAGCTTCAGCGCCAACATGAAGATATCGGGACTGCTCACCAAATGTTGGCTCACCTACAGGAGATGTTTGGTGAACAGAGTCGCACAGCCAAATATCAAGTCACGAAATGACTTTTTAAGGCTAAGATGCGTGATGGGCAGTCAGTCCAAGATCACTGTCTGACAATGATCAAGGACATGGAAGAGCTTGAGAAGCTCGGTGTGAAGTTGGACTTGGACTTGCAGAACGATATTATTCTGCAATCCTTGACTGATGCATATGGGCAATTCATCATGAATTACCACATGCATAAACTTCAAAATTCCTTGGCCGAGTTGGATGAATATGCTGGTTACCGCTGAGCTTTCTATGAAAGGTTCTAAAGGCTCAGTTCTTGCTATGGAATGGACTTCTTCCAAAAGAAAGTCTTATGGAAAGAAAAAGAAGTCTGTGAAAAAGCAAAAGGTGGAAGGATCAAAGAAGAAGAAGGCAGAATCGAAGAAAAAGGCCGATGGCAAAGGAAAGTGTTTCCATTGCAACAGCGACGGCCATTGGAAGCGGAACTGCCCTATTTACCTGGCCACCCTAAAGAACAAGAAGGAAGGTCCTTCTGGAGGTATGCTCATTATTCGAGCAAAACGTGAATGCCAAACGACCTAGGGATAGTCCAAATGATAGATATCTATGGCACCTAAGATTAGGTCATATAGCAGAAGATAGGATTAACAAATTGGAGAAAAATGGGCTATTGAGTCCATTGACTTTTGAGTCATATCCAACTTGTGAATCTTGTCTTCAAGGCAAAATGACTAAACTCCCTTTTGTTGGACATGGGGAGAGGGCCACAGATCTCCTTGCCCTAGTACATACAGATGTGTGCGGCCCATTTGATGTGCCGGCTAGAGGCAATTTTGTCTACTTCATTATCTTTACCGATGATCTGTCTAGGTATGGGTATGTGTATCTTATGAGACATAAGTCTGAAGCTTTTGAAAAGTTCAAAGAATTCAGACATGAAGTAGAAAAACAAACTGGGAAAAACCCATTAAGGTTCTTCGATCAGATCGAGGAGGTGAATACCTTAGCCGGGAATTCCTAGACTATCTTAAGGAAAATGGCATAGTCTCTCAATGGACTCCACCAGGAACACCTCAACTCAACGGGGTTTCAGAACGGAGAAATCGGACTCTATTGGATATGGTTCGATCCATGATGAGCTTTCATAGTCTCCCTTGATTTTCCTTTTGGGGAACATTCATTATTAACTTCAATCTATTACCTGAATAGGTTTCTCCTACGGAAAATCGTTCCTACCAAACACCCATTGAAGATATGGCACGGTTAAGAACCAAGTCTGAGTCATCTCAGAATTTGGGGTTGGTCCGACCTTACGTCAAAAGACAACAAGCGGGAACAAAGTTAGAGTTAGTCCTTTTAAAGAGCTCGATTCCCATTGAGGATATCCAAAGAAGGTCATTAGGATATTCTTTTCTACATTCCAGAAACCACAAATGTGATTGTGAGTCGACATCCATATTTCATTGAAAATAAGTTTATTCAGAAGAAATGGCATGTGGAAAGCAGAATTAAAGCTTGATGAGAAAGTCTCACAAAGCAGAACGAGAGCTAGGACCAAAGTGAACCAAATCAGGTTGAGCGCAATAAGAACACTAACTCCTCCACCTCGTTAGATCGGAAAAAGAGTTTGTTCCTGCCCTGAAAGAGTACTTAGGTATTATTTTAGAGGGATGTTAGAGGAAATGTTTCCTCATAGGTATGGTGCTCATGGAGATTGATCCCAAAACCATTACAACGAGGCGATATTCAGATATCGACTCTGAAAGAAATTGGGCTTGAAGGGCAAATGAAAGTCAGAAATTGACTCGATCACTACAAACCAAGTTCTGGACCTTGGTAAGAATCCACCAGAAGGTATAGTTACCTAATTGGGTGTAAATTGGATTCTGTCAAGAGAAGTTGGTGGCAGATGGAATGTGGAGAACATTCAAGGCTAGGATTGGTGTGGCCAAGGTTATGTCAACGTTTGAAGGCATTGAATATTTCTACAGGATACCTTTTCCCCAGTACAGCTATGCTAAAATCATCCGCACATGCTTGCTGTTGCAGGCCTATTTCGATTATGAAATATGGCAAACATGGACGTACGTCATTCCCTAGTGATATTTGAGAAGATTCCTTTCCAGGGCAGCCGCTACGTTTCTTCTCTCAAATCCGTTGGCATGATATCTCCTTTAATCTATTTACTAGAAATAGGAACTCTAAATATGTACTTATATGGACAGCCTGCAAGGGTTTCACAATCCCTTACGTCTACAGTTTGCAGCTGCAAAGGTCCATGAGGACTTTAAGCAAAGAGGCATCTCGGAGCTGGAACAACTCGTTTCAATGATTGTGGATCAAAAGTTTGGTTTTCATCAAAATAAGAAGAGGAACCATGTGTTTTTCAAAAAGGGTCAGTGGGAGCGGCTGTTGTCTTCCTCGTATTGTTACGTTGGATGAATCCTCCCTTTATTGGGAATGAATATTCCCATGTTTGGACACAAGTCAAGATGAGCTTGTCCAAGGAATTCTCCATGAAAGACCTAGTGGAAGAGCATCCTTTATTCTTGGAATTAAGGTCTATAGAGATAGGAACCGAATAGGATGCAGGACTTTCAACGAAAAGATGTACATAGGGAGTTAATCTAAAGAGGTTTAGTATGAAACATCTAAGAGGGGATTTAATCCCTTCAGACATGGTATTCATCTTTCCAAGAAGATGTGCCCCAGCACACACTGAGGAAATAGAACGCATGAGCAAGATCCCTTATGCTTCGCAATAGGGAGCCTCATGTATGCCATGCTATGTACACGACCTGATATAGCCCATGCTGTGAGTGTCAACAAGCAGAATATCAGTCAATCCAGGTGAAGAAACACTGGACTTCTGTGAATTGTATCCTTAAGTACTTGAGAAGAACTAAGGATATGATTGTTGGTCTTTGGTAAGCGGAGAACTCCAGTTCAAGGATAAACAGACTCGAACTTCAATGTTGATATAGATGATCGAAAGTTTGACATCTGGCGACTATTTGTGCTGGAAGAGTTTCCAGCAACGGCGATTTCATCTCATCCGCGATTACCTTGAGAAAGGGTTACGTGAGGTCCAAGAGAGTCAACTCCGCAGATAATGTGGCCAGACCCACTTCCAAAGGCCATTGGGCCAGCAGAAGATCGAAGCCACCTTGAGAAGATGGGACTTAAAGACCTTATTAGCCCAATTGGCTTAGGATATAAGTGGGAGATTGTTAGATATATGTGCCTAGAAGCCAGAATTGGCTGACACTTGTAATACACTTCTAGGGGCAAAATTGTAATTTTGGACTATAATTAATGAAATGGTTATTTTTCTATCACACATGTGTATTTAGTGTCTGTGATACATCCTTTGAGTTAATGGTAATGATAATTCATATTTTCAAGAGGTTGAAAATTTTAAGACATGAATAATCATTATTAACTCATAAACAGCTCCCGACCATAGGATCATCACGAGGATGGTGATTGATCCGGAAGGTTGGTGTACGATCGCTTCTCTTTAGTAGATGAGTCTTGAGTCTACGGTGTGAAGACATCGGAGCGAGAGTACAGGTATCGTTAAAGAACGAGGGCACCTGAGCGTGACCACCTCGAGTAGTCATTGGAAGTCTACCTTCTCGTCAATGACTGACTCGATGCTGCAGTAGTGTGTCTGGTTCTTTGACCTGAGATGCATCAGCAGTTTACCTTGAGAGTGTTATAGTTTGACTACACCATTACTCGGTCTCCTAGCCATATGGAACCCTGAGGTGTATGTGGCTATATCATTGTTCCATTGTATGAGAAACTGGATTGCATCCAAGATGGGATCTATCTACCTCGGTGGTAGAGGAGTAAGCCCTTATGATGATCATGAGAATCAAGTCCAGAAATCCATGGCCATGGTAAGAAGTGAATAATAGAAAGAGTTCTATTTAGATTTTCACATTGGACTCGAATCGAATGATTACATCATATGACAGAGACTAGGGTTTGACGAGTTCACCTTAACCCTAATCTGATCAGGGCTCAAGATAGAAGAACTGAATCACACAGGTAGCTACACCAAGAGGTTCACATTCAGCTCTGATGGGTTGCCACCATATACTGCTAGGTGTCACTGGTGGATTTTGGAAGCAATTAGAATGATTTAGATGATCGATCATTTCTAGCTGTTCGAATCAGAAGAAGTTCTGATCCATCGAAAGGAGTTTCGATGATGTCGATGAAAGAGATCATGACATATCCCATTACCATACAGAACTGAACCTAACTGGGTCACACAAACAAGGGTTTGAATCTGGTGATCATCAATTGAACTGATCTAGTTCAATTGATCTGAATGAGATTCAATTAGGTTCAAAGAAAATCGTGCTAGCACTCGATTGAACCTAACGTTCTTCTTTTACTATCACAAAATAAGTTGTCCTGTCTGAGCCAAAGGAGTTTGTGCTCAATCAGAGGCCTTATATGGTCTGACTGGAGGTTGTCCAAGTCAGAATAGGTTGTCTTATTTGTAAGACATTACCTGCCATTTTTTGGTCACCTGCCATTTCTTGTTCTTTGACTTTGGTCAAAAGTCTACCTTTGACTGGTCAAATGTGACCATTGATCCTTTGACTTTTGACCACATGTCATGCACCTATTGGAGAGCTGGTGGGGCCTGTCCCCCTGCCAGAACCTGGCAAGGAGAATGGCGCACGCCAAGGGTGGCGTGAGCCCAAGTAGGAGGCGCCTAGGAGTCCTTGTTGGACAAGGACTCCACTCCCTTTTGGATTCCAATCAGAGTTCTACTAAGAATCCAGTTTTGACTGGTCTTAGGCGCCCTCTAAGGAGGAATCCAGGGTCTCTATTTCAACCAATCAGATTTAGATCTGATTTCACAAAGGGTTGTGATTTGGTTGAGAGGAAGAGGAGTTGGATCACAAGAGGTCTATAAATAAGACCCTGCGCCCAACCCTAATTCCAATGCTATTAGACACGCCCCAAGGCTGCCTCTCCCCTCCTTCTCCACGCCATAGTCTCTTCTCCCCTTGCTCTCCACGTCCAAAAGGTGTTTTGGACTTTGGTTGGTGCGATTCAGATCAAGGAAAGGCGATCAAAAGCAAGAAGGCTGGCTGCTGCAAAAGGACGACTGCAGATCTTCAAAAGAGTTTTGAAGATCCTCCATATCAGATCCAGATCTGATTTTTGGAGGTGTGATAGAGAAGAAGAGGATCTCCAGATCCAACCCAAGTGGATACCGGTAGAGGCCAGGCGCTTGCGTGGCTAAGATCTAGAACCTTCCGCTGCAATCAGGATCATCTACAGGGTAATAGGATTACCCAAATTAGGTAAATTAAATTTGATTTAATTTATCTTGTTTTATTTTATTTATTAAAATAATAAGAATCAGATCTGAAACATATCAAGATCTGATTGAGATCAAGAGAAAATTTTTGAAATATATCTCTTGATCTAATCAGATCTGAACGAACCTGGACCGAAAAATTAGGATTTCCCTTCAGGCCAAGCACTTGCGTGGCTAGATCCAGAACCTCAGGGAGACATCAGGATCATTACAGAATAATTTGATTACCCGCTACAAGGTATAATTAACTTAGATTTAATTTATCCTTTATTTTTTATTTTATTTTTTTATTATATCAATAATATTAGATCTAAAAAGTCTCAAATTTGATCTAGATTCAAGAGAAAAATTTTTGAAATATCTCTCTTGATCCAATCAGATCTGAACGAATCTGATCCAAAAAATTAGGTTTTTTCTTCAAACCCTTTAACAGGAGATAAGATCTTCTTCAACCTTGGCCAGAGATAAGATCTCTCCCGAGCTCCAATCCTTCAATAGAAGATAAGATCTCCTTCAACCTCAACTAGAGATAAGATCTCCTCCAAGCTCCAATCCTTCAATAGGAGATAAGATCTTCTTCAATCTCAACAGGAGATAAGATCTCCTTCAACCTCGATTGGAGATAAGATCTCCTCCAAGCTCTAACCTCAACAGGAGATAAAGATTTCCTTCAACCTCGATCAGAGATAAGATCTCCCCGAGCTTCAATCTTAATAGAAGATAAGATCTCCTTTAACCTCGCTGAAAGATAAGATCTCCCCCGAGCTCCAACCCTTCAAATTAAGAGATAAGAATCTTGTTCAACCTCGGCTGGAGATAAGATTTCTACCGAACTTCAACCTCAAAAAAGGATAAGATCTTCTTCAACCTCGACTGGAGATAAGATCTCCTCCAAGCTCCAACCCTTCAACAGAAGATAAGATCTCCTCCAACCTCGGTCGGAGATAAGATCTCCTCTGAGCTCCAACTTCAATAGGAGATAAGATCTCCTTCGACCTCGGCTAGAGATAAGATCTCCCTCGAGCTCCAACATCAACAGGAGATAAAGATCTCCTTCAATCTTAGCTGGAGATAAGATCTCCCTCGAGCTTTAACTTCAATAGAAGATAAGATCTTCCTCAAGCTTCAACCTCAACGGATGCAGAGCCCGAAAAAAACTTCAGTAGTCATCTTTTTTGTACTCCCTTTCTTCAAATTTTGAACTTGAGAGTGGAGGGACTATTGTTGGAGATAAACCCACTCCCACCGAAGTTCAGTTTGATGCTTAGCCTAATGTAACTGGTAATCATGGAAGAGCTTTGATCGAAAATTCTTCCTCCAGCGGTCGAATCCTTCCCGGACTTCTCCTTCAATCGGATTCGTCCAGCAGTCGAACTTCTTCTGGACCTCTCCTTCAGTCGGATTCCTCTAAGAGCCGAACTCCTTTTGAACCTCTTCTTTAGTTGGATTCCTCCACCTTCAGTTGGCTTTCAGGCCGAACTCCTTTCGGACCTCTCCTTCAGTCGGATTTCTCTAGGAGCCAAACTTCTTTTGGACTTCTCCTTTAGTCAAATTCCTTCAAAGCCGAACTCCTTCTGGACCTCTCCATCAGTCGGATTCCTCTAGGAGCCAAACTCCTTTTGGACCTCTTCTTCAGTCAGATTCCTCCAGCAGTTGAACTTTTTTTGGACCTCTTCTTCAGTCGCATTCCTTCAAGAGCCAAACTCCTTTCGGACCTCTTCTTCAGTCGAATTCCTTCAAGAGCCGAACTCCTTCCGGACTTCTTCTTCAGTCAAATTTTTCCACCAGTTGGACTCCTTTTGGACTTCTCCATCAATCGAACTCCATCTGAATTTTTTTAGTGGATTACTTCCAAATTTTCAAGTAGTATTCCTTCCAGATGATCCCTTCTAGTCGTATTTCCTTTAGGAGTCCGAACTCCTCTGAAATTGATATATGTCAAAGCTCTTCACCAATCAACATCTGCTTCCTCTTGACTTCGACTATTAAATCTCAACGAATGGGCACATCATGACAATGGATACTTCTCTCTGTAACTAACTCTACGTGGCCCCAAGCGGCCCACTATCGGATGATTAGGATTGTCATTATCAGTCTACTATAGGCGATCCCACTACTAAATAGTTATGATTGTTATTATCAATCTACTAAAGATGACACTACTACCGAATGGTTATGACTGTCATTATCAATCTACTATGAACAACACCTCTCTCTGTAATAAATTTCATGAACGATTATGATTGTCACTATCATTCTATTATAGGCTCCATCTATAAAAAAGGATCCTCCAGATACGTTTTCTCTAGGCTCTCTTCTCCTTCCCAAAACTCTACCAAATTTTTTTCTGAGCACTCCATTTCTATTGGCCAGAAGAGCTGACTTGATTGTCAGAGGATCCTACCGGAGCCACCACCATTGACTCCAGATGGAACATTATTTTGTAGGTCACCGACGGTGACCCCTTCTTCCTCAACTCCAGCTCGATCCAGCGTTAACCAGATTTTGCACCAACAACTCATAAACTACTCCCGACCGTAGGATCATCATGAGGATGGTGATCGATTCGGAAGGTTGGTGCATGATCGCTTTCTTAAGGTAGATGAGTCTTGAGTCTATGGTGTGGAGATATCAGACTAAGAGTATAGATACTCATTAGAGAATGAAGGCACTGAGCGTGACCACCTCGAGCAGTCATAAGAAAGTTTAACTTCTCATCGATGACTGGCTTGATGTTGTAGTAGTGTGTCTGGTTCTTTGACCCTAGATGCATTAGCAATTCATCTTGAGGATATTGTAGTTTGATTACACCATAACTCGATCTTCTAGCCAAACTCCTTCAGTAGCCGAACTCCTCCAGCGGCTGAATTTTAGCCAAACTTCTTCAGGAGCCGGACTCTTCCTAGACTTCTTCTTTGGTCAGATTTTTTCAGGAGCCAAACTCCTTCTAGATTTCTCCTTCAGTCGGACTCCTCCAAGAGCCAAACTCTTCTTGAACTTTTCCTGCAATCAGACTCCTCCAGGAGCCAAACTTCTTATGAATTTTTGCTTCAGTTGAACTCCTCCAAAAGCCAAACTCCTTACGAATTTCTTCTTTAGTCAAATTTCTTTAGGAGCCAAACTTCTTCCAGACTTCTCCTGCAGTCGGATTCCTCTAGGAGTCAAACTCCTTCCGAACTTCTCCTCCAATCGGATTCTTCCAGGAGTCGAACTCCTTCTGAATTTCTTCTTTAATCAGACTCCTTCAGGAGTTGAACTCCTTATGGAATTCTCCTTCAGTCGAATTCTTCTAGAAGCTAAACTCCTTCCAAATTTTTCCTTCAGTCAAGTTTCTCCAGGAGCCAAACTTCTTTCGGACTTCTCCTATAGTCGGACTCCTCCAGGAGCCAAATTTCTTACGGATTTCTTCTTCAATCAAGCTCCTCCAAGAGTCAAACTTCTTTCGGACTTTTTCTATAGTCAGATTCCTCCAGGAGCCGAAATCCTTTCATATTTCTCCTTCAATCAAGTTCCTCCAAGAGCCAAATTCCTTCCAGATTTCTTCTTTAGTCGAACTCTTTCAGAAGCCAAACTTTTTCCAGATTTTTCCTTCAGTCGGACTCCTCTAGGAGTCAAACTCCTTACAAATTTCTTATTCAGTCCAGTTTCTCTAAGAGCCAAACTCCTTCCAGACTTCTTCTTTGGTCGGACTCCTTTAGAAGTCGAACTCCTTATGGATTTCTTCTTTAGTCGAACTCTTTCAAAAGCCGAACTCCTTCCAAACTTCTCCGACAGTCAGACTCCTTCAGGAGTCGAACTCCTTATGGATTTCTCCTTCAGTCAAGTTCCTCCGAGAGCTGAACTTCTTTCAGACTTCTCTTGCAATCGAATTCCTCCAAGGGACAAACTCCTTTCAAACTTTTTCTTCAGTCGGATTTCTCCAGCAGATTACTTCCAAAGTTCAGCTAGCATTCTTTTCGGATGATCTTCTTTAGCCGTATTTCCTTTAGGAGTCCAAACTCCTCTAGAATTAATGTATGTCAAAGCTCTTCATCAGCCAACATCTGCTTTCTCCAAACTTCGACTATTAAATCTCAACGGACACCTCTCTCCATAACAAACTCTGCATGACCCCGAGCAACCCACTATCGGACAGTTACGACCGTCACTATCAGTCTGTTATAGGCTCCATCTATAAAAAGAAACTCTTCAGATATATTTTCTCTAAGCTCTCTTCTTCTTCCCAAAACTCCACTAAATTCTTGCCTAAGCACTCCATTTCTATTGGCCAGAAGAGCTGAATTGATCGTCGGAGTATCTTGCCGGAGCCACCACCATCGACTTTAGAAGGAACTTTATTTTGTAGATCATCGATGGCGACCTCTTCTTTCTCAACTCTAGCTCGATCCGACATCAACCCGATTCTGCACCAACAAAACTAGCGCTAGAAGAAGGCCCTCTATCCCCGAGATATTCTTATTCTTAAATGAGTGCTCAGTCGACCTTGTCGACTTTCTTCTCCAAGGTTCATCTCCACTCCCTTCCTCAATCCTAAGAAATGCCTCCAAAGAAGATGACTACTCGAAGATCTACTGCTTCTACCGTCAGACCTGAGCCAGATCCTGAAGAAGAAATCCTGATTTTTTGGATCAGGTTCGTTCAGATCTGATTGGATCAAGAGAGATATTTCAAAAATTTTTCTTATAAATCTAGATCAAATCTAAGATATTTTAGATCTAATTTTATAGATTTAATAAATAAAAAAAATAAATTAAATTTGATTTAATTTATATCTTGATGTTGGGTAATCAGATTACCCTTTGATGATCCTACTATTTGCCTGAGATTCTGGATCTAGCCACGCAAGCATCTGACCTCTACCAGTATCCACTTAGACTGGATCTGAAGATCTTCTTCTTCTTTATCACCTCTTCAAATATCAAATTTGAATTTGATTTGGAGGATCTTCAAAACTTCTTTCAAAGATCTGCAGTCATCTCTACAATAATGCTGCCTTCTTCCTTTCTCGTCACCTTTCTCTTGCCTGGATCGCACCAAACTGGAGCCCAAATCTCCTTGGGCATGGAGAGAAGAGAGAGGACCAGAAGATAGCATAGAGGAGGGAGAGGGGCAGTCTTAGAGCATGGGCTAAGAGAGAACTCTTTTTAAAGTTAGACGTAGATAGGGTTTATATAGACCCTACTGCACCATGCAGTGCCACATCATCCCGGCCAATCACGTTGCTTCATGCAATTAGTTCTAAATCTGATTGGTGGGATGAGATCACCTAATCTAATCAGATGAGAGCCCCCTTAATTCATCCTTAGATGGTGCCTAAGACTGGTCAAAGTCTATTCCTAGGCACCACTTAAGTAGAATCCAAGAAGCAACCTAGAGTCCCATCTATATCGGACTCCAGGCATCCCTATCCATGGACGCACGCCTCCCTAGGCATGCACCCCCTACTTTCTAATTTCTAGTAAAGGGACAAGCCCCTATCTACTCTCCTATGGGTGCATGATACATGGAAAGAAGTCTAAGTGTCAAAGGTCAACATTTGACCAAAGTCAAAAGATGAATAAGTAGGTGACGTAAAATAGTAGGTATTGTCTCAAATTTATCTCATAAATTAAGATAATTTTTTTCTAATCTGGACAAGCTCCAGTCAGACCAAGTAAAGGTACCTGAGTGAGCATAAACACATTTGGCTCAGTCGAGATAACTTTTAATGATAGTAAAAAGAAAACTTTAGGCTCAATCATGTGCTAGCACGATTTTCTTGAACCTAATTGAATCTTATTCAAATCAATTTGAACTGGATTAGTCCAATTGATGATATCCAAATCCAAACCCTTGTTTGTGTGACCTAGTTGGTTTAGTTCTATATGCTAATGGGATATGTCGTGATCTCTATCATCGACATCATCGAAACTCTTTTCGATGGATCAAAACTCTTCTGATTCAGATAACTAGAATGATCGATCATCTAAATCATTCTAATTGCTCCCAAAATCCACCAATGACACCTAGCAGTATATGGTGGCAACCTATCAAAATTAAAAATGAACCTCTCAGTGCAGCTACCTATGTGATTAAATTCTTCTATCTTGAGCCCTGATCAGATTAGGGTTAAGGTAAACTCGACAAACCCTAATTTCTGTCATATGATTTAACCATTCGATTCAAGTCCGATGTGAAAACCTTAATACAAACTCTTTCTATTATTTTACTCTACCATGGCCATGGACTTATGGACTTGATTCTTATGATCCTCATAGGGCTGCTCCTCATCCACCGAGGTAGATAGATTCCCTCTTGGTGCAATCCAATTTCTATAATGAGCATGCTATAGCCAACATACACCTCAGGATTTCGAATGGCTAGGAGACTGAGTCATGGTATAGTCAAACTATAACACCCTCAAGGTGAACTACCGATGCACCTCAGGTCAAAGAATCAGACACACCACTATAGCTTCGAGTCAGTCATTGATAAGAAGGTAGACTTTCTTATGACTGCTCGAGGTGGTCACACTCAGTATCCTCGTTCTTTAATGAGTATCTATACTCTTGCTCTGGTATCTTTATACTATAGACTCAAGACTCATCTACTATAAAGAAGCGATTGTACACCAACCTTCCAGATCAATCACCATCCTCATGATGATCCTACGGTCGGAAGTATTTTATGAGTTAATAACGAAAATTCATGTCTTAAAATTTTAACTCTTGAAAATATGAATTATCGTTATCATTAACTCAAGGGATGTATCACAGACACTAAATACATATTTGTGAAAGAAAATAATCCATTTTATTATTTATAGTCAAAATTATAATTTTGCTTCTAGAAATGTATTACAAGTGTCAGCCAATTCTGGCTTCTAGGGCATATATATCTAACAAACTCCCACTTGATCTAAAGTCAATTGGCTACAAATCTAAGTCCCATCTTCTCAAGGTGGGCTTCGATCTTCTACTGACCCAATGGATTTGTAAGTGGATCCGCTGCATTGTCTGCGGAGTCGACTCTCTTGACCTCGATGTAATCCTTCTCAAGATAATTACGGATGAGGTGGTATCACCACTCGATGTGCTTAAATTTTTGGTGAGATCTCGACTCCTTAGCTAAAGCTATGGCACCATTGTTGTCACAGTATAGAGGAATGGCATCTGATGCCATCACTCCGATCTCTATGGTAAATTTTTTTGTACCAAAATGCCTTCTTTGCAGCTTCTGATGTAGCGATGTATTCTAGTTCCATGGTGGAATCCGCTATCATAGTTTGCTTGGAACTCTTCCAACTGATAGCACTACCATTACACCCAAACAGACTTCCAGATGTCGACTTTCGATCATCTACATCGAACATAAAATTCGAGTCTGTATATTCTTGGACTTGGAGTTCTGCATTACCAAAGACTAACAACATATCCTTAGTTCTTCTTAACTACTTAAGGATACATTTCACAGAAGTTCAGTGTTCTTCACCTGAATTCGACTGATATTTGCTCATGATACTCACAGCATAGGCTATGTCAGGTCGTGTACATAACATGGCATACATGAGACTCCCTATTACTGAAGCATAAGGGATCTGGCTCATGCATTCTATATCCTCAGATGTTCTAGGGCACATCTTCTTGGAAAGATCAATACCATGTCTGAAGGGTACTAATCCTCTCTTAGAGTTTTCCATGCAAAACCTCTTTATCACTTCCTCTATGTACATCTTCTGTGAAAGTCCTAGCATCTTATTTGATTTATCTCTATAGACCTTAATTTCTAGAATAAAGGATGCTTCTCCTAGGTCTTTCATGGAGAATTCTTTGGATAACCATATTTTAACTATGGTCAACATGAAAATATCATTTCCAATAAGGAGGATATATCACATACAATACGAAGAAGAAACGGCTCCATGATTTTTTGAACACACATTTTTTGAAACCATCTCCAGCTCAAGATTTAATGGATGAATGATCAATCATAGATTTGCTATTCATAAGATATCATTTAGATACGATTTGTCGAAATTACAACCATGTATGGATGGATTTTAGCATAGCTATGGTGAAAAGGTATCTGATAATATTTTTGATTGAGTATACCCTTTTGCACTAATCTAGCTTGAATGTCTCACATTCATCTGCTCAATCTTCTCTTTAGATCATTACTTCATAGTACTAACTTCTGTGGATCTACAAGATTAGACTTGGTTTGAGAGCACGAGTCATTTTGCCTCATGCTCTAATATTTCAAATCGATATTCGATTTGCTATTATAGTTTGGGATCATCACAATGAACCGCATTACTGTGAGAAATATTTTTTCTACTTTCTCTGAAATATACTAAGTACCTCTCAATAGGATGGAATTCTTTCTGATCTACGAGGGGAAGAGGTAGTGATTGTATTGGCTCAATCCGATTTGGTTTCATTTGTCTTAGCTGTTTTCTTGTGAGACTTTCTCACAAGCTTGATCTGCTTTCCAATGCGCTATCTGGAATAACCTATTTTCAAGAAAGTGCATGTCGACTCAAATACATTGTGAATCTTTGGAATGTAGAAATAATATTCTAATGATCTTTGGATATCTATAAATTGAGCTCTAAGGATCTGAGTCTAACTTACCGTTGTTATCTTTACTGAGCCGGACAACCCAAAATTCTGAGATGACTCAGACTTGTTTCTTCATGCCATATCTCATAGGTGTGTAGGAACGATTTTAGAAGAAACCCTATAGTAAATATGTTGCATAACCAAAGATATCTCCAAAGATAATCAGGAGATTAGAAGCTCATCATAGATCGGACCAATCTAATAGGTGGTTCCTCCATTCTAAAATTTGTTGAGTTGTGGTGTTCCAGATGGAGTCCATTAGAGACTATCCATTTCTTAGATAGTTCAAGATTCTCAACTAAGGTTCGCTCCTCGATTGATCGACGATTCTTAAAAATTTTTAGTTTATTTTCTACTTCATGTCTGATCTTTTGAATTTCAAAAGCTTTAGATTATGTTCATAAGATACACATACCCATACTAGATAATATCGGTAAAGGTTATGAAGTAGACAAAATTCTCTAGCCGGCACATCAATGGGCCCACACATACATGTACTAGGGCGAAGATGTGGCCTTCCTAGGTCCTATAAAAGAAGTTTAGTTTTTGCAGAAGAAATCATAAGTGGATATGATCAAAAGTCATGGACTCAATATCTATTTTCTCAATTTGTTAATCTTATTTCTGCTATACGATCTAGTTTAGGTGCAAGATATTATCATTTGGACTATTCCTAGTTCTTTCATGGCATTCTCATTTGCTTATATTAATATAGACATCATATGTAACTGGTAAAGATCGTTAATAAGAAAATAACTTGCAATTTTATTTCTTTCATAAAGAATGTTACAATGGTCCTTAAGAAAACTAATTACATAGCCTTCTAGTGCTAAGCATGAAATAGAAATCAAATTCCTGCTTACTGTGGGCACATTAGAATAGTCTTTTAAAACTAAGTCTAAACCAGATGGTAGTTGAAGAGGGTATATTTTCAACACCACGATAGCAACTCTTACTCCATTTTCGATACATAGGATCATCTCGCCATCCCTCAGTCTTCTGCTATCCTCAAAATCCTGCATGGAAGTGCACAAATGAGCACTAGAACCAGAGCCAAGCACCCAACTGGATGTAGAAGAAATCATAAGGTTAGACTCAATAACAAGCATGCCTCCAGAAGGACCTGCCTCCTTATTTTTTAGGGTGGCCAGGTAAGTAGGGCAGTTTCGCTTCTAGTGGTCCTCATTGTTGCAATGAAAAAACTTTTCTTTGTCAATGGCCTTCTTCTTCAGCTTTGTCTTTTTCTTCTTTCCTCCTTCCACCTTCTATTTTTTCATAGACTTCTTCTTTCCAAAAGACTTTCTCTTGGAAGAAGTCCATTCCATAGCAAGCACTAAGCCTTTAGAACCTTTCATGGAAAGCTCAGTAGTAACCAACATATTCATATGTTCGGCCAGGAAATTTTGAAGTTTATGCATATGGTAGTTCATGATGAGCTGCCCATATGCATCAGTCAAGGATTGTAGAATTATATCATTCTACAGATCCAAGTCCAACTTCACTCCGAGCTTCTCAAGCTCTTCCAAGTTCTTAATCATCATCAGACAATGATCTTGGACTGACTGCCCATCATGTATTTTAGCCTTGGATAGTCATTTAGTGACTTGATACTTGGCTGTGCGACTCTATTCACCAAACATCTTTTATAGGTGAGCTAACATTTGGCGGGCAGTCCTGATATCTTCATGTTGGCATTGAAGTTTATCAGACATCAAGCCCAATATGAAATATCTAACCTTGTTATCTTTGTCCGTCCACTTATCAAGAGATGCTTTCTGTTCAGCGGATGGACAAGCTGATAAGGTGGGAGGGTCCTGGTCCAATATATGAGTTAACTTCTTAGAACCCAAAATAATTTTAATGTTTTGGAGCCAATCTTTGTAATTAGGTCCGATCAGTCTATGGGTGATCAGGATACGTGCTAATGGATTGGATGCAGATATTTTTTCTATAGAGAGTCAAAGTTTCTAGTTAGATATTATAATTAAGACTTAACCAATTTATTTAGAAATTTTATTTTTAAATAAATTAGCTTTCACTATTTTCTTGGATCCCTACACTCTCTCTATAGAGATGCAAAAATCTTCACGATTAATGATTTCTAGTGGGTGGTGTAGTTCCACCAACTGACTCATCACCTCACCTAACAGTTATTGATGATGGGTCAGCCAATGAGTGAACAACTCTTATTCAATGATTCTCTAATCATGGTGCACCCAAATGAGTGAACAACTCTTGTTCATTATGCCCAAAATATTGATCCACTCCTTAGTTAAGTCAGACCCAGCATTTACACAGATTGGATTCCTAATTGAGTCTCTCACCGTGTCTAGAATATTAAGCCCAATCCATCATCCAGCCTGTAGCATCCAATGCCTAATAGACATGGTTGTATCTTCTTGGTGCAACTGAACCATTGTAACCAGTCAAAATCAATCAACCCTGAAAAGGGCCCGCACATCTATAATGATGGAAGATCTTAGACTTAATCTTTTTTTAGAAAGATTTGATTTAGGTCTCATTAAACTAGACTTGACATAGTCATAACCATTATGACTAACCTAGTGGCATGGGTTAGCTCGGATTATTGACCACCTCAGATCAGAACTGAGCCAACAAATATGGCCAGGTAAGTAAGATTGGTGGAAGGGATATGCCATTAACTCGATAAGAATGTATTCGAGTTGAGTAGCTCCTAATTAAAAATCAATCGATCGTATCTACCAAACTTACCTTAGACACCAAATTGTTGAGCCAGAATTAATCAGATTAGACTACAATCCAGACTCTAACCACTGAGCCTAATTAGGTCTTAACTTGATCGATCACTCACGTGACTCGACCTTAACCCAGATTTAATCCTATTAGGCTGGTCAATTTAAGCACTCTTGATCCCATCTAACCAACTCTTGATTCGGTTTGATCAACCGCTAGACCTAATTGAGCTACTTAAGTTCGAACCTAATTATTATAAATATATCTTAGATATGAATTTTCTAATTTTAAATCTAATAATATTTTATAATATTAATTCTTAATTAAGTTTAGGGTTCATAAACAAAATATGTATATTAAATCCTAAGATTTTCAGGATCTAGGATTTTGCAGAAAAGTAAATTTTTGATTTCTGATTAAGGACGAACGTGCAATATCCCTACACATCAAAAGAATACCCCATCAAATGGGAGGAGAGGAATCTTTAAATCCTTACTTTATTCTTTTGATCGGACAACCAAGGAGGGATGTCTTAATCAGAAATATGATAAATCTATAAAACTAGTTAGATCTACATCATATATTATATATATAAAAATTGATCTAACTAAAAATATATTTTTGCATACATCTTCATATATCATATCATGTATGTTTTTAGATCTAAACTATTCTCATAAATTATATAAAAAATAAGATTTAAATTTGATCATATCGAATTAAATTCTAATCTAGATAATTATGTAGAACTATTCTAAAACTAGTCCAAACATGCATTCATCATATCTCATATGATCCAAAAATTAAATAATTTTATTTTTTATTTTTTAAATATTATTATAATAATTATAACATCAAGAAATAGTAAATAAATAGATCTAAAATAATAACTTAATCAAATTAAATTATGAATATGCAAGACTATGTATAGAATAGTTCTATTTTACAACTAGTCATGCATCTTGTAAAACTTAGATCTAAATTATTTAATTTTAATTTTTTTAATTTTAGATCTAATCATATCTCATGTAACATCTAAAATATCTTATTTAATTGATCAAAAATAAATTTAAATTAGATCTAAATAATTTTTGGAATCTGGCTCTGATACCAGTTGAAGGAAAAATCCTGATTTCCTAGGTCAGATTTGTTCAGATATGATTGGATCAAGAGAGATATTTCAAAAATTTTTCTTATAAATCTAAATTAGATCTAAGATGTTTTAGATCTAATTTATAGATCTAATAAATAAAAATAAAAATATATTAAATTTGATTTAATTTATACCTTGATGTTGGGTAATCAGATTACCCTTTGATGATTCTGCTATTTGCCTGAGGTTCTGGATCTAACCACGCAAGCACCAGACCTCTATCGGTATCCACTCAAACTAGATCTAGAGATCTTCTCCTTCTTTATCATCTCTCCAAATATCTAATCTAGATCTGATTTGAAGGATCTTCAAAACTCCATTCGAAGATCTGTAATCGTCTCTGCAACAGTGCTGCCTTCTTCCTTTCTCGTTACCTTTCTCTTGCCTAGATCACACCAAACTGGAGCCCAAATCTCCTTGGACGTGGAGAGGAGAGAGAGAACTAGAAGATAGCATGGAGGAGGAAGAGGGACAGCCTTGGGGCATGGGCTAAGAGAGAACTCTTTTTAAAGTTAGGCGTAGATAGGGTTTATATAGACCGTGCTGCGCCATGCAGTGCCACATCATCCCGACCAATCATGTTGCTTCATATAATTAGATCTAAATCTGATTGGTGGGATGACATCACTTAATTCAATCAGATGAGAGCCCCCTCAATTCATCCTTAGATGACGCCTAAGATTGATCAAAGTCTATTCCTAGGCACCACCTAAGTAGAATCTAAGAAGTAACCTAGAGTCCCATCTGTATGGGACTCTGAGCATCCCTATCCATAGGCACAAGCCTCTCTAGGAATGCTCCCCCTCCTTTCTAATTTCTAGCAAGGGGACAAGCCCCTATCTGCTCTCCTATGGGTGCATGACATATGGGCAGATGTCTAAGTGTCAAAGATCAACGTTTGACCAAAGTCAAAAGACAAGAATTAGTGGGTGACGTAAAATGGTAAGTGTTGTCTCAAATTTATCTCATAAATTAAGACAATCTTTTTCTAATCTAGACAAGCTCCAGTCAGACCAAGTAAAGGTACGTGAGTGTGCATAAATACATTTGGCTCAGTCGAGACAACTTTTAATGATAGTAGAAGGAGAACGTTAGACTCAATCGTGTATTAGCATGATTTTCTTGAACCTAATTGAATCTTATTCAAATCAATTTGAACTGAATTAGTCTAATTGATGATATCTAGATCCAAACCCTTGTTTGTGTGATCCAGTTAGATTCAGTTCTATATGGTAATGGGATATCTCGTGATCTCTATCATCGATATCATCAAAACTTCTTTCGATGGATCAGAACTCTTCTAATTTAGGCAACTAAAATGATTGATCATCTAAATTATTCTAATTGCTCCCAAAATCAACCAGTGACACCTAGCAGTATATGGTGGCAATCCATCAAAATTGAAAATGAACCTCTTGGTGTAACTACCTATGTGATTAAGTTCTTCTATCTTAAGCCCTGATCAGATTAGGGTTAAGGTGAACTCGTCAAATCCTAATTTTTGTCATATGATTTAACTATTCGATTCAAGTCCAAAGTCAAACTATAACATCCTTAAGGTGAACTGTCAATGCACCTCAGGTCAAAGAACCAAACACACCACTGCAGCTTCGAGTCAGTCATCGACGAGAAGATAGATTTTCTTATGATTGCTCAAGGTGGTCATGCTTAGTGCCCTCGTTCTCTAATGAGTACCTATACTCTCACTCTGGTGTCTCTACACTGTAGACTCAAGACTCATCTACTATAAAGAAGCGATTGTACACCAATCTTTCGGATTAATCACCATCCTCATGATGATCCTACGATCGGGAGCATTTTATGAGTTAATAACGAAAATTCATGTCTTAAATTTTCAACTCTTGAAAATATGAATTATCATTACCATTAACTCAAGGAATATATCACAGACACTAAATACACATTTATGATAGAAAATAACTCATTTTATTATTTATAGTCAAAATTATAGTTTTGCCCTTAGAAGTGTATTACAAGTGTCAGCCAATTCTGGCTTCTAGGGCATACATATCTAATAGATCCATCCATTCCTGTTCCATCATCGGTACTTCAACCCCCACCTCCATCGATGATTATGGTAGATCTGAAGCAGTTTAACCTACTGATACAGTGGGTTCAGGGACTCACCAAAATAGTGCAGGCCATGTGGCAACCTCCGATGGTGGTTCCATCAGAAAATCCACCATCAGAATGTCAGGGTCCGATCCCAAGGAGGAGCACTTGGGCTAGCATACCCGTCGCCTCTGAGAAGAAAAAATAGAGAGTAGAGGATCCATGTTTAGATCATGATTCTTCTTTGGAAGAGATCTTTTCCATTTACAATTGGAAGCCTTCCAAGATCTACGATCGAGATGACATCCTCGATCAGAAACTATGGAAGATGGACCGATGGATTGAGGAACCCCACCACATCATCCTGGCTCACCACGATGATGTCTGCACCGATCCCCCTTTCTCTCTCCGAGTTATGCAAGAGCCCATTCTACCAAATTTCAAGCAACCCTAACTCAAAAGCTACGATGGAACCTCTGATCCAGTTGATCACTTAGAGGCCTTCCAGACCATGATGCTGCTTCATGGTGTACCAGACGACATATTATGCTGAGCTTTTCCATCTACCTTAAAGAGAGTAGTAAATAATTGATACTCGATATTGAAGTCGATCTTCTCTTTTGATCAGATGAGCCATCAGTTTGTGGCTCACTTCGTCAGCAGCCGATGTCCATGTTGAGGTTCGGATTTTCTGATGAATGTCAAGTAGAAGGAGGGAGAATCCATCTAGGCTTATGTCACCCAATTTAATGCTACTGCATTGGAGGTCCAAAACCTGAACCAGTCTATTGCAATGGCTGCACTTAAGGGCGGCCTTCAGAAGAATGATTTGCTATTCTCCTTAGAAAAGAAGAACCACAGGAACTTTGCCAATCTGCTAGCTCGAGCTGAAGGATATGCCCGAATGAAAGAAGCCTTCAAATTGAGAGATGAGGGAGCCACAAGAGAGCGGCAGGTAGGTGAGTCTAGTAAACCCATGGCTGATGGAGGACCGAATGAAGTTCAGCCGTGCTCATGGACTCCCTTCGAGCGCAAGCGAGCCCAAACTCCTCGATCTCATCATCAAAGAAGCTCCAACAGAAGGGTAGGAAGAAGTCCTCCCTTCGAAAGGTTCCACAACTATGCCCCCCTTAATGCTTCTAAAACTCAAGTTCTAATAAAAATTATGAATCAGTTACCAAGATTAGAAGAATTACGATCTTCCCCAAATAAGCACGATCGAAGCAAGTACTACCTCTACCATCGTAACCATGGCAAAAATACTGAAGAATGCATTCAGCTTTGAGATAAAATCAAAGAGCTCATTAGGATAGGCCGACTGAGTCAATTCCTCAGATGTTGGCCTAAAGCAAGAGAAGATCAACTAAGGGTGCTGCCATAGCCAGAACCACCGATAAGGGAGGAACAACAAGGAGACCAACCGCCTCTCGACATCATCAACCTTATCTCTGGGGCACTTAGTGCTTTAGCGAGCCGCCATCTCTCAATCTCAAAGCTAGGAGAAGCTTGCCCCAAATCGAGAAGGCTAGTATGAAATAGAGGAGATCGTCCGGTATGAAACTTATTGCCTGAAGAAGCTCAGAGGAACAATGCTCCCATAACCTTTGAATTCAGAAAATCTGAGGATGTACTACCAGTAATTTTTCTTCAATTAAACTCCTCCATTTTAATATTATTTCTTGGTGCAAAAATTATATGATAACAGGAAGAAGCAATCAAAAGTGGCCATATTAGAAACTGGAAGGAGAACCTCATCCTAACATGAGCAAGTTGAAGGCCTTCAATCTTGGCTAGAGATAAGATCTCTCTCGAGCTTCAATGCCTACATCAATAGGAGATAAGATCTTCTTCAACCTCGACTGGAGATAAGATCTCTCCCGAGCTTCTATGTCAATAGAAGATAAGATCTCCTTCAACCTCGACTGGAGATAAAATCTCTCCCGAGCTCCAACGCCTACGTCAACAGGAGATAAGATCTCCTTCAATCTCAGTTGGGGATAAAATCTCCCCAGAGATTCTACATCAACAGAAGATAAGATCTCCTTCAACCTTGGTTGGAGATAAGATCTCTCTAGAGCTCCAACGTCTACATCAATAGGAGATAAGATCTCCTTCAATCTCGGTTGGAGATAAAATCTCCCCCGAGTTCCAACATCTACCTCAATAGGAGATAAGATCTCCTTCAACCTCGGTTGGACATAAGATCTCCTCCGAGCTTCTATGTCAATAGGAGATAAGATCTTCTTCAACCTCGACTGGAGATAAGATCTTCCTCAAGCTTCAATGTCTACGTCAATAGAAGATAAGATCTCCTTCAACCTCGACTAAAGATAAGATCTCCCTTAAGCTTCTATGTCAATAGGAGATAAGATCTCCTTCAACCTTGGCTGGAGACAAGGTCTCCCCCGAGCTCCAATATTTACATCAATAGGAGATAAGATCTCCTTCAACTTTGGCTAGAGATAAGATCTCCCCCGAGCTCTAATATCTATGTTAACTAGAGATAAGATCTCCCTCAACCTCGACTGGAGATAAGATCTCCCCCGAGCTCTAACATCATCTATGTCAATAGGAGATAAGATCTCCTTCAACCTCGGTTGGAGATAAGATTTCTCCTGAGCTCCAACGTCTACCTCAATAGGAGATAAGATCTTCTTCAATCTTGACTGGAGATAAGATCTCCCTTGAGCTCTACATCAATCGAAAATAAGATTTTCTTCAAACCTCGACTGAAGATAAGATCTCTCCCAAGCTTCTACGTCAACAGGAGATAAGATCCCCTTCAATCTTGGTTTGAGATAAGATCTCCCTCGAGCTCCAACATCTACGTCAATAGGAGATAAGATCTTCTTCAATCTCGACTGGAGATAAGATCTCCATCGAGCTCCAACGTCTACGTTAATAGAAGATAAGATCTCCTTCAACAGGAGATAAGATCTCCTTCAATCTCGACTGGAGATAAGATCTCCTTCGAGCTCCAACATCTACATCAATAGAAGATAAGACTCCTTCAACCTTGATTGAAGATAAGATCTCTTCCGAGCTCCAACGTCTACATCAATCAGAGACAATATCTTCTTCAACCTCGGCTGGAGATAAGATCTCTCCGAGCTCCAATATCTGTGTCAACAAGAGATAAGATCTTCTTCAACCCTCGGTTGGAGATAAGATCCCTTTCGAGCTTCAACATCTATGTCAATAGGAGATAAGATCTTCTTCAACCTTGGTTGGAGATAAGATCTCCCCCGAGCTTCAATATCTATGTCAATAGAAGATAAGATCTTCTTCAACCTCGGTTGGAGATAAGATCTCCTCCGAGCTTCTATGTTAATAGAAGATAAGCTCTCCTTCAACCTCAGCTGGAGATAAGGTCTCCTCCGAGCTTCAACGTCTATGTCAATAGAAGATAAGATCTCCTTCAACCTCGACTGGAGATAAGATCTCTCCTGAGCTTCTACGTCAATAGAAGATAAGATCTCCCTCGAGCTTCTATGTCAATAGGAGAAAAGATCTCCTTCAACCTCGACTGGACATAAGATCTCCCTCGAGCTTCAACGTCTACGTCAATAGGAGATAAGATCTCCTTCAACCTCGGTCAGAGATAAGATCTCCCCCAAGGTTCAACGTCTGCATCAATAGGAGATAAGATCTCCTTTAACCTCAGTTAGAGATAAGATCTCCTTCGAGCTTCTACATCAATAAGAGGTAAGATTTTCTTCAACCTCAGCTAGAGATAAGATCTCCCCCGAGCTTTAACTTCAATAGAAGATGAGATCTCCCCCAAGCTTCAACCTCAATGGGTGTGGAGCCTGAAAAAGAACTTTGGCAGTCATCCTTTTTGTACTCTCTTCCTTCGAATTTCGAACTTGAGAGTGGGAGGACTATTATTAGGGATAAACCCGATCCTACCGAAGTCTAGTCTGATGCTTTGCCTAATGTAAGTGGTAATCATGGAAGAGCTTCGATCAAAAGTTCTTCCTCCAATGATGGAACCCCAGCCAAACTCCTTTAGTAGTCGAACTCGTCCAGCGGTCGAATTCCAGCCAAACTTCTTCAGGAGTCGGACTCTTTCCAGACTTCTTCGATCGGATTCTTTCAGAAGCTAAACTCCTTCCGAATTTCTCCTTCAGTCGGACTCCTCCAAGAGCCAAACTCTTTTTGGTCTTCTCCTGCAGTCGGACTCCTCAAGGAGCCAAACTTCTTATGGATTTCTTCTTTAGTCGAACTCCTCCAGAAGCCAAACTTCTTACGAATTTCTTCTTCAATCAAGTTCCTCTAGGAGCCAAACTTCTTTCGGACTTCTTCTTCGATCAAATTCCTTCAGAAGCCAAACTTCTTATGGATTTCTCCTTCAGTCAAACTCTTTCAGAAGCCGAACTCCTTCTAAACTTCTCCTACGGTCGGACTTCTCCAGGAGCCAAACTTCTTATGGATTTCTCCTTCAGTCAAGTTTCTTCAGGAGCCAAACTCCTTCCAAACTTCTCCTATAGTTGAATTCCTTCAGGAGTCGAACTCCTTCCGAACTTCTCTTTTAGTTAGATTCCTCCAATGGATTACTTCCAGAGTTCAGCTAGCATTCCTCCTTGATGATCCCCTCTAGTCGTATTTTCTTTAGGAGTTCGAACTCTTCTAGAATTGATGTATATTAAAGCTCTTCACTAACCAATGCCTGCTTCTTCTGAATTTTGACTATTAAATCTCAATGAACGACCTCGATGGACACCTCTCTCCATAACAAACTCCATGTGGCCCCGAGCGGCCTACTACTAGACAGTTATGGCCATCACTATCAGTCTATTACAGGCTTCATCTATAAAAAGGGATCCTCTAGATACGTTTTCTCTAAGCTCTCCTCTCCTTCCCAAAACTTTACTGAATTCTTGCCTGAGCACTCCATTTCTATTGGCCAGAAAAGCTGACTTGATCATTGGAGGGTTCTACCGGAGCCACCACCACCGACTTCGGAAGAGACTTTATTTTGTAGATCATCGATGGCAACCTCTTTTTTCTCAACTTTAGCTCGATTTGGGATCAATTAGATTCTGCACCAACAATGATCAAGAGAATTGAGTCGATAAGCCCATGGCCATGATAGAGTGAAGATGATAGAAAAAGTTTCTATTAGGATTTCATATTAGACTCAAATTGAATGATTAATTCATATGACGGATATTGGGTTTGATGAGTTTACCTTAATCCTAATCCTAACGGGGCTCAAGATAGAAGAACCCAATCACATAGAAAACTGCATTGAATGGTTTATTTTCAGTTCTGATGGGTTGCGACCATATACTGCTAGGTGCCATTGGTAGATTTTAGGAGCAATTAGAATAATTTTGATAATTTTTAAGAGTAATTAGAATGATTTTGATTATCAATCATTCTAATTATATGAATCAGAAAAATTTTGGTCCATCGAAAGGTATTTCGATGATGTCGATGATGGAGATCACGACATGTCTCATTACCATACAGAATTGAACTTAAATGGATCATACAAATAAAAGTTTAGATTTGGATGTCATCAATTGAGCTAACCTAGTTTGATTGATTTGGATTAGATCTAATTAGGTTCAAGAAAATCATGCTAGCACACGATTGAGCCTGACTTTCTCCTTCTATAATCTTTCTAATTCATCGCAACTGAGTCAAAATTTGATTTGATTTATTTTTATATTTTGAATGTATTTATTTTTATCTAACTAAAATAAGTCCAGGTGTGATTAATTGTAGAAATTAAATCCATTCATAGTCTAATTGGACTAGGGTTAAAAGTTGACCTAATTGAGAGAGTTGAGGGTCACCTAATCAGAGGCTTCTAAAAAATTCTCTAGAAATTTGTTTGCTTTGAATTTTAGATATGTTGTAGGGCTCGAGACATGCTATGGATGTTCCAAATTTCGTGATTTATGGTGGAGTTTTGATTGGGTTATGATGGAGTTTGATTTGGATCAAACTCTTGAAGGGAGGAGTCCCATGCACCATGGACTCCTCCTTATCCTTTCTTCATGCCACTTTGGGAAGTGTTTTGGGTGACCAAACTTGTTGAAGATTAGGTTTGGGATGTGGGCTATTAGGTAGGAGTCCTAAGTAATCAAGCAAACAAGTTGCTTGATCACTTAGGAGTCTAGATGGCGCAAACAACTCTTATATAAACCCCTATGCATAATCCTTCAATACAATTTCTAATTTTTGCCACATCCATATGCTGCCACCCCTTCCATATTTCATGCCCCCTCCGATCCTCTCTCTCCCTTTATTCTACATGACAAAATTTGGAAATAAATTAGAGAAGAAGATTCAATAAAAATTGAGAAGATTTCAGTATCTATGCAATGGTGCTCGTGAGACGGACGTGCTGCCTTTAGAAGTCATTTTGAAGATTCTACAAATCAAATCCAGATTTGATCTTTAGAGAAATATTCATAAGGAGAAGACATTCAGATCCTACCTAAGTGGATAATGGTAGAGATCAGGTGCATGCATGGATCCTTCCAGAACCTCAGAAATGATCAGGATCATCGTAGGATAATCAGATTACCCAATCAGGTATTTTAAAATTAAATTAGATTTAATTTTATTTTTAATTTTTAATATTAGATCATTATAATTAGATTTGAGATGTCTCAGATCTGATTAAGATTTTAGAAATTAATTTTTAAAATATTCTTTTAGATCCAATCAGATCTAAACGATCCTGTGCCGAAAAAATAAGTTTTTCCTTCAATATGCATCATATACCATGTGATCACCGAGACCCCCTTTAACCTTCTTGTTTTGATGATTGAGAGTATAAGAGAGATCCTAAATAGCTCTAAGGCACACCTATCCTATGGTATGGCTCTCTCATTGGTGTTTAAGAGGTTTGGAGTTTGTTTTGAGAGGGAGACAGTCACCAGATTATCTCACACCAACACCATCAATCGCCACGCACTGCACCGCATAGGATTTTCAAAGACTGATGGCGGTTGGTCCAAGGGTGTTGAGGAGGAGGAGAGAGTAGAGGAGGAGAGACTGTCTTCACCTCCTCATGATCACAGAGGATCTCATGACATCTAGTTCATGTCTGATCATAAGGCTGGCTTCTCAGAGTCAATGAGGAGGGATGCACCAGTGCCACCATCGAGGAGCAGAGATACAACTATTAGATTTTTTGATGACTAGATCAGGATGATCACCGACCAGTTGGTTCAGTCGATTGTCGATCAGTTGATTCAGTCAATCGTTGACACTTTATCTCAATGGATTGTTGGTCTTTTTCTCAGCAAATGGCCAGTTCCACTTAGGGGAAGAGTTCTCACTTTGTCCCATCTTCTGATCAAGCTGTGACCCCTCATGTATCTACTATTTTTCAGATGCTTATAGCTCAGTTAGAATGGCTTGAGGAGCTCGAGGGATGTGTACTGAGATTGATCGATAGAGTTTTGGATCTACAGAGGCAGATTTTAGATCTGGCTCATCCCTGGTCGAGAGAGGACATTACAGAGATATTAGATCTTTTTGCAGAGGCAGCCAGACTTTATGGTGTTTTGGAGGATGGCTTTGATTTTCTGAGGAGAGAGTTTAGAGACTCCAGTGACACCCTATCTATTCAGATTGGTGCTCTCATGCAGTCCATATCGAGAGCATTAGGATACTTGGACACCATCAGGATTGCCCTCCTTGCTCAGCCCATTTCTTCTCAAGCTCTCGGGCCATCTCGTCTAGCTGCTCAAGCCCACACCTCCACCCATGGTCGAGGTAGATAGGATCGAGGACATACTCTTGACTTTGACCCTAATACACCTCATCACATCTCTAACTCTTCATCTAATTTAGATGCATCCAGCCATGATCTCTACTAGATCTAGTTTAGTCATCTATGTATTAGTTTATGATATTGTATCTCTTAGTTGTTTATATATGTTGATGTTTAAGTCATGGTTAGTTGTATTTTTTGGATACCCATGACTTCTATTTGTATTGATGACTTATGTATTTAGGATCTAGCTTATGGCCTTGGTACGTTTTTTGGCTGATTAGCTCATGGATAGTTGTATATTTGGATATCCATGAATTTTGTATGTATTGATGGCCTATCACTCATGAATACTTTGATGTCTCTCACACTTACATGTTTTGTTGACTTAATGTTATGGTTTATTGTGTGTGGAATGCTCATATAAATATGATGATGTCATTTGAATGATGTGAGATTTAACTTTTGTGAGTTGGCTAAAATTCCAATTATAGTATGCTGTAAATACTATTTTGTATATGAGCAAATTGAAATGCCCCATATGATTACTATATGTCTTGTTTTCTCTCTAAACTCTTATTCTAATAGAAAAACATATGGTATAAATTAAGGGGGAGGCTTTTTCTTTTTGACTTTTAAAATCTCTCAAGATCTTAAATGATGATATCAAAAGGAGAGAGTAGAGAGAAATAAAATTGGGCTATAAGCAAAATTGATAGCAAAATTGACAACAAAATTGAAGCAAAAATTGAAACAAAATTGACAGCAAAATTGACAAAAGAAATAAGTAATTCAAACACTCTTGCAAATCACTCGAATGCTTGATTATATATAATCATCAAACTACTCTTGATGCAATATTATTGTTCAAATGTTTGGCTACAATGTCCAAGCGATGCATCTATCAATTTGAAATAATGATTGGCTATAATATTCAAGTAATGCATCTTTATGAATTTAAAACTCTTAATCAATACTTCATATATGCTATATTTTGCTTTTGCTCAAGTATTTTGTCATCATCAAAAAGAGAAAGATTGTTGCTCCAAGAATTGAATTTGATGATTATAAAATATTTGAGGGGATTACTAATGATTTTGGCTTGAAAAAAAGACTTATTGTATTTTAGAGGCAAAATTATAATTTTAAGAAGTTTTGATTCGAAAGCTTCAAGAGCAAGTATAGAAGATTTTTGATCTTTTGGAGGTAGTCCCATAATTTTTGGATGGATATTTTGGAAGAAAATCAATTTTGAAGGAAAAGGATCGATCCCTAGGTCTTTCCTTACTGAAATGGGCTAATTGGCATGCTGCTCCTATTCCAAGGGTCAACCCCAGGATCGATCTCTATTATTCTGAAGGATAAAAAATATAGAATAGTAATTTTTCTAATTTCTATCTCAGGTTGACCCCTATGCTATGAGTCGATTCATGAGTCAACCCCTGTGATGAAAAAACTCCATAATGGCTATTTTTTCTGTCCTTTTCAACTACATTTCATGCTCCAAAATGCATCTCCAATGGCTACAAATTGGGTCTATTTTCTCTCCAATCATTATTAAAGATATAAAAGCTCTTAAAAGGAGAGAACAAGCAAGAGATAGAAGCATTCATTTCAGTCCTAAGCAAAAAGCCCTCTTCAAGCAAAGAAGCTTTCATTTCAAGCTCACCAATCCCACAAAAGCTCATTCAAGTCTTCAACAATCTTGAGAAAAATCAAAAAAGCTTCCTCTTTCTTATGTAAAGTGTTCTTAAAGCTTTTATTTGCTCATTTAAGGAGCTTGAGTTATATTTATTAACATTAACTCTTTTTCTTTGCTCTTTGAGTTGTTTTAAGCTTTCGAAGGGTTCCAAAACTTAGGAAGGTTGATTCTAACCTTGAATAGGATTGTATTGAATTGGCTTGTACTTAAAAAATAAGTATTCTAGCTTAGAATAGTTAGGGTTGAAGGTTTTAATAGTGTATTTAGTTTGAATACGGTCAGTGAATTTAAATTTTTAAGCAAGAGCTTGAGGAGTGGATTTAGGTGCAAAGTGAGCACCGAAATACTATAAATCTTGCTTGTTTGTTGTATGCTTGCTATCTTTCTCTCCTTATTTTGTTAAATACTTGCTTTCTAACTATTTATCCTTTTACCAAACTTAAATCACTCACCATATACATCTTGCATATCATCACTTAATCTTGATAACTCTAAATTAGTTTTAAAATTTTAAAAACCCAATTCACCCTCCTCCTTCTTAGGTTGTATAGCTAGACAATAGAGATACCTCCCTCATCTGCTATACTGTCAACCCTCTCTTACCCCTACATCTATAAGAAAGTGCTACTGCAACATTCCAGTGCTTTCTACCTATCACCTAACCATCATACACCTCAGCCTTTCCACCAAGATCGATCAGTAAATCATGCATCCAAATCTTTCACCCAAAAAAAATCTCCTTTCTATTAATCCTCTCAACCTCTACCTTCAATCTGCTGCTCTCGATTGGCTAAACTATAGTAATAATAAGATAGATTTGAGACATTTCATAGAATCCTTGTGTAGATTTCTGGTTTCACCTTGTATGACTTCTCTGTAGGAAACAATGCAGGATTTGCAGTGCTACTTTCGAAAAATTTTTCTAAAATAGAAAAGATGTAGCAAAAAAAGTAATTAATCTAATTAATTACCTACTGATCATATCAGAATATTAAACCCTACACTAAGAACCTAAACATAATATGCATGCATTCATATAGATCTAAAAAAATAAAACTATGCAGCAAACTATTTACTACATCTATGTGTTTAGAATACAATACCTTTTCGTGGGTAGATGATCTCTACAATCGAGTCACCAGCAATGAGAATACCAGGTAGGTCTAATCATCATGATGCAGCCACATACGCATCTGGCCTCCATGGATGGTCCACACGAGGTCCTGATCCCGATCGGCTCCTCACAAGTGCTAGTTTGATGTAGAACACTCCTGACAGCTAGATCTAATCGAACAATTTTGATCTCCCTCCACCAAAACTTTGGATGCTCTAAATTAGCAGGATGAGTAGAAGAGAGGATGAGGAAGTACTCAAAAAAATATCACAAAGATCTGACACTCAGATCTTGCGAACTCAGAATAGAAAACCTAGATCAAGATTTAGGGCAGGATGACACTCAAAACCCTGGCGCCTAGTTTCTCTCCCAATTTTTCTTCTTAAATTTTTTTATTATTATTTTTTAGGCTATGGAAGGGCTCACAAACAAGAGGAGAAAAGTTATGAGAAAACTTATGCCCAAAAAAAAAATTTAGGAATTTTATATAGGGCAAAAAAAGTCAAGATGGCGTGTGGAAGAGTTGGGATGAAGTGGTTTGCTACTTGAATTCAAATCCCATTTGAATTCAAATTGCAACTAGTTCAAGCCCATCCATTTAGGACGTGAGAAGGGAGGCTGCAAGACTTCTTTTGTGTAGAAAATAATTCATGAGAACAACTTTCTCATGGAGAAAAAATTGGCGCAAAGAGGGTGAGGTGGCACATGGAAGACTAGGTCAAACTAGTCTCAAATTATTCATCAAATTGAACCAACCCATTCTAAATTGGTTAGGCCCAATTAGACTAGATTAAATCCAAAATAATTAGGCTTAATTAGACTTAATCAAATCTCAATAAAATTAAAAATTGATCAAGCCTAACCTCTAATCAAATTAGGGTTCAAACTTCCTCGATGATTAGGTCAACTCATGACCTAATCTGGTCAAATCCAATTGAATACAATTCAATTAGACTTGAACCAAAAATCATAACTCAATCAAATTGAGTTAATTAGTGATCAAATCACTAATTAAATCTCTCATAAATTTAGAATCTAAATTTAGAGGGTATCCAGATAATAGAGTTCCATCAAAATGAAACTCTTGATCGAAGAGTCCCAAACCAGTAGGACCCTTAATCCTGGTGTCCGAAATAATTAAAACTTATGATTGTAGAGTCTCAACTCTTAATCACAGAATTCTAGACTTGTAGGACTTAGAGTTTCAGAGCAATGGAACTCTTGGTCGAAAAGTCTCAGTCTAGTGGGACTCTTGACCATAGACTCCCAAACATTAAGACTCAGTGTCCTAACCCAATAAAACTCCCGATCAAAAAATCCCAGTCCAGTAGAACTCTTGACCATAGAGTTCCAATCAAGTGGGACTCTTCACTAGCCATCAGATCGGATAGAAACCTCTAGTGTGTGCGACTCTGTAGGTCCAAATATAAGTCGGTAGCATAGAAATCAATTTCTATACTAATAGAAGTGACCATCTAGTAATGGTACCCGATGTCTAGATAGATCGAATAGTCACAATCGCAATATTTAGAATATACGTAAATATGATTACCATATAATTCATTCCTATAACCTCTATGTATTAGATGAATTAGGGTTGTACTATCAACCCTGAAAGATACATCCAAATTATGTCTCAAAGCAATTAGTCCAGTGACTCCTCGGTAAGATTACTTTGGCCAAGATTTTGCTAAATTGAAACACAATTGAACACAGCTCTTGAAACCAAAAGTGGTTAATCCCATCTTAATACATGCACTGACTCCTCAAGTACTTGACTGTGCTCAGAAATCTTTCGTCATTGAATTAAAAATTCAGATGGTTCAGCACCAAAGCATAGTGAGTTGCTTGAAAGTCACCATAGTGATCTCAGATCGAAGGGACACTTATACCCATATTCCATCAAAGCTAATATTGATAGGAGCAAAGCTCTAGAGTTGGTCACGTTCAGTGCAGATGTACCCATACATCTCACTTGCATGCCATACTAGTGTCTCAACACTCATTAGTTATGAGGACAACCAACCTATATGGCGTACAATGATCTATACTTGATAAACGTTATCATCCTAAGTAACAACGTATCATTTGGTCATAAATAATTTAAGGACTAAATGATAAATCCTTCTTTGTCGAATCTAGATAGTCCTAAGAACTTCATCATAACACAAGAGTTCATTAGAAGATAGCAGAATTTATGATGAAAAATGCCAAAATAACTTTTATTAATTTATAATTCATATACAATTATAAATATATATTCCAACTGTCAATAGACTGATGATTGGCTTTGGAACACATTTCCAACAATCTTCCACTCGGACTAAAGCCAATTGGTGTAGTATCTAATACCTATCTTTGACTTAAAGTCGTTGAACTCCTTCACCGCAATAGCTTTAGTGAAAGGGTCGGCCAGGTTCTCCTTTCCGTTGATCTTCTGAAGATCGTCGTCATCTCGATCTACAATCTCTCGAAGAAGGTGGTAGTGATGTAGAATATGCTTCGTCCGCTGGTGTGCCTTTTGTTTCTTTGCCTGAGTAATGGCTCCAGAGATGTCGTAATGGAGCAGAACTGGATCATCAAGGGAGGGTGCTACTCCAAGCTCGATAATGAATTTTCTTAGCCATACCACTTCTTTGGCAGCATCTAATACAGTGACATACTCTACCTTGCAAATTGAATCGACCATAGTGTGTTGTTTGAAACTCTATGGACGGCCCCACCATTAAGGATGAATATATATCCCGACACACTCTTGCTATCATCATAATTAGACTGAAAATTGAAGTCCGTAAACACCATAAGTTTCAAGTCTGACTCAGCATAAACAAGCCATTGATCTTTAGTATTTCTTAAATACTTCAGGATGATTTTAACAACCTTTTAGTGATTTTCACCTAGATCAAATTGGTATCTACTCATTACTCCTAGTGAGTATGCCACATCTGATTGTGTACATGTCATGGCATACATGATAGAACCCACTATCAAAGCATATAGTATTCTACTCATATGCTCTCTTTCTAGAGGTTTTGTCAGACAATCTCTTTTTGAAAGAGAAATTTCATGGCCTATCGGTTGATAACCTTTCTTGGAATTCTCCATGCTAAACCATTTCAGCATAGTGTCAATATACATAGACTGGGATAATCCAAGCAATCTTTTAGATCTATTTCTATAGATCTTTATTCCTAAGATGTAGGAAGCTTCTTCCAGATCTTCCATGGAGAACTGTGATGATAGTTAGATTTGTATTCCTTGTAATGCAGGGGCATCATTCTCGATTAAGAGAATATCATCCACATACAATACTAGGAATACAATTGCTAGACCATTAGCTTACTTGTATATGCAAGGCTCTTCTTCCTTCTTAACGAAGCCATACATTTTTTGATTATTTTATCAAATCGTATGTTCTAGCTCCAAGATGCCTGCTTCAGTCCATAGATGGACCTCTGAAGCTTACACACCTTAGACTCATCTATGGATGTAAATTCTTTAGGCCGTATCATATACACCTCTTCATCCAGCTCTCCATTTAGGAAAACTATTTTCACATCTATCTGCCAGATTTCATAGTCTAGATGGGCAGCGATGGCAAGCATAATCCGAATGAATTTGAGCATTGCCATAGAAAAAAAATATCTCATTATAGTCAATACTATAACATTGACGATACCCCTTGGCAAACAGACGGGCTTTATAGGTCTCCACCTTTCCATCTGTGCCTCTCTTCTTTTTGAAGATCCACTTACACCCTATAGGTTTTACCTCTTCAGGTGGGTCAACCAATGTTTATACATCATTGACCTTCATGGATTCCATCCCGAATTTCATGGCCTCAAGCCATTTCTCAAAGTCGGATCTCTATATTACATTCATATAGATGATCGGGTCCTCATCGTTCTTATCGAGATTGATAAGATCTCCATCCCAGACCAAGAAATCATAGTATCTATCCGACTGATGTGGTACTCTATCAGATCGCCTTAAGGGTGTAGGTACACTGGCTCCAAATCTGATCTAATCAAACTTGGCTCAGGTTCAACAACTTGTGTTTGTTCTTTCACCTGTCGATCTCCATCAAGTTTGACCTTAGAGGCATTAGTTCCTTCACCAAAGAACTTTTTTTAAAAAAAGACTACCTTAAGGTTGACAAACACTTTTTGCTCATCAGTAAGGTAGAAGTAGTACCCTTTGATTTTTTTTGAATATCTATAAAACTATACTTATCAGACCTAGGTCCAAGCTTGTCTGTCATTAAATGTTTGATATAAGTCGAACACCACCAAACCCTAAGGTGTGAAAGCATTGGCTTATGCCCTGTCCATATCTCATATGGTGTTTTATTAATAGATTTACTTAGAATCCTATTTAGAATGTAACAAGCTGACTCGAGCGCATATTTTCATAGGAAGATCGACAAACCAGCAAACCCCATCATGGATCGAATGATGTCCAATAGGATCCGATTTTTTCTTTCAAACACACCATTATATTGTGGTATCCCAAAAGGAGTCCATTGGAAGAGAATCCTATTTTTCTCTAGATATGTCAGAAACTCATTAAAAAGGTACTCACCCCTTGGTCAGATCGAAGAATTTTAATACTTTTTCCAGTTTGCTTCTCTATCTAATTTCAAAATAGTTTGAACATTTCGAATGACTTCGACTTATGCTTCATTAAATAGATGTACCCATACCTCGATAGATCATCTGTGAAGATTATGAAGTAGAAGTATGCACCTCTGGTACTTGAGCTCATGGGTCCACATACATTTGAATATACTAGACTCAGAAGTTCATTGGCTCGTTCATCTTTTCTAGTAAAAGGTGACTTAGTCATCTTACCAAGAAGACAGGACTCATAGGTTGAAAGTGATTCACAATCACTAACCTCAAGAATTTCTTGTTGAGCTAATCTGTTTATTTTGTTCTTGTTAATATGACCCAGCCTACAGTGCCAAAAGTAGACTTTGGACATATCACTAATTCTAGGATGTTTACTAAAGGATTGAACCACGTTAACAGACATAGATAATAATAAATACTGTTACTCAATTATCCAATAAAAATTATAACACCATTTAAAATAATATTACAAAAAATTTTTTTTATTGATATTTCATAACCATTTATGGCCAAAAGGCCTACAGAAATGACATTCAATAAAAAAGTTGGACAAAAATGATATTCATTAAGAATAACTTTATTTGAATTGATTACAAGGTTCATGATTCCTAAAGCTAGAATTGGAACTTGTCTTCCATCTCCAACGTTCAAGAACCTCTCATCTTGATCAAATCTCCTACTAACTTGCAAGCCCTGCATTGAATTATAAATATGATAAGGGCTTCCAGTATCTAATACTCAGGTAGTAGAATCAAATAAAAAAAAATTGCAAGATGTTATCATATAATTACCTTGCCCAGCAACCACTTGCTTCCTTCTTGGCCTATTTGAATCTAGGGAGGCAATGTATAGAGGATAGTTTTTCTTTCAGTGCCCCTGCTTCTTGCAGAAGAAGCACTCTACCTAGCTCTAGTCAGGCTTGCGCTTCTTGGTCTGACCTTATGCAGTCGTCCCAGCATGCGGCTGCACCTTCTTATTTTTTTTCTTCTTGTTCTTCTTTTCTTTCTTAAAGAGTCGACGATCAGAAGAAGACTCTCTCACTACATTCACCATCTCCTTGTGGAGTTGGTGATCCTTCTCAAAGTTCTACAGCAACCCTAATAAGCCATGATAGTTGACTGCAGGCTTTGTCATTCTAAAATAAGTCAGAAAAAGAAGGAAGGACTTGGGCAAGGAATTAAGGATCGCATCCTTACCGAGCTGCTCGTGTAAGGAAAAGCCCAGCTTGCTAAGGCTCTCAATCATCTTGATCATGTACAATACATGATCAGTGACTGAGGTCCCATCTCTCATCTGAGCATTGAAAATGGCATAACTTATTTTATGCCTTTCAATGTCATTAGGGGTGCCAAAGGAGTCGTTCAACATTTGAAGCATCTCCTATGGCTAGACATTTTCGAACCTATGGCTAAACTCATCATTCATTGCCACCAGCATTATACACAGAACAGTAGTGTAGTCTTTGGGCCACTTCTGGTAAGTATCTTGGACCGCTCTTCTAGCATTCAAAGCTGGCTCCTCAGGTGCTAGATCCGTTACTACATAAAGGATCCGTTCATGTTCTAGAATGATTTTCAACTTACGATACCAGCTATCGTAGTTGGATCTCATTAATTTATCATTGTCTAATAATGATGAGAGCAATAGGATAGTGGCCATTTCTGCACAATAAAGAAAAATAAATCTAATTAGTATATGAATTAATTAGTCTAAAGACTTGGGCTTTAGTCTCAAGGTCCTCCCACTAGTTTATATGAATTGGTAGTCTCTACCTCCAATTTGAGGAATTACTTTAATTTCTTAATGGATACTAGAATCCACATAGACTACACACGAGCTCAACTTTGGTTGGTCAACTCATGTGCATCTATGGATAGATTCAAAATCAATTATTTCTCTAAACAACTCCTAGTAATATTGATTTGGCCCCGGAGATCTAATCAGTAGGCTTTGGCCTCTACTGAAAAGGTCCGGTCAGGTCCAACTATTAACATGACCATATTTGGTCTTATCTAACTAAGAAATGATCAGGCCCTACTTTGGTCAGCCAATCTAACCACCATAAAAAAGACTTAACCAAATTATCATTTTATGAATGATAATTTCATTAGTCAATAATCACCATACCTTTGGGCCTTCAATGATCATTATACTAATAAACCCATCATCACTCAACTTAATGGAAGGCTATGATTTAGTTATCTATATAACTATTTCATTTTTAAAAATCTAATGATTTTAGAAGATTTAATAACATATTTTAAGAAGAGGAAGAAATTCAATGAGCCAATTTCGATCCTCTCACTGACTTCACAAAGTCAGATAAAAAAGGATCTAATCTAAACTGGCATTAAGAGCACCTAAATCAATCAGACTAATTTACTTAATTGACATGGGTGAGCCCGAATCATCAAGTGATCTAATCAAAATCTAACTCATCAAGATGGCCAGGTAAGTGAGATCAGTGGAAGGGATATGCCATTAACTCGTCAAAGATCGAATCAATGCGAGTAGCTCCCAATTAAAAATCACTGGTCAAACTGCCAAACTTACCTTAGACACCATCCGATTTATTAATTTCAATTTGACCAATCTAATAATTTTGGGTTCGATCGTGTAGCCATGAATCAAGTCTATTTGGTTCTCATTAAAGGCATGGACTTGACCAACTACAACTATTGTAATTGAGTCTATAGTATCCTTGATCTAATCTAAATTAATATTTAATTAGATTTGATCAATTACTCTAAATTAGTCTATTTTTTAACTAACCTTAGGTCTAACCCAATTTATGGACCTAATTCAACTAACCCAATAACTCACATTTTATGATTAATAACTTAGGATCCTTAATTCATAATTCTAGATCTTAATTTATTTTACTTAATTCTCAAAGTTTTTGGGCTGAGGGTAGGGTTCGGCATTTCAAAAATATTTTTTAAATTTTAAAAGATTCTTTACAACTTAGCATTATTCACCAATTGAGTCAACTCACTTTAAAATTGAATCAGCTTAATTCACAAACAACACTAATTATAAGATTTAATCTAAAACTATGTACACTACATAATACTAAATCATGAATAAAACTTTAGATCCTATCTAAACATATTCATGATTAAAATTTAGATCAAACTAATTTTAAAAAAAATTCTTTCGTCGTTCATCTTCAGGAATGAGTGCACGGTGGCACCCCTACCGCCATAAAGGATCCCCATTGAATGGAAAGAGATGGCTTTTAAACCATGCTTATCCCTTATGATCGGATGGCTTGATTGCTCATTCAAGCTCGATTACTAGGCTACTCAACTAAAATAAATATCTAATATGCATTCATGATCAAAAATTAGATTAAAGCCTAATTTATCATATCATAAAAACTAGATCTAATCTAAAAATTTTATGATCAACAACAAGATCAAGCACGTACTAGAACAAACTTCAGTCCGTGTGATCTTGATTTTAATTTTTAGATCTAATTGATCAAATTATTAGATTAATATTTAGATTAAATCTAAATTATCAATCTAAATATGCAAGCATATCATATTTAGCGAACCTATGCTCTGATACCAATTGTAGGAAACAGTTTAGGATTTATAGTGCTACTTTTGAAAAATTTTTCAAAAATAGCAAAGATGCAGCAAAAAAGTAATTAATCTAATTAATTACCTATTGATCATATTAGAATATTAAATCCTATACTAAGGATCTAAACATATATGCATGCATTCATATAGATCTGAATATAAAACTATGCAGCAAACTATTTACTACATCTACGTATTCAAAATACAATATCTTTTCGTGGATAGATGATCTCTGCAATTGAGTCACCACCAATGAGAACACTAGATAGATCTGATCATCATGATGCAGCCACACATGCATCTGGCCTCTATGGATGGTCCACATGAGGTCCTGATCTCGATCGACCCCTCACGAGTGCTAGCTCGATGTAGAATGCTCCTGACAACTAGATCTGATCGAATAATTTTGATCTCCCTCCACCAAAATTTTGGATACTCCAAATCAGAAAAATGGGTAGAAGAGAGGATGAGGAAGTACTCAAAAAAAATCTCATGAAGATTTGATGCTCAGATCTTGCAAAATTAGAATAGAAACCATAGATCAAGATCTAGGGCAGCACAACACTCAAAACCCTGGCGCCTAGTTTCCTCCCCCAATTTTTCTTCTTAGATTTTTTTCTTATTTTTTTTTAGCTATGGAAGGGATCATGAACCAGAGGAGAAAAGTCATAAGAAAACTTATGCCCAGAAAAAAATTTCAAAAATTTTATATAGGGCGAACATGTCAAGGTGGCGTGTGGAAGAGTTGGGTTGAAGTGATTTGCTACTTGAATTCAAATCCCATTTGAATTCAAATTGCAATCAGATCAAGCCCATCCATTTAGGACATGAGAAAGGAGGGCGCAAGCCTTCTTTTGTGTAGAAAATAATTCATGAGAATATCTTTCTCATGGAGAAAAAATTGGTGCAAAGAGGGTGAGGTGGCACATGGAAGACTAGGTCAAACTAGTCTCAAATTATTCATCAAATTGAACCAACCCAATCTAAATTGATTAGGCCAAATTAGACTAGATTAAATCCAAAATAATTAGGCTTAATTAGACTTAATCAAATCTCAATAAAATGAGAAATTGATCAAGCCCAATCTCTAATCAAATCAGGGTTCTAACTTCCTCGATGATTAGGTCAACTCATGACCTAATATGGTCAAACCCAATTGAACCCAATTCAGTTGGACTTGAACCAAAAATCATAACTCAATCAAATTGAGTTAATTAGTAATCAAATCACTAATTAAACATCTCATAAATTTAGAGTCTAAATCAAGTGGGTATCCGGACAACAGAGTCCCATCAAAATGAAACTCTTGATCGAAGAGTTCCAAACCAGTGGAACTCTTGATTTTGGTGTTCGAAATAATTGAAACTCATGATTGTAGAGTCTCAACTCTCAATCACAGAATCCTAGTCATATAGGACTCAGAGTCCTAGAGCAATGAAACTCTTGATCAAAGAGTTTCAGTCTAGTGGGACTCTTGACCATAGACTTTCAGACATTGAGACTCAGTGTCCCAACCCAGTAGGACTCTCGATCGAAGAGTCCCAGTCCAGTGGAACTCTTGACCATAGAGCCCTAGTCAAGTGGAACTCTTCACCAACCATCAGATTAGGTAGGAACCTCTAGTGTGTGTGACTCCATAGGTCCAAACCTAAGCTAGTAGTACAAAAATCAATTTTCGTACTAATCGAAGTGACCATCTAGCAATGATACCCGATGTTCGAATAGGTCGAATAGTCATAATTGCAACATTCAGAACCTACGTGAATATGGTTATCATATAATTTATCCCTGTGACCTCTGTGTATTAGATGAGTTAGGGTTATACTTTCAACCTTGAAAAATACATCCAAGTTGTGTCTCAAAGCAATTAGTCCAGTGACTCCTCACTAAGACTATCCTGATGAAGGTTTTGCTAAATTGAAATATAATTGAACACAGCTCCTAAAATCAAGAGTGGTCAATCACATCTTGATACATGCACTGACTTCTCAAGTACTTGACTGTGCCTAGAAATCTTCCGTTACTGAATTAAAAATTTAGGTAGTCCGACACCAAAATACATTAAGTTGCTTGAAAGTCACCATGGTGATCTTGGATCGAAGGAACACTTATACCCATATTTTATCAGAGCTAATCTTGATAGGAGAAAAGCTCTAGAGTTGGTCATGTTCAGTGTAGATGTACCCATACATCTCACTTGCATGCTATATCAGTATCTCAACACTCCTTTGTTATGAGGATAATCAACTTATATGGCATACAACGACCTATACTTGATAAATATTATCGTCCTAAGTAACAACGTATCATTTGGTTGTAAATAATTTAAGAACTAAATAATAAATTCTTCTTTATCGAATCTAGATAGTCTTAAGAACTTCATCACAGTACAAAAATTCATTAGAAGACAACAAAATTTATGATGAAAAATGCCAAAATAATTTTTATTAATTTATAATTCATATACAATTACAAATGTATAGCCTAACCATCAATAGATTGATGATTGGCTTTGGGACACATTTCCAACATTCTCCTTTCCTTCCATGCACCATCAGGCTCTGATACTAATTTTTGTAAAAAACCCTGATCTTTAGCGTGGACTTAAGGAAACTTGTGATGTTCTTTATGGACAGCAAACTACCGATCCACCACCTAGATCTATGATGGGGCATCTTCCTCCTAGGGCTTGAGGGAAGCGCCCCTCCTCTCTAGGGCTTCATCAAGACCTAGGGTGGCAACACTAGAGAGAAGAGAGAAGAGAGAATTGAGGGAGAAAAGATTTGTATTCTATAGATTATTGAAATCCTAATACAATCTATGTATTTATACATAGCTATTAGGCTCGACCAAAAACTCTCCTAGCTAATCCAATACATGAAAGCACTCACCGAGCCTATGAACACCCATGTCTCCCATGCTCTTATCCTTTGGATCTAAACTCGATCCATAGATGAGTTAGCCCTCTTAAGACCTCTTAAACCAAGACTTAAGACCCCTAAGATCAATCCAGACCCTAGCCTAAAATAAACCCATGCATAACTCTGCCCGCACACTGGACTAGCTCAGTCTTAGCATTGGGCCAGCTAACCTGAGATTGGATTGACTCAGTCTGAGACTAAGCCAGCCCAGTTGCATCTCGTGCCTGCAGTCCTAAATGTGATCTTCTGTCTTACCTTTCCATTGAGACTTAGCCGATCTAGTCTGAGACTGAGCCGGCTAACCTGTAGAAAACCCCTTCTCTATAGCCTTTAATTCTCGACTTTGATTTCTTGCTCGATCTTGTGTCCCAAATCTCCAAAGCACCAACCAAGCTCCTCAAGATCCTCTACACTTGAACCTCGAGCTCGTAGAGAGCTACATGCTACCTCTACCCTAGGATCACTCCTGTCCTTGTCCTAGGACCACACCTATTCTAGTCTCCTCGAAGTCAATATCCTAACTCCTCTCGTGGCCTTTCAAGGCTTGGGAGCACCATAAATTCTCACATCTCAGACTCCCTTATCAACATCAAGTCGAAGGAAGGAGAGTCCATCCAAGCTTACATCAGCTGCTTCAATGCTACTGCACTAGAGATTCAAAACTTGCACCAATCTCTTGCTATGGCTGCACTGACGGGCAGCCTTCAAAAGAATGATCTTCCTTTTTTCCTGGAGAAGAAATATCCTAGGGACTTTGCTGATATGCTAGCTCAGACTGATGGTTATGCCGAACAGAGGAGGTCTTTAAAATAAAGGATGATGAGGCCGTAGAAGAGTGGCTGGTGGGCGAATCTGGCAAGCTCGTAGTTGTAAAGAAGCTGAGTGAAGCTCGGGCATACTCAAAAACCCCTCTCAAGAGCAGATGAGCCCAAACTCATTCCTGAGCTCGTCGACCAAGGAGCCCTGACTGGAGGGCACGATGGAACTCCATCTAAAAGGTTCCATAACTACTTTCCTCTTAATGTTCTAAAAACTCAAGTACTGATAAAAATCAGGAAGCAGCTATCGAGATTTGACAAGATGCGATCTCATCCTAGCAAGCGTAAGCCCAACAAGTATAGCCTCTACCATTGTGATCATGATCATGATACAGAAGAATGCATCCAGCTCCAAGATGAGATCGAGGAGCTCATCAGGTAGGGCTAGCTTGATCAATTTTTATGACGTCAGCCCGAAAAAAGAAAAGATCGATCGAGGGCACCGCCACAACCAGAACCTCCTAGGAGGGAAGAGCAATAAGAAGATCGGCCATCTCTCAAGATCATCAATACCAAAGCTGGGAGACTTCGGCAGGAGGAGGCTAATGGATTGACAGAGCCTGTAAAGAGGTAGAGGACTAAAGAACCAATTGCTTTCACTAAGGAAGATGCATAGGGGGTCCAATTTTTGCATAATGATGTAGTTGTAGTTTCTTTAAATATTGCCGACTATGATGTACACCATATTTTAATTAATAATGAAAGCTCTACTGATATCTTATTTTATGATGCTTTCTTCAAAATGTCTTTATCTAGTAATCGCTTGGGACCAATGAACTCCCCGTTGGTGGGCTTCATCGACGATGCTGTGCTGGTTAAAGAAATAATTACATTACCTATAGTTGCAAGGCGGTACCCAAGGCAGTCCATGGCATAAGTTGATTTTTTGGTGGTAAGAGCTTCTTCCGCCAACAATGCAAATCTTGGCCAACCTAGCTAAAATTTACTTCGGGCTACGGTGTTAACCTATTATTTGAAAATGAAGTTTCTAACAAATTAGAGAATTGGAGAAGCTAGGAGAGACCAAGCTCTGGCAAGACACTACTATACAATAGCCTTGCAAGGGGGAGGACAATCGGATCCTTGTCCGATGGACGGGCTTGATGCCTGTGATGATCTAACTGAAGAGCTAGGTAAGCCTATGGAAGACCTTATTACATTTTTTTTGAACGATGGAAACAAGGATCATACTGTTCAAATTGGCTCCAACCTGAGAGAAGAAGGTAGAAAGTAGCTCATCGCCTTCCTATAAAGAAATGCGGATGTTTTTGCTTGGGTTTCTACAGACATGCCAAAAATTAATGCAAAAGTCATGGAACACCGTCTGGGTATTGATCCCAAGCACTGGCCTGTAAAAGAAAAGATGCACAACTATGCACTAGAACGTCGAAAGCAATTATGGAAGAGGTTGACAAGCTTCTAAAAGTTGGGTACATCTGAAAAGTATCTTACCCGAACTGGGTCTCCAATGTGACCCTTGTTAAGAAGGCAAATAGCAAGTGGAGCATGTGCATAGATTTCAAAAAGTTGAACAAGGCTTGTCCAAAAGATAGCTACTCCTTGTCCAGAATTGATCAGCTAGTGGATACTTTGGGCCATGAGCTCTTCACTTTTATGGATGCCTTCTCCACTTATAATTAAATCCGGATGGCACCAAAAGATGAGGAGAAAACTATTTTTATTACTAACCATGGTCTTTATTGTTACAAGATGATGCCCTTTAGACTTAAAAATGTAAGTGCTACCTATCAGCATCTGGTGAACAAAATCTTCAAGGAACAGATCGACCATAATATGAAAGTCTATGTAAATGATATGCTTGTTAAGAGCCGATCTTCTGTGAACCACATTGCTGACTTGGAAGAGACCTTCAGTGCACTCGATGACCATCCCAAAGTCAAAAAAAGAAGTTTAGTGCCTAATAGGGAATGTACCAGCTTTGAATCGCTTTGTTTTGACATTGGTCAAGCAATGCATGCCCTTCTTCTAAGTCCTCAAGCAACCAAAGAACTTCTGTTGGACTCCTGAATGTCAATAAGCATTTGAGAAACTTAAAAGCTACCTTAGCTCACCTCCTTTATTGGCCAAGTCCGAACCTAGCGAAGAATTATTTTTATATTTGGCGGTGTCCCCAGTGGCTCTTGCAGCAGTCCTAGTTAAGAAAGAGGTAAAAGTGTAGAGGCCGATCTACTATATAAGCCAAGTTTCGAGGGATGCTGAAATCAGGTATACCAAGTTAGAAAAACTAATTTATGCTCTATTGATTGCAGCCCGAAGACTTCGATCTTATTTTCAGGGGCACACTATAACACTCCTCACTGATCAACCCATCAAGGCAGTTTTTTATCGAACAGATGTCTCTAGAAGAATAGCAAAATAGATAATTAAGCTCATGGAGTTTGACATCAATTTCCAACCTCGGCTGTCAATCAAAGCTCAAATATTGATCGAATTTATAGTAAAATGCACCATTCTGGATGAAGCCAAACTTGAGCAGCATAAAGTCAATGTTCCATGGCTGCAGTCGAACTTCCCTGAAGAAAGAATAGACCTCCTAGAAGGCTTTTGGGCCCTATATGTGGATGGTTCATCCAATATTTTTGGAGCAAGCGCAGATTTGATTCTAGTTAATTCAGAAGAAATTATCACTGAATACACACTGCACTTTGAATTTCCCATAATAAATAATAGAGCTTAATATGAAGCCCTAATAGTGGGATTGAGAATAGCCTAGAAACTAAAGATAGATTGATTAAAAGTTTATAGTGACTCTCAATTGGTGGTGGGGCAAGTTAGTGGTGGTTACGAAGCTCAGAAAGAAAGCATGAAGAAGTACCTAGAAAAAGTAAGGAGTCTTACTCTAGCCTTTAGCAGTTTTGACATCCAACAGATCTTGAGAATGGAAAACATCAGGGCTGACCTTCTCTCCAAGTTAGCTACACTAGCTCCAGGTGAATTGCCGAAAGAGGTCTTCTTTGAAGTTTTGCAGTGCCCAAGTTCAGAGGAATCCCAGAATATAATGCAAGTCAACCATGAGCCCAATTGGATCGACCCACTTGTTGCATATCTTAAAGATGGTGTTCTTCCCTGAGATCTAAAGGAGGCTCAAAAATTGAGAAACCAAGCCTCTCATTATGTTTTATATAAGAATAAATTGTATAAAAGGTCATACTCTTTGCCACTCATAAAATGTCTCCGACCTTTTGAGGTTGACTATGCACCATGGGAGGTGCATGAAGGAATATGTAGAAATCATTTGGGAGCCAAAGCTCTATCTCATAAGTTGCTACAACAAGGATACTATTGGTCGACTATGCATCAGGATACTATAGAATATGTGAGGAAAAATGATAGGTGTTAGAGAAATGCTAACATTCAAAGACAATCATTCTCTCAGCTTACACCTTTGAGTGCCCCATGTCCATTTGCATACTGGGGGATGGACATACTCGAGCCCTTTTTCATGATATCTAGACAGCAAAGGTTCCTCTTAGTGACCATCAATTATTTTACTAAATGGATCGAGGCCGAATTCTTGGCAAAAATTACTAAAGCTAAAGTGCAGAACTTTATCTGAAAGTCAATAGTCTATAGGTTTGGCCTATCTCAGACTCTTATAACTGATAATGGATCCAGTTTGCTAGAATAAAATTCATCGAGTTTTATGAAAATCTGAACATTTTCCACATCAGTAGCTCGTCCATAGGCAAATGGAGGGGTCAAGGTAACTAATAGGACCCTATTACAAGGCATAAAGGTCAGACTTGAAAAGGCAAAAGGAGCTTGGATGGATGAACTCTATCATGTACTTTGGGCCTACAGAACTATCCAAAGATTGCTAACTGAAAAAACTCCATTCGTACTGGCCTTCAAAATGAAAGCAGTCATCCTAATAGAACTTAAACTTCCGTTGCATGGGTCGTGGCCTTCAATGAGTATAAAAACTTGTAAAACCTTAGAGCAGATCTCGACCTATTAGAAGAAAAGTGGGAAGAAGCCCGGATCAGGATGGCAGCTTACAAGTAGAAGGTAGCTCGCTATTACAATTCAAGAGTCATAAGTAAAATATTTAGAGTGGGAGATCTGGTACTTGGATGGACATACATTTCATAGCCACAGAATCAAGGAAAGCTCATCCCAAATTAGGAAGGCCCTTATAAGGTTGAGGAAGTCGTCCATCTTGGAACTTACTATCTGAAGGAGCTTGGAGGGGCTACACTTTCGCGACCTTGGAACTCAAAAAATCTATGGATGTATTATCAACAACCATATTTCAATAAAATTTCCTCACTTTAATATCCTTATCTTTGGTGCACAATTATGTGATGATAGGAAACTACTCAATTAAGTGAAATCGAAGGCCTTCAATTCTTAAACATGAGATTAACCTCATCTTAACGAGGGTGAAGACCTCCGGTTCATAAATAGGAGGAAATGGAGAGAGGCCCCCTCAACGGCCCTTTTTATGCTCTGGTAACTTCATTAAGAACATAAGGAGAATCTCATCCTAATGATTGAAAAAGCCAACTATATCAGAAAGAAGAGGAGAACCTCATCCTGACACGGAATTAAAGGCCTTCAGTTATTAAATAGGAGGTTAACCTCATCTTAATGAGGGTGAAGACCTCTGATTCTTAAATAGGAGAAAAAGGAGAGAGGCCCTCCTAATAGCCCTTTTTGTGCCCCAGTAACTTCAATAGGAATAGGAGGAGAACCTTATCCTAATGAAGGAAAAAGCCAACCATGTCAAGAATAGAAAGTGGTCCTCGTCCTAACATAGAATTGAAGGCTTTCGTTTCTTAAACAGAAGGTTAACCTCATCATAATGAGAGTGAAAACCTTAGGTTCTTAAACAGGAGGAAACGGGGAGAGGCCTTTTCAATGGCCCATTTTGCGTCCTGATAACTTCGTTTGGAATAGGAGCGAAAGGAATATGCCCTCAAGTCAATTAAAATTTATATTTTTGATGGGCTATTCTTTATCTTCCAAACTCATGTAATGATATTTTTAAATAAATAAAGGCATTTATTTCATCGTATACTGCATCTTAATTATTTATTTAAGATTATGATGATTTTCATAAATTAGGACTATAATTTTAGGGTTATGATGAGATCATATCAGTGAGATCTAATTTAAATATTTTTGATCGATGGAACATTGTATTGGGGATCAATATTTTTGGTAAGACTAGCACATTCTATGTATGCTTGATGGAGAGGGTGATTGATCTCATAATCACTTATGTATGATACTAATGTAAGGATGTAGGTGCTCATTAGAGAATGAGTTCACTGAATTGATCTAAGTAGAGAACATCTAAGGGAGTCTTATCTATATGTCAATAGATGGTTCTCATAGTGGGAGTCGTGCATGTAATCCTTTGACCTAAGACTACCATAGAACCTTATATATTTGAATCCATATTTTGGTTCATACTCATTCATGACTTAGTCATGTACGAAATGTTATGGATATAATGGATTACATATGAAGGTTGTGAGTAGGTCAACATAGAATCGATCACTCCTGGTAAGAGGAGATCACATCCTACCTACTTCAATCAAATGATGATTAAGAAAGACTTTGATCAAAGCATGATGAAAATTAAAAATAGTTTCTAATATTTCATTAATCGAATCATTATTATAAGATTGAGAGAAATATGAATATGATATTGGGTTCGACATGTTTCCATACCCAAAGTCGTATTCAGGATGCAGGGTGATCAAAAGATCTAGTTGCACGGTAACTTTTTACTAAAGAATATTTTTGATGTTTTTACTAAAATTTCATATCTTCTAGATAGACATGATACGTTGCTAGATATCAATCCTATCTTGTAGGTTCGATCAAATTAAATAGTTTAATTTAATCATTAATTAGAAATTATTCTAATTGGTTGAATCGGGTTAGCTAATTTTGACCTAAATCGATTTAGTTAAGTTCTAACCAGATTAGGTCAAATCACACCTAGACCCACTACTGGCTAGATGTGGAATCCAATGGGTCACACACAAAGAAAATTGATCAAGTGTCTAATTCAATTAAACCATGTTTGCAAGTTTAACATGCTAGCACAGGTTGCAAACCCTAGCACCTAGATTCGAATTAGATTCGAATCAGATTCCAATTTGGACTAATTAGATCAAATTTATGCCAAATCAGATTTGGTTCATTAAATGGGCTGACCCTTGGCTTGTTGACCAGGGTCTTGGCATTACCTAACTACAACCCATGCACTAGAGACTCTCTCTCTTGATGTGTGGGGTTTTGATTCAAGCGCAAGGGACATGCGGCGCATGTATGTTGTTGGCGCCATTCTTATCCATTTACTTGTTACGTAAAAATGTTATGTAATCTTCAAATCTGAGGAGCACAGAAGAGTCCTTCTGCAGGTGAAGTCCCTTCGTAAGTTATCTGGTATTTGGATAAAGCATGGATTTTTGCCGCCCCTTGTCTCTTGGTGCCCTTGGACTTAGAGTCCAAGGCGCCTTGGACTCCATCTCCATGCCATCTATCCCATGCCCCCTTTCAGATATGGCACCACTTTTTAAGACCCTAGGATCAGCATGAGATGTTGATCAAAGGTGGAAATTAATGGCACCAATTTGAAAGTATTGCGACCCTTTGGAAGAAAGTTACGTAGAATTATATGAAGAGTCCTTCTGTTGCGAGGGACCTCTTCATATTAATTCTTTGAATTTCATGTAGCATTTTCTTCTGATGGGGCATGATATTTTTGAATGGGCGTAAGATGAGATTATGGAGAGGGCATGAGAAATTTTTGGTGGCATCCCTATGTACATTATAAATAGGGGTGCGCACTGAGAGTCCAAGGCATTCAGAATTCCTGCTTTCTTTCTTACAAGAGGCTTGCTAGTCTAATTTTCTTTATTCCTTTGCTCTTGTCTAGACAAGGTTCTGATTTAAGGACAAGAAGTCTTCCAATAAAACAAAGAGATTAGGAATAAAAATTAAGGTGACAAAGAGCAAGAAAGGAAGGCAAGGAAAGGCTAGGAGGGTGACATTAAAGGCTAAGAAAGGTTATACCCAAATAATTAAAGTTTTTCTTATAAGAATTTTAATTAAAATAATCAAAGGTGCTGGTGTCTTGATCAAGTCTCCGTATGGATCAACATTGGAGGGTGAACATGTGGGCACTTGGTGGAACCCTTGCTGGACCGTTGTCGAAGTTCAAACTCGAGTCAGGGTCTAGCGATTGAGGTATGTTCCTATAACCTACATTTATGTTATAAATGCTTATTATATGATTTAATTCTAATAAGGTTGTTCTAGGATTTGGGTTTGATTTTATGATTTCATATTTTTATTTTGAAATCCATGCTTCTATCCTATACACCAAATCCTACAGTGGTATTAGAGCAAACCTTATTAGACTAAATCATATGTTGTTATGTTAATGCTTTAATGGCATAGTTGTAAATATGATATCATCATATTTAATTTGTTTAGCATGTTATTTATATGATGTGATCATATTTGTTTAATCATAATTAGATTATCATATGTATATCATTTTGTAAGGTTTCCCTGGCATAGTGACAAATGTTCACTATGTAATGATGGTTGTCCTAGAGTGATGATACATGCTGATATGATTGATATGATTAATTTATGTATGTTATATGTTTTGATTTAGAATATGCATAGAGACCAATTAAAGCCCTTTATAAAGTTATATTAAGTTGTAATATAATTAACCAATAGCAAAACCAATCTAGATGTCAAATTAATTAATCGGTGTCTAGAAAAGTGGTTCATGATTGGTAAAGAGAATGAGATTTTTAATTGATTCTGTTGTCTAACTTGGCCAATTCATTGGTGTCTAAGAAAAGCAATGAGGGGACCCCTACCTCTCTCCTACTTACCTGGCCAATTCGATTGATTTAATTCTAGATTGGGTGCTTAAAAGGCTTTTCTATTGAAAAATGATATGTAGCCGAGCCAGCTCAGATACGTTGTCGAGCCAGCTCGAGATGGATTCGAGCTGGCTGTCTCATGCGGATATAAAGAATTGCTCGAGCCGAACGCCATCGAGCTAGCTCGACTTTGAACCGAGCTGGCTCGATGGGCGAATTCGAATTCGATTAATTCACTACATTAAGGCCTTCCTTCATGCTAGTTCATTATTATGTCATAAACTATATTAGGTTTGTTGTATAACCATAAGTCCTATTATGGGGATTGATGTAATATTAATTTGGTGCATTGAGATGCATACAACATATTGGGTATAATTGCTTTGTTGTGCAACCATAAGAGTAGTTATATTCCATTTTGACTGTATAGAAATGAAGGGTCCTACTTAACTGAAACATTATAGTTTATTGTGCTAACATAAGGCTATTAATATTTTAGAGGCTAAGGTTATATTGAAAATTGCATGAGATGCAATTAGAAAGAGTTTCCTACCTTTGAACTTATAAGAGGTTTGTAAGCACTAACATAAGATCTTTTATACGGAATTAGGGTCTCAATCCCACTAAGAAAATCAATTAGGATTTCTCGATTATCGTAGTAGAGGGTTATGATTTTCGATAAAATAGTGGGAGACAATTAAATTAAAGTTCTAATTTAATTATGTATGTCATTATAAGTTGTTTGCTTATGTAATATTCTTTATCATGTAGATTAAATGGACTCCATGTACACCAACAAATTATGGATTTTGGTGGATGCACCAGAGGGTGTGAACTCTATTCGGTGCAAATGGGTCTTTAAGAAAAAGATTAGAGCATATGGTTAAATTGAAATCTATAAAGCCAGATTGGTGGCTAAGGGTTTTAGACAAAAATAAGGGATTGATTATGATGAAACATTTTCACCTATTGCCATGCTTAAATCTATTCGGATTGTGCTTGCCATAGCAGCATACCATGATTATGAAATATGGTAAATGGATGTGAAGACTACCTTTCTTAATGGTTTCCTAGAGGAGGAGGTCTACGTGTCACAGCCAGAGGAATTTGTCTTAAATGAGAGACTAAATCAGGTATGCAAGCTTAAAAGATCTATTTATGGATTAAAACAAGCATCAAGGAGTTGGAATATCCGCTTTGATATTATAGTCAAAGAATTTGACTTCATCAAGAATGTGGATGAACCTTGTGTGTATAAGAAGACTAGTGAGAGTGCCATAGTTTTCTTGGTTCTGTATGTAGTTGACATACTCCTCATTGGGAATGATATCCTAATGTTGCAATCGGTCAAATTATGGCTATCAAATAAGTTTTTCATGAAAGACTTGGGAGAAACATCCTATATACTTAGAATAAAAATCTATAGAGATAGATTTAAGAGGATGCTAGGCTTGTTCTAGTCTAGGTACATTAACTTAATACTGAAAAGATTCAGTATGGATGGAGTAAAAGAGGTTACTTATCCATGAGTCAAGGCATATATCTCTTTAAAATGATGTCTCCTAAGACACCTAAAGAGAGAAATAGAATGAGTTCTATTCCTTATGCTTTGGCTATAGGATCAATAATGTATGCCATGTTATGTACCAGGCCTGATGTTGCTTATGCCTTAGGCATAGCCAGTAGATTTCAGGCTGATCCAGGAGAAGATCATTGAAAAGCTGTGAAAAATATTCTTAAGTACTTGAGAAGGACTAAGGATATTTTTCTAGTATATGGTGGATCTGATCTCAAACTAGAATGATATTCTAACTCTAGTTTTCGATCAGACCTAGATGATAGCAAATCTATTTCAAGATATGTCTTTACTCTAAATGGTGGAGCAGTGAGTTGGAAGAGTACCAAGCAGCCAACTATAGTTGACTCAACTACTGAGGTAGAATACATAGCTGCAAGTAAAGCCACCAAGAAAGCTGTCTGGATGAAGAAGTTCATCACTGAATTGGGTGTTATTCCTAAAATTGAGAACCTAGTACCACTTTGTTATGATAATACTAGAGCAATTGCTCAAGCAAAGGAACCAAGATCTCATCATAAATCAAAGCACATTCTAAGATGCTTCCATCTCGTTCATGAAATTATTGAAAGACAAGATGTTGTCATTGAATGAGTAGATACAAAGAATAATATAGCAGACCTGTTCACTAAGGCTTTACCATAGCAATAGTTCAATTGCCACCTTGATTGTATGGGATTAAAATATAAGGGTAATTGGCTTAGTGCAAGTGGTAGATTGAAAGCAATATGCCCTCAAGCCAATCAAAATTTATACTTTTGATAGGCTATTCTTTGTCTTCCAAACTCACGTAATGATATTTTTAAATAAATAAAAGCATTTTTTTCATCATATATTGTATCTTAATTATTTATTTAAGATTATGATGAATCCCATAAATTAGGGCTATAGTTTTAGAGTTATGATGGGATCATACCAGTGAGACCTATGAAAGAAATATACCCTCAAGCCAATTAAAATTTATATTTTGATGGGCTATTCTTTATCTTCCAAACTCATATAATGATAATTTTAAATAAATAAAAATATTTATTTCATCATATGCTGCATCTTAATTATTTATTTAAGATTATAATGAATCCCATAAATTAGAACTATGATTTTAGGGTTATGATGAGATCATACTAGTGAGACCTAAAATCATAAAATCCTAATTTAAATATTTTTGATTGATGGAACATTGGATTGGGGGTCAATATTTTTGGTGAGAATGGCATATCTTATGTATGCTCGATGGAGAGGGTGATTGATCTCACAATCACTTATGTGAGATACTAATACAAGAATATGGATGCTCATTAAAGAATGAGTTTACTGAATTGATCTAAATTGAGAATATCTAAATGGAGTCTTATCTATATGTCAATAAATGGTTCTTATAGTGGGAGTTGTGCATGTAGTCCTTTGACCTAAGACTACCATAGAATCTTATATATATGAAACCATATTTTAGTTCATACTCATTCATGACTCAGTCATGTATGGGCTGATCTAGATATGGTGGATTATATATGAAGGTTGGGAGTAGGTCAATATGGAATCGATCACTTCTGGTAAGAGGAGATCGCATCCTACCTACTTCAATCAAATGATGATTCAAGAAGTCTTTGATCAAAGCATGATGAAAATTAGAAATGATTTCTAATGTTTTGTAAATCGAATCATCAACATAAGATTAAGAGAAATATGAATATGATATTGGGTTTAACATATTTTCATATCCAAAGTCATATTCGGGATGCAGGATGATTGAAGGAACTGGTTGCACGGTAACTTTTTACTAAAGGATATTTTTGGTATTTCTATCAAAATTTCATATTTTCTGGATAGACATGATGCGTTGCTAGACGTCAATCTTGTCTTGTGAGTTCATTCAAATTAAAAAGTTTAATTTGATCATTAATTAGAAAGTGTTCTAATTTATCGAATCGGGTTAGCTAGTTTTGACCTAAATTGGTTTGGTTGAGTTTTGACTAGATTAAGTCAAATCACATCTGGACCCACTGCTGGCTAGATGTGGAATCCAATAGGTCACACACAAAGAGAATTGATCAAGGGTCTAATTGGATTAGACCATGTTTGCAAGTTAAACATGCTAGCACATGTTGCAAACCTTAGCACCTAGATTCGAATCGGGTTCCAATTTGGGCTAATTAGATCCAATTTTGGTCAAATCAATATTGGCTAATTAATTAGGTTAACCCTTGGCTTGCTGACCAAGGGATTGGGTGTCATAAAATAGCAACCCACATGCCACAGACTCTCTCTCTTGGTGCATGGGATTTGGTCCATGCTTTAGGGACATGTGGTGCATGGAAGTGTTTTGACACCATCCACCTTCTTTTATTTTACGTAAGTTTTGTTACATAATATTCAGATCTAAGAAGGGATGCAGAAGAGTCCTTCTGCAAGTAAAATCCCTTCATAGATAATCTAGAGTTCGGATAAAGCAAGTAACCATTGCCGCCCTCCCTTATTTTGGTGCCACTTGGACTCATGAGTCCAAGTGGATAGGGTCTCTACCACGCCCCAAAATACTCCACACCATATTCAGATGTGGCATCCCCATTAAGGGCCATTAGATGGCCATTTAACTAATCATAGCCATTGAATATTGGCACCATTAAGAAGAATCATGACTCTTCGTAGAAAAATAACGTAGAATTAGTCTGAAGAGTCCTTCTGCTTTAAGGCACCTCTTAGACTAAGTCTACGTAATTTTAAATGGTACAAAATTTAGATGGGCATGAGATATGATGATGGGGTATGAGATGCTATTGTTAGAATGGCGTGAGAAGTTAAGATGGCATGCCTACGAATATTATAAATAGGGGTGCGCATCGAGAGTCTAATGTATCAGAAACTCCTCCCTTCTTTCTTACAATAGGTTCTCTTGTCCAATTTTCTTTGTTCCTTTTCTCTTATCTAGACAAGGTCCTAATTTAAGGATAAGAAGTCTTTCAATAAAATAAAGAAATTAGGAATAAAAATTAAGAAGATAAGGAACAAGAAAGAAATGCAAGGAAAGGCTAAGAGGGTGACATTAAAGGCTTAGAAAGGTTATGCCCAAATAATTAAAGTTCTTGTTATAAGAATTTTAATTAAATTAATCAGAGATGCTAGTGTCTTGATCAAGTTTTCGTGTAGATCAACATTAGAAGATGAACACTTGGGCACCTGATGGAAATCCTGATGGACTGCTGCCGGTGATCAGAGTCATAATTAGGGTTTTGTGATCAAAGGTATGTTCTAATATCCTCTTTTATGTTATAAATGTATATCATATGATTTAAATTCTAATAAGGTGGTACTAGGGTTTGTGTTTGGTTATTTGATGTCATGATTTTGCTTTGAAATCCATGCTACCATATGATTTAAATTCCAATAAGGTGGTTCTAGGGTTTGGGTTTAGTTATTTGATGTCATGATTTTGCTTTGAAATCCATGCTTCTGCCCTGTACACCAAACCCTATATTGGTATCAAAGCAAGTCTTATTAGGTTAAATCATATCTTGCTATGTTTATATAATTATGGCATAATTGTAAATATGATATGATCATATTTAATTTGTTTAGCATGTTATTTATATAATGAGATCATATTTGTTTAATCATAATTAGATTATGATGTATAAATCATTCTGTAAAGGTTGCCCTGACATAGTGACATAAGTTCACTATGTAATGATGGTTGTCCTAGAATGATTATACATGCTATTATGTTTGTAATATATCATGATTGATATATATTCATGTGTTTAGTATTATTTTAAATTAGAATGTGTAAGAGACCATTTAAAGTCCTCTATAAAAATTATATTAAATTGTAGCACAATTAACCGATAGCAGAACTAGTTTGGATGTCTAATTGATCAATCAGTGTCTAGAAAAGTGGTTTATGATTGGTAAAGAGAACGTGGTTTCTAATTGGTTCTATTGTCTGACCTAGCCAATTTATTGATGTCTAAGAAAAATAATGGGGGACCCCATCTCTCTCCCACTTATCTGATTGATTAGATTAATTTAATTCTAGATTAGGATGCTTAGAGTTATATTCACATCATTAAGACCTTCCTTCATGCTAAGTCATTATTATGTCACAAATCATATTAGGTTTGTTGTGTAACCACAAGACCTATTATGGGGATTGATGTAATATTAATCTGGTGTATTGAGATGCTTACAGCATTTTGGGTATACTACTTTGTTGTGCAACCATAAGAGCAATTATATTTCATTTTGCCTATATAGAAATGAAGGATCCTACTTAAACTAAAATATTATGATTTGTTGTGCAAAACACAAGATATTTTATAAGGAATTAGGATCTCAATCGCACTAAGAAAATTAATTAGGGTTTCTTGATTATCATAGTAGAGGATTATGATATTCAATAAAATAGTGGGAGACACAATTAAATTAAAGTTCTAATTTAATTATGTATGTTATCATGAGTTATTTGCTTATGTAATGGTCTTTATTATGTAGATTAAATGGCCTCTTCACTTTCACTGTGTTCAATTTTGGATTCAAATAAATTGACTGGTCCTAATTATGTGGATTGGTTGAGAACCTTAAAATAGTACTCAATCAGGAGAATCTCTCTTATATCTTCAAATCCCCTGATCCTAAGAAATTATGGGAAGATGCCATAGATGAAGAAAAAGCTACTTATAAAAAATGGCAAAATAATTCTCTTACTGTCAAATGCATCATACTGGCCTCCATGAGTAATGAGTTACAAAGGCAGCATGATGGCATGGATATTCAGTCAATATTGCTTAATCTAAACGAACTTTATGGAGAGTAGAGTAGGACTGCTAGATATGAGATATCTAAGCAACTATTCCATGCCAAGATGATAGAAGGATCATCCATACAAAATTATGTTTTGAAGGTAATTGACCTAATCACTCGATTAAGTCAATTAGATTTTGTTATGGATAGGGAGTTAAGTCAGGATCTGATCTTGCAATCACTCCTAGAATTATTTTCTCAATTTATTGTAAACTATCACATGAACAAACTGAATACTATCCTACCAAAGTTGTTAAATATATTAAAAATAGTAGAGAGCCATATCAAGAAGGATAAGACTCCTCTTCGTCTTGTAGATAAGATCTCTAAGAAGAAGATGGATAAAAAGGGTTCAAAGAGGAGGCTGAACCCTAAAGGTGTCATAAATAAGAGTAAGAAGGAGAAGAAGGCCTCCAATCAGATGATCTATTTTCACTGCAATAAAGTAGATCATTAGAAGAGGAATTGCAAGGCTTACCTTGCAACTGTGAAGATCGGTACAAGTGTTGTACCAAAAGGTATGTATGAGATACATACAATTTTATCATTAAATTTTTTTATTTTAAATTCTTGGGTATTAGATACCGACTGTAGTTTTCATATCTGCAAATCATTGCAGCAGTTGTAGTAAATTAGGAGTTCAAATAAAGGTGACTTCGAGCTCTACGGCGCTGGAGGAGAGTCCATCCAAGTGAAAGCTATAGGAATAAATATATTGAAGTTACCTTCTGGGAAGATCTTAGAGTTGATAAATTATTATTATATGCCTAAGATTATTAAAAATATTATATCTATACCCTTATTATTAAAATAAGGTTATAATCTTGATGTAACGAGCAATGGTTGCTCGATTAAATATTTTAATTAAATAATTTATTCTAGCATTTTTAACAATGGCTTGTTGACTCTATATTTTGATGATAATATTTTTCATGTTGATGAAAATAGAAAACGTAAGAGAGAAGATGTTAATAATATTTTACTTTGGCATTGTCGATTTGGTTATATTAGTGAGACTAGGATTAACAAGTTATACAAAAAAAATTCTTTGAACCTTATGATTATGAATCATTAAAAACTTGTGAATCATGTCTCATGGATAAAATGATGAAGGCTTCATTTAGTGGACATGGAGAAAGGACAAATTAGTTATTAGGACTTATACATTCGGATGTATGTGGTCATATGATAACTCAGATCAGAAGAGGATACTCTTATTTTATAACATTCACTGATGATTTATCTAGATTTAAATATGTGTATCTTATGAATCACAAATTTGAAGCCTTTAATAAATTTAAAGAGTATCAAAGTATGGTTGAAAAATAAACTAGAAAGAGTATAAAAATTCTTCGATCGGATCGGAGAGGAGAATACTTATCTAGGAAGTTTCTAGACTATCTTAAAGTAAATGACATTCTCTCTGAATGGCCCCTCCTTATATGCCATAATTAAATAGTATAGTTGAAAGGAGAAATCATACCTTATTGGATATGGTACGATCCATGATGTCCTTCATAGAATTATCTATTTTCTTCTGGGGTCATGCCTTGGAGACCGTAGTGTATATCTTGAATAGAGTACCTTCTAAGTCTGTATCTAGTACTCCATATGAGATATGGAGAGATAAAAAAAATCTAATCTTAAGTATCTTAAAATATGGGGTTGTCCGACATATGTCAAAAAAAATTTTAGCTAGATGCTAGATCAGACAGATGTCTATTTGTCGGATATCCTAGAGATAGTATGGAATATCTATTCTACCATCCTACTGAATAAAAGGTGTTTGTAAGTAGGCATGCCACTTTCATAGAGAAAGAGTTTATCCTACAAAGAGATGGTGGAAGAAATATTAAACATAGTGAAACTCAAGAAGAATAAATAGATATTTTTCAATGAAATAAACACATAAATATGGAAGAACCAGAACACACAACTTCTATCCATCGATCTGATAGAGTGCGACATGCACCTAGGAGGTATGGGTTCATTATTGAGAATAATAAAGCTCAAGTCATTGAAAATGATGAACCTCTGATCTATATGGAAGCAGTCATGAGCAAGGACTCTGACAAATGGCTGACTGCCATGCAATCCAAAATGGACTCCATATACACCAACAAAGTATGTGTTGAAAATTATGTCCCAAAGTCAATCATCAATCTATTGACAGTTCAGCTATTTTATAATTATAATTAATTTATTAATTAATAAAAAAATATTTTGACATCTTTTTTCGTCATAAGTTTATATCTTCTAATGAACTCCATTATTGTGATGAAGTTCTTAGGACTATTTAGTTTCGATAAAGAGAGGATTTATCGACTAGTCCTTAAAACTGTTCACAACCAAATGATAGGTTGTTAATAAGGACGACAGCATCTATCGAGCATAGGTTACTGTGTGCCATTTAGATTGGTTGTCCCCTTAACCAAGAGTGTGGAGACACTGGTATGGTATGCAGGTGAGATGTAAGGGTACATCATCATTGAAAGTGACCAACTTCAAAGCATTTTGTTGTCGAGCATGTCTCTGATGGGATATAGATATAAGTGTTCCTTAGACCTGAGATCACTTCAGTGGCTTGTAAGCAACTCACTATGCTTTGGTATTAGACTAATTGAATTTCTAATTCAGTAACAGAAGGCTTTTAGACATAGTCAAGTACTTGCAAAGTCAGTGTGTGATCAATATGGAATTGACCACTCTAAGAGTTGGAGAACAATATATCACTATATTTCAATATAGCAAAATCTTGGCCAGGATAATCTATCAGATGAATTTGATATTTTGAAATATAATATAGACAATCTGATCAGAGTTGATAGTTGAACTCTGATATGTCCTACGAGCATTTTGGTCAAGGGGATGAATTATATGGAAACTATATCCATAGGGTTCTAAGGATGTTGTTCTACACATTCGACCTATCCGACTGTCGGATATCATTGCTAGATGGTCACTTTGATCGATACAAAAATTCATTCCTATGCTACCAGCTTAGGTTCAGACCTATGGGGTCACACATATTAGAGTTCACGATTTGATCGAATGGTTGATCAATGATTAAGAATCGTTCTAGGGTTAAACAATCAATATGATTAGTATTTAACCTAGTGCAAGTGTTGCAGAAGGATCGATTAGTAATTAGATTGCTAATTGGCTTAATTTGATTAAGCCAGAGGGCTGAGATTAAGTTTAATTAAATATAATTTATTTAGATTTAGTTTGAACTTGATTAAATTAAGTCCAATTGACTTATTGGATAATCCAAGTGCAAGGAAGAACTAGTCCTAATCTAACTAGGACTCGGATCAACCCAACTTTCTAATTTGATTAGAACATTAAATTAAAATTAAATTTGATTTAATCTAATTTAATTAAGCCTTTAAATGGGTTAGGGTCTTATTTAATTAAGTTGGTTTACTCTTAATTTTAATTGGTTAAAAGATCTTGTTTGACCAAGTCAAAATAGGAGTCCTAGTGTAACTAGGACTCCTTAACCTTATGCCACCTTAGCCCACGCCCCCCACGCCCACTTATCTTTATTTTGTGCATGAGATCTCCTCTCCCTGATGTTCATGCATGCCCCTCTCTCCCTTCTTTTCTCATAAGGTAATTTGTTGGAAGACCAAGTCAAAAGGGGAGTTAGTTTTGCTTTAGGATTCTATGAGATAGAATCCTTGTTGACCAAAACACCTTCCCTTGAGTGCCGCCCCCTCTTTTATTAATTCTTCTCTTATTCCACATGAGAAATCTCTTTCTGATGTTCCCTCCCTTACTGTTCTATGCCAATAATTATGGAGGTGGCACCCAAGAGTTGGGCGGAGGAGGCACCCAAGAGTTGGTTGCCCCTTATCTTTCCCTGTTTGATCTTTCCTTATCTAGTTTTTGACCTAGATAAGGACTCTTCTTTTTTCTCTATTTATTGAATGAATTTTTGATTGAAATTTTTGTGGGATTCAGAGCTTTGGGAGAGATTTTTGGTATACGACAATCAGAGGGAGAGGGTCCTTGGGTGTGGGGTTCCATAGGTACCATGCTAGGTGTCTAAGTGAGAGAAAAGAGAAGAAGAAGAGGATCTTCTTCTAAGGCTGCTATTTTCATCTTCATCCCTCCTCCTTTCTTGGGTTTTTTGAGAGTGTCTCACATCTAAAACCCCTTCTCCTCCTCCTCTTTGGAAGAGTCAAATCTCGAAGAAAGAAGGCATCTGATCAACCGTCGAAGAAAGATCAACATAGTACTAGCATACTGTGCTGATTTCCAACATTTGAATTTTTGATCGTGGGCTTGTGTGGACGACTCCTAGTGGCTGGATGTATGTACTGCTTGCAACTTCATCATCAAGTCTGGATCAATGAGTTAGAACGTCTAACTCGCTCAGATAATAGATCTGATCTATTGGTTTCTTCGCATATGCATAAGATGTAGTGTAGATCTAGGTTGATATGATCAACACTTGCTTCTTATTTATATTTAATTTTTGATTTAAATATCATGCAATAATTATATAATATGATCTTAGATCTAGGAATTATCTGATATTTAAAATTAATATGATTAATTTTAAGTCTTCCGCTACTGATCTTGAAAAAATTTTAAGATCTAACCTTGAAACCCTAGATTTGGTTCCTTCAGTATAGACTTTGGTGGATACACCAGAGGGTGTGAACCCTATTGGGTGCAAATAGATCTTTAAGAAAAAGATTGGAGCAGATGGTCAAGTTGAAACCTATAAAGCCAGATTGGTGGGTAAAGATTTTAGGCAAAAATAGGGGATTGATTTTGATGAAATATTTTTACCTATTGCCATGCTTAAATTTATTCGGATTATGCTTGCCATAGCAGCATACCATGATTATGAAATATGATAAATGTATGTAAAGACCACCTTCCTTAATGGTTTTGTAGAGGAAGAGGTCTACATATCACAGCCAAAGGGATTTATCTCAAAAGAGAGATCAAATCAGGTATGCAAGCTTAAAAGATCAATTTATGGATTAAAGCAAGCATCAAGGAGTTGAAATATCTGCTTCGATATTACAGTCAAAGAGTTTGGTTCTGTATGTAGATGACATACTCCTCATTGAAAATGATATCCCAATATTGCAATCAATTAAATTATGGCTATCAAATAAGTTTTTCATGAAAGACTTAGGAAAAGCATCCTATATACTTGGAATAAAGATCTATAGAGATAGATCTAAAAGGATGCTAGGCTTATTCCAGTCTAGGTACACTAACTTAATACTAAAAAGATTTAGTATGGATGGGAGTAAAAGAGGTTACTTACCCATGAGTCAAGGCATACATCTCTCTAAGAAGATGTCTCCTAAGACACCTGAAGAAAGAAATAGAATGAGTTCTATTCCTTATGCTTTGGCTATAGGATCAATAATGTATGCCATGTTATGTACCAGGCCTGATGTTGCTTATGCCTTAGGCATTACAAGTAGATTTTAGGCTACTCTAGGAGAGAATCATTGGAAAGCTATAAAGAATATTCTTAAGTACTTGAGAAGGACTAAGGATATTTTTCTTATATATGGAGGATCTGATCTTAAACTAGAAGCATATTCTGACTTTAGTTTTCAATCAGACCCAGATGATAGCAAATCCATTTCAGGGTATGTCTTTACTCTGAATGGTGAAGCAGTGAGTTGGAAGAATACCAAGCAACCAACTGTAGCTGACTCAACCACTAAGGTAGAATACATAGCTGCAAGGAAAGTCACTAAGAAAGCTATCTGGATGAAGAAGTTTATCACTAAATTAGATGTTGTTCCTGAAATTGAGAACCCAGTACCACTTTACTGTGATAATACTGGAACAGTTGTTCAAGCAAAAAAATCAAGATCTCATCATAAATTCAAGCACATTCTAAGATGCTTCCATCTCGTTCGTGAAATTATTGAAAGATAATATATTGTTATTGAATGAGTAGATATAAAGAATAATATAGCAAACCTATTCACTAAGGCTTTCCCACAGCAGTAATTCAATCACCATCTTAAATGTATGGGATTAAAATATAAGGGAGATTGGCTTTAGTGCAAGTGGGAGATTGAAAGGAATATGCCCTCAAGCCAATCAAAATTTATATTTTGATGGGCTATTCTTTATCTTCCAAACTCATGTAATGATATTTTTAAATAAATAAAGATATTTATTTCATCATATGCTGCATCTTAATTATTTATTTAAGATTATGATGAATCCCATAAATTAGGGCTATGATTTTAGGGTTATGATGAGATCATACCAATGAGACCTAAAATCATAAAATTCTAATTTAAATATTTTTGATCGATGGAACATTGGATTGGGGGTCAATATTTTTGGTGAGACTGGCATATCCTATGTATGCTCGATGGAGAGGATGATTGATCTCACAATCACTTATGTGAGATACTAATACAAGAATATGGATGCTTATTAGAGAATGAGTTCACTGAATTGATCCAAGTTGAGAATATCTAAATAGAGTCTTATCTACATGTCAATAGATGGTTCTTATAGTGGGAGTTGTGCATGTAGTCCTTTGACTTGAGACTACCATAGAACCTTATATATATGAATCTATATTTTGGTTCATAGTCATTCATGACTTAGTCATGTACGAGTTGATCTGGATATGGTGGATTATATATGAAGGTTGGGAGTATGTCAACATGGAATCTATCACTCTTGGTAAGAGGAGATCGCATCCTACCTACTTCAATCAAATGATGATTCAGGAAGTCCGTGATCAAAGCATGATAAAAATTAAAAATAATTTCTAATATTTCATAAATTGAATCATCAATATAAGATTAAGAGAAATATGAATTTGATATTGGGTTTGACATATTTTCATACCTAGAGTTATAATCGGAATGCAGGATGATCGAAGGATCTGGTTACATGGTAATTTTCTATTGAAGAATATTTTTGATATTTCTACCAAAATTTCATATCTTCTGGGTAGACATGATATATTGCTAGACGTTAATCTTGTCTTGTGGGTTCGATCGAATTAAAGAGTTTAATTCGATGATTAATTAGAAAGTGTTCTAATTGCTTGAATTGGGTTAGCTAGTTTTGACCTAAATTGATTTAGTTGAGTTTTAACTATATTAGGTCAAATTACACTTGGATCCACTGCTGTGTAGATGTGAAACCCAATGGGTCACACACAAAGAAAATTGATCGAGGGTCTAATTGGATTAGACCATGTTTGCAAGTTGAATATGCTAGCATGTGTTGCAAACCCTAGCACCCATATTCGAATCGAATTCGAAATGGGTTCTAATTTGGGCTAATTAGATCCAATTTTGGTCAAATTAATTTTGCCTAATTAATTGGGTTAACCCTTGTCTTGCTGACCAAGGGATTGGGTCTCATAAAATAGCAACCAACATGCCAAAGACTCTCTCTCTTGGCGCATGGGATTTGATCCATGCGCTAGGGACATATGGCGCATGGAAGTGTTTTGACGCCATCCACCTTATTTTATTTCACGTAAGTTTTGTTATGTAATATTTAGATCTAAGAAGAGGTGCAGAAGAGTCCTTCTATAGGTGAAATCTCTTTATAGATAATCTAGAGTTTGGATAAAGCAACTAACCATTGCCGCCTTCCCTTATCTTGCCACCACTTGGACTCTTGAGTCCAAGTGGTTAGGGACTCTACCACGCCCCAAAATACTCCATGCCATATTTAGATGTGGCATCCCCATTAAGGGCCATTAGATGGCCATTTAATCTAATCATAGCCATTAAATATTGGCACCATTAAGAAGAATCGCGACTCTTCGTAGAAAAACTAAATAGAATTAGTTCGAAGAGTCCTTCTGCTTTAAGGCACCTCTTGGACTAAGTGTACATAGTTTTAAATAGTGAAAAATTCAGATGGGCATGAGATATGATAATGGGGCATGAGATGTTGTTGTGGGAAGGGTGTGAGAAATTAAGATGGCACCCCTACGTACATTATAAATAGGGGTGCGCACCGAGAGTCCAATGTATCAAAAACTCCTTCTTTCTTACAATAGGTTCTCTTGTCCAATTTTCTTTATTCCATTTCTCTTATCTAGATAAGGTGCTGATTTAAGAATAAGAAGTCTTCCAATAAGATAAAGAGATTAGGAATAAAAATTAAAGAGACAAGGAACAACAAAGGAAGGCAAGCAAAGGCTAGGAGGGTGACATTAAAGGCTAAGGAAGGTTATGCCCAAATAATTAAAGTTCTTATTATAAAAATTTTAATTAAATTAATCAGAGGTGTTGGTGTCTTGATCAAGTTCCCGTGTGGATCAACATTGGAGGATGAACACGTGGGCACCTGGTGGAAACCCTAACGGACTGCTATCGGGGATCAGAGTCATAATTAGGGTTTTGTGATCTAAAGTGTGTTCTAATATCCTCTTTTATGTTATAAATGTATATCATATGATTTAAATTCTAATAAGTTGGTCCTAAGATTTGGGTTTGGTTATTTGATTTCATGATTTTACTTTGAAATCCATGCTTCCGCATTGTACACCAAATCCAACAACCTAAAACCTTGAAACCCTAATTTAAATATTCCTAATCGATGGGATATTATATTGGAGATCAATATTTTTGGTAAGACTGGCACATTCTATGTATGCTCGATGGAGAGGGTGATTGATCTCACAATCACTTGTGTATGACACTAAGACAAGAATGTGGGTGCTCATTAGAGAATGAGTTCACTGAATTGATCCAAGTAGAGAACATCTAATGGAGTTTTATCTAGATGTCAATAGATGGTTCTCATAGTGAGAGTTGTACATGTAATCCTTTGATCTGAGACTACCATAGAACCTTATATATATGAATTCATATTTTGGTTTATACTTATTCATGACTTAGTCATGTATGGCGTATTCTGGATATGGTGGATTACATATGGAAGTTGTGAGTAGGTCAACATGGAATCGATCACTCCTGGTAAGAGAAGATTGCATCTTACCTGCTTCAATCAAATGATGATTCAGGAAGATTTTGATCAAAGCATGATGAAAATTAGAAATAATTTTTAATATTTTATTAATCAAATCATCATCATAAGATTGAGAGAAACATGAATATGATATTGGGATTGACATATTTTCATACCTAAAGTCATATTCGAGATGTAGGGTGATCAAAGGATCTAGTTGCATGGTAACTTTCCACTGAAGGATATTTTTGATATTTTTATCAAAATTTCATATCTTCTGAGTAGATATGGTACATTGCTAGATGTCAATCTTGTTTTGTGGGTTCGATCGAATTGAAGAGTTTAATTTGATCGTTAATTAGAAAGTGTTCTAATTGGTTGAATCGGATAAGCTAATTTTGTCATAAATTGGTTTGGTTAAGTTCTTACCAGAATAGGTCAAATCACATTCAGACTCACTACTGGCTAGATGTGGAACCCAATGGGTCAGACACAAAGAGAATTGATCAAGGATCTAATTAGATTAAACAATGTATGCAAGTTGAACATGCTAGCACATGTTGCAAACCCTAGCACCTAGATTCGAATCGGATTCTGATTTGGGCTAATTAGATCTAATTTATGCCAAATCAGATTTAGTTTATTAATTGGGTCGACCCTTGGCTTGCTAAATAGGGTCTTGGTGTTACCAAAGTACAACCCATGTGCCAGAGAATCTCTCTCTTGGCGCGTGGGGTTTTGATTCATGTGCAAGGGACATGTGGCGCATGTAGGTTGTTGGCGCCCTTCTTATCCATTTACTTATTACATAAAAATGTTACGTAATCTTCAGATCTAAGAAGGGGCATAGAAGAGTCCTTTTGTAGGTGAAATCCCTTTGTAAGTTATCTGGTATTTGGATAAATGATGGATTTTTGCCGCCCCTTATCTCTTGGGGCCCCTTGGACTTAGAGTGCAAGGCGCCTTGGACTCCATGTCCACGCCATTTATCCCATGCCCCCTTTTAGATATGGCACCACTTTTTTAGACCTTAGGATCAGCATGAGATGTTGATCAAAGGTGGAAATTAATGATGCTAATTTGAAAGTATTGCGACCCTTTGGAAGAAAATTACGTAGAATTACATGAAGAGTCCTTCTATTGCAAGGCACATCTTCATATTAATTACTTGAATTCCATGTAGCATTTTCTTGTGATGGGGCATGATATTTTTGAATGGGCATGAGATGAGATTATGGAGAGGGTGTGAGAATTTTTTGGTGGCACCCCTACATACATTATAAATAGGGGTGCACACCAAGAGTCCAAGGAATTTAGAATTCCTACTTTCTTTCTTACAAAAGGCTTGCATGTCCAATTTTCTTTATTCCTTTGCTCTTGTTTAGATAAGATCCTGATTTAAGGATAAGAAGTCTTCCAATAAGATAAAGAGATTAGGAATAAAAATTAAGGTGACAAGAAGCAAGAAAGGAAGGCAAGGAAAGGCTAGGAGGGTGACATTAAAGGCTAAGGAAGGTTATGCCCAAATAATTAAAGTTCTTCTTATAATAATTTTAATTAAAATAATCAAAGGTGCTGGTGTCTTGATCAAGTCTCCGTGTGGATCAACATTGAAGGATGAACACGTGGGTGCCTGGTGGAATCCTTGCTGGACCACTGTCAAAGTTCAGACTCGAGTCAGGGTTTAGTGATTGAGGCATGTTCCTATAACCTACATTTATGTTATAAATGCTTGTTATATGATTTAATTCTAATAAGATAGTCCTAGGGTTTGGGTTTGATTTTATGATTTCATATTTTTATTTTGAAATCCATGCTTCCATCCTATACATCAAATCCTACAAGGAGAACCTCATCCTAACGAAGAAAAAAGCCAACTGCATCAGAAACAGAAGGAGGATGTCGCTGTCATGGGCAGTCAAAAATAAAATCTAACTCAAACTATATAGATAGGGTGAATCAGGGTCGAATCCATAGGGATCATGTTAATTATATTTAAATTATAAATTAAAAATAATTAGAATTAATTAAAAATTGATTAATTAAAAGGCTACTTAAATTAATTAAGAAAGCAAATTAACTAGCAAATTAAGTAAAGTGGAATTGCAATTATGGAGATGGATTCTTAGGATCTCAATTGAACACTTATTTGATAGCCGATATTCTTTTTAATATACGGTAATTGATATCTAATCAATAAAGATATAGCCTATCTTAGAGAGCACAGCCTGTATCCTTGGATCACAGTCCGTTCCTTAAAGTTATAGACTAGTCTAAATTGATTTAGATATAAAAAGAAAAAAATTAATATAAATATAATTTATTTCAAGAGCTCAAACCATACCTATAGATCATGGCTCATCCCAAGGATAATAAACTATTCTAGATTAATTATATAAAAATAAAGATATAAAAATATTTAAACTAAAAATAGTCTTTATTATAAATTAAAAAAAATATATAAAAAAAAATAGAAAATACCATCAAAATAAGATCATAATGATCTCTTGAGAACAAAGATGATTAGTCGGACATTAGAAAGCTTCTCGCTGATATCTTCATCCTGGAGCCTTACTGAAAAATCTGGGCAGCAGCTAGTTGTAGAAATCCGAAGCAGAAGAGGAACTTTGGTGAAGATGCAGGCTTTGGTGGTGGTTTGAAGAAAGAAGAAGAAAGAAGGAAGAAAGAAGAGCTTGAGAGAGAATCAGGGAGAGAGAGAGTTTTTGGTGAAAAGAGGGCTTTGGAAAGCTTAGGAAGGCTTAGGAGGGGCTAATCTCCCAAAAGAAGGGTTATGGTGGCTTATGTGAGCTTTAGGGAGGTTTTTATAAAGAGAAAAGAAGAGAAATTGGGTTAAAATTGGAGAAAAACCAAAGAAATAGAGTCTGGATTGGATTCTGCTCCCTAGAATAATTTTCTACCATTGGATTGGGTTCCACTGGTCCAGCTTTGATCAAAATTGGTCACTTGTAGTTTAAACAGGACTTAGATTAATTCTCAACCATTGGATTGCCTAATCAAGCAATTTTAGATCGTTAGATGGGCACCAGATCTCCTGAAGCAAGTCAGAATCATTTTCTAGCCATTGGATTTCGATCGGTGCTGATTTGGGTTATCGGATCATGCTTGGGTGTTTTAATCAGGTTAGGAGCTCCATCAGCCATTGGATCATCATCTAGGATGCACGCTACCATTCGATCAAATACTGGAACATCTAGAGCCGTCGGATCATGTAAAGGAGTCTAGATTCCTTATCAAAATAGGAAGGCGTAGGAACCGTTCAATCATCACCAGCAGCGAGCATAGCTGTCTGATCATGCAGTTACTATGCTCATGGACCGCATAGACTAGGCTCTATGAGGACCGCAACAAATCAGCGCATGGCAAGAGCAAGAAATGACCAAAATGCCCCTCCTTAAGGGTTCATAGTGAGCCGCGATGAATTTGACGTCATGCTGACATCAGCAGCACATGGGGTGGCTTGGCTTGGGTGGCTGGCGCTGGCTTCTCTAGCTGGGCCGACTTGCTGGCTAGGCTGGGCACGCCTGGACGTGCCGACTGACTTGGCATGGCAACTTGAGTTGGCTGAGCTATTTTCTAATTTTTTTATTTTTCTTTTCTTTTTTCTTTGAATCTCCATTCTGGATTCGTTTTAAGTCCAATTCGCTTCAAATTTGTTTCATTGCGATTCATAAATTAAGCTCTTTCCATCCATCTCTTCTTTTTAAAAGATAAAATAAAAATATTAATTCTTAAGAAATAAAGATATTTTAATAATAAATTAATACTTTTATAACTATATTTTATGTGTTTATTAGAGGATCTTGTCCTGATGCTGAATTAAAGGCCTCAAGTTCTTAAACAAAAGGTTAACCTTATCTTAATGACGATGAGGACCTCCAATTTTTAAACAGGAGGAAACGAAAGAGGCTCTCTTAATGGCCCTTTTTGTGCTCGGCAATTTCATTAGGAATAGAAGGAGAACCTCATCCTAACGAAGAAAAAAACTAGCCACGTTAGGAATAGGAGGAGGATCTCATCTTGACGTGGAATCGAAGACCTCCTGTTCTTAAACAGGAGGTTAATCCCATCTTAATGAGGTTGGAGACCTCTGGTTCTTAAATAGAAGGTAATGAGGAATTAGAAATCCCACGAAAAATATGGAGACCTTCGATTTTCAAAAAGGGAGAAGGGCAAGTCTCCGCTCTAGATCTAAGTCCCTGATCATGAATAAGGGGGACGAACCTACAAAATGACAAGCTGAGAACGTTGCTCCAAAGGTAACCTAAACATTGAAAAGGATGCAAGTGAGGGAGTATATTGATATTCAATCAAGACATCAGTAGAGAGGGAGCAAAAAGGATATTGCTTCATTCAGATAGAATTCATTACATAGGGTGGTTGGCAAGATTGATTACAAAAAGGAGAAAAGAAAAACCAAAGTCCTAAGAAGAAGGGCTTGAATCCTCAAACTTTGGACTACCGGCCACTACCATCATAACAGACTGCTTCAGATCACTAATCTTTTCTTCGAGTTCCTTCCTCACTAGCAAACTCTCATTAAACAACTTCTTGGCCCTATGGCAGTCAACCTCAGATTCTTGCAAATGCTTTCTTAGAACCATCAATTCAGCTTCTGCATCTTTAATAGCTTGCTGCTCATAGGTCAGTTGGATCTTCAGCTATTGTAGTTTGGCCTTCTCCTTTCCATATGTTTTAGTAAGATCACCCAAGGTCCTCCTCAAAGAGGCAATTTGCTTTGATTCCTTACTTACACTAGCTTGTTGGCTGTCGGATAGTTGCTTTTGGAGTCGGATCACCTCATTATTGGCGACTCTAAGCCTTTGTTCAAGTTTAAAAATTTTCTTCATCCAACCAAATCCATAGTCGTCGTATGAAACTTCGACATTATGAAGTTGCTTCTGAAGGTTGGAGAACTTCTTAGACTAATCCCAGCCATATTGCTCCTTGTTAGAGGACCATGATGAGCTCCCCTCAAGCAGCTGAATCTTTCTTTTGCTATGTTGAGCTCGACCTCGAGAGAACTAACCTTGGCAGTCAACATTCAAGACTTGTCGCTAGCGCACTTCTTGATCTTCTTGAGTTCCTTCTTGAAATTACTTTTCTTTCGGATGTAATCCATGGAGTCATTTTGGTGCAAATTACGAAGGTGGGTGACCTCGATCGTAGCCTCCAAATAGTTTTTTCTTGACTTTTGAAGTTCATCTTCAGCCTTCTTCAATTTCTTTTTAGTCTGATGAACCTCCTTTAAATGCTTAATATAAGCCTTCAAGGGGACACCTCGAGCTAGAGGATTAGCTTCAATAGGAGACCGCATATAATACACAAAAAATATCATAACTCAAAGGTATTGCGAAAGAGAAGTTTGCTTTCATTAATCAAAATATTTTTTAGATACATAAAGGCAAAAGAAAAAGAAAAAAATGTACAACTAATGGAGGTCGCCAACCATCGATGAGGGAACAGTAGATGAAGTGGAAGTGGCCTCGGCTGGGGCTGGTTCGTCTGCAGGCGCCACCACGGGTTCTGAAGGTTCAGCACCAGCAGCTAGAGGCCTTAATTCATCCTCAAGACCTTCAAACAAAAAGTCGAGGTCCATTTTCAAGAATTTTTTTGTAATCTTCTTCTGGCAGACCTCAAACCCCTTAAGGAAAGACTCCTGGGTGAAAGCAATTTTGATGTCTTGCATCTCCCTCGAAGACTTGAAGGATTCAACTGCCCGCTCCTTCTCTAGGCCGACATCCTCTTCCGCCTTCTTCCGTTTGGCCTCCTTTGAAGCCAAGGAGGCTTTAAGTCCCGACAATGCCTGCTCCTTCCTCCGAAGTGCCCCCTGGAGGCATTTGACTTCGATAGAATGTGCCTCCAAGGCCTCCTTCAAATTTTCAACCTCTACTTGGGCTTCAGCACAGGCCTCTTCAATGGCCTTGGAAACCTCGACTTGGCGATGGTATACTGCCTCTAAATGGGAGTACAAATACTACCCCAGCTACAAAAGACAATAGGTTATGACTTTTAGGTCTTCTGATGATTAATCAAACACAGAAGTCAGCTGGTTACCTCCAGGAAGGCCATGAAAGATTCTCTAAACCTCTCCTTCTCATCTTTGCAAACCATCCTCTCGACAATGTGGGGAAGGACGCATCCTTCCATCAGGGGTTGGACGACCTCCCAGTCATCCAAAGAGCCCATCCTTGTTCGAAGTCAAGGTTGTCGTCGCCATCGGTGCTTCTTTTGACCTTCCTAGTGGCAGTCCTCTTCTTCTATACTCTCACATGCTCAGAAAGCATCGAGGTGTCAGCTTCATTTGGAAGGGACAAACTTGGTGCAGATGTAGCAATTTCTGGGACAGGCATAGCTTGAGTTGGTATGGCCAAACTTTGACCTTCCACCCTGGCCCACTTCGATGGCTTTCTGGAAGAGCCGTTCTTCCTCTTGAGGGCCTTAATCCCTTTCGTTAGTTGGTTCAACTCTTCCAGAGTCATCTCTGCAGCAATATAAGAACCAGTTAAAAGAAAGAACAAATTTTAGTTAATGAAATGCAGTAGTATACCTACAAGATTTAGAGGACTCAAGCTGAGGTTGAATAGAGTTTGATTTTCTAATAGATTTGATAAGGAAGGTGAAGGAAAAATCTAGTTTTCCACCACATTATCTATCTGATCTGATCTGATCATATCAGATGATTTTAAAAATTTTTCTACAAGTATCTAATCAGATCTGGGAGTTCTCGAATTTGATCCTAGTGATCTGATATTAGAAACAAAGATTAAAATAAATTTGAAACATTAAATGTTACCTTTAGGATCCATTTGGTTGGGGTATATCAGATTACGGGATAATCTGATAATTTCTGAAAATCATTTATCTAGGAAAATGATTGCAGAAGAAAATAACTTTTACTATGTTTGGTTGGTGAAAAAATTACTCCAAATGACACCAAAAAAGAATTATTATGTTTGGTTGGAGGTAATCTTATACGGAAATATGGAAAAATTTACAAATATACTAATGGAAAACTAGCAGGGTTCTAAGCATATTTTTAAAAACTTTTTCAAAATATATAGCAACGGAAGTAAAATTAATCTACATTAATTTAATGCATGCAATGATCTAATCATAAAATCCTACTTTAGGATGTTTGACATGTTAATATGCATTAGAAAAATAAAACGTAATCGATCAATAAATCGCATTTGCTAATCGATCTATGTTCAGAACATAGTACCTATGCACGGATAGATGATCACTACAATCTGGATCCATCAAAAAATTGCTTCTATGTTGCCCTGCAGCTGCACACGTGTCCGACCTCTATGGTGAGTCCACACGAAGCCCCTGATCCTAATCAGTCCCTCCGAAGTGCTAGCTCCTTTCCGGGGTCTTCGATAGCCGACCTTTATTGATCCAATTGACGAACTGCTTCTGATCTTTTGGACAATTCAAAAATCAGAACATACGATAGAGGAAGATGAGATGGTGATGAAAGCCGGTGGAGATCTGACACTTAAACTCTCCACCCAAACCTAGAGTCCCCACTTTAGGATTCAGCGCTCACCCTCTTGATCCCTTTCTCTCTTTGGAAAGAAATCTCACGCCCAAAAGAGATGTGCCCCTTTTCTAGATTTCTCTCTCTAAGAAAAACTTTTGCGCCCCCTCTCTCACGCACCCCCATGCACCACCTCAAATTTTTCATGTAAAAACCTCTTCACACCCATCTGAAAAACACCTTTTAATCAAGCATGGAGATGAGGATGAAAGGGAGTTAGGAAGTTTTAATCAAACTAACCAACACAAGTTGAATTCAAAATTCAACTTGTTCTTTATCTGATCTGATCCAATGCTTGGACCAGGTCAAAGGCAAAAGAAAAGGTGGCATACAACATTTCTGGCATGGGAAATCTTACATGAATTTAGAATTCACATGGAGAAAGGTGTGGGTCAAAACAAGGTGGTGCAGGGAGTTCAAATTCAAACTAGCTTTGAATTTGATCCAAACCAATTCTTCTAGATCTTATTAGACTAGGTTAAATCCAACTAAATTAAGCTTAACCCAACCTAATAAAATTCTAATCAAATTAGAAAATAATCAGGTCCAGCTCCTGATCAAATTAGGGTCAAAGTACTATGGCGTAGGGAGAAGGAATTCAAACTACCTTTGAATTTGATCCAAATTGGTTTCATCCAAACCAATTTGTCTTGACCAATAAAACTAGGATAAACCTAATCACATTAGGCTTAATCCAACTTAATTAATTTCTAATCAAATTAGAATTTAATTGAGTCTAACCCCTGATCAAATCAGGGTCTATCTCTCGAAGCAATTAGATGATCACATGATCTAATCAGGTCAAACCTAATTGAATCAAATTCAATTAGACTTGATCAATTCCTCATTGCTCAATCAAATTGAGCTAATCAACAATCTAATTTTTAATTAATCCTCCAATAATAACTGAGTCCCAATCTAGTGGAATCCTTTGATCAACTATCAGATCAGGTAGGAACTCCTATTGTGTGTGACCCCATAGGTTCGAATCCTAAGCTGGTAGCACTGGATTTAATTTTCTATACCAATCGATGTAATCATCTAGCAATAGTACCCAATGTTTGAATAGATCAAAAAGTTGTAACGCAACAATGACGAACCTGTGGAATATGGTTACCATATAATTCCTCTCCTTGACCACGATGCTCATAGGATGATCTAGGATCAATTGCTAACTCTTAAAAATTCATCCATATTATATTTCAAAATTTAGCATCCATCATATGGACTACCCTAGCCGAGGATTTGCTAAATTGAAATATAGCGATGCACTTGCTTCAACACTTGAAGGGATCAATCCCATCTTGACTCACGCACCGACAAGCCAAGTACTTGACTGTACCTAATAGCCTTCCATCACTGAATTAGAAATTCAGATAGTCTGATACCTAAGTATAGTGAGTTGCTTGCAAGTCACTATGGTGATCTCGGATCTAAGAGACACATATATCTATATCCTTCGTGAGCAACTTTTGACAGAAGAGAGTTCCACAGTTGGATTACGATCAGTGAAATATACCCCTATATTTCACATGCATACCATAACAGTATCACCATGCTTCTTGGTTAAGAGGACGACCAACACTTATGGCACACAATGACTTACTGTTGATTAATGTTGTCATCCTAGGTAACAATGAATCATTTGGTCATGATTAGTTTAAGGACTAAATGACAAATTCTCTTTTATCAAGTCTAAATAGTCCTAAGGACTTCATCACAAAGAGTTCATTATAAGAAGATGCATAAAATGATGAAATTGCTAGAATAACAATTTTATTCAATTAAAATTCAAGTAATAATAATTTTATTCAATTAAAATTTAAGTATAAATTATATTTAGCTCAACCATCTATAACCTAGATGATTGACTTTAGGATATATTTCCCAACATATACCTAATAAACACATATAATACATAAATAAAAGTATTTATTTATTTATTTATTTATCTTTATTTCTTTAAGAATTGATACTTTATTTTATCTTTTGTAGAAAAAAAGTATGGATAAAAAGAGCTTGATTTATGGATCATAATGAAATAAATTTGGAGCAGATCGAACTTAAAATGGACCCAGAATAGAGATTCAAAGAAAAAAAGAAAAGAAAATAAAAAAAATGGAAATGGCTTAGCCGCCGCAATCGACTAAGCTGGCAAGCCCAGTTGAGCCACCATAGAAGAGTTAGCTGGTGCGCCAGCAAGCCAACCCGCCAAGCCACCAGCCTGCCAGCCCGTAGAATAGAGGCTCGCTAGCCCTTAGTGCACAGTGGACTGGCCGCCCGGTCCACGAAACCTATCAGAGACCGGCCAGCTCAACGAGCATGGCGAATCAGGGAGCGCCGCATGGTAGACCAAGACCCTTAAAGGGTTCACCAAAATAAGTTGCGGCTCATAGGGCATATTCATCATTTCCTCAAGCCTTTGGCACGTGCCGATTAGCAAAGGCATTTGGTGTGCCCGATCCGCGCGATCCACAACTACATGAGAGGCACAATCGGATGGTCCTCGTTCGATCTAGTTGAGATCCGATGGCCTAAGATGATTCCTGGTTTGATTCAAATAATCCAATAGCTCTTTTGCATGATCGGACGGCCAGGAAGCAAGCTGGTCGCGATCCAATGGCCAAAAAATGGTTAACGACTTGATCAAGGATATCTAGGTGCCATCCGATGGTCCAAAATCATCCAATTAGATGATCCAATGGCTAAGAATTAATCTGAATCCTATTTGAGCTATAGAACCCTAATTTTGATGCGATCTGGATTGTTAGAACCTGATCCAATGGTTGGAAATCACCATAGGCAGCAGAATTTGATTTAAACTCGATTTTCACTATTTTTCTCCAATTTTAATCTAATTTCTCTCCTTTTCTCTCTATAAAAACCTCCCTAAGGCCTTCATCAGCCACCATAAGCCTCCCCTTGGGGGATTAGCCCCTCCTAAGCTCTCCAAAGCCTTCCTTTCACCAAAATCTCTCTCTCTCTCTCTCTCTCTCTCTCTCTCTCTCTCTTTCTCCCTAATTTTCTCTCTCAAGCTCTTCTTTCTTTCTTCTTTCTTCTTCTTTCTTCAAACCATCATCAAAGCCTGCATCTTCACCAAAGTTCCTCTTCTGCTCTGGATTTCTACAACCAACTGCTGCCCGAGTTCTTCAGTGAGGTTCAAGGATGAAGATATCAACGAAAAACTTCTCGATGTCCGTCTGATCATCTAGTTCTCAGAAGATCATTGTGATCTTATTTTGATGATATTTTCTATTTCTCATCCTTTATATTTTTTTTTAATTTACAATAAAGATTATTTTTTGTTTAAATATTTTTATGTCTTTAGTTTCTTGCAATTAATCTAGAATAATTTATTATCCTTAGGATGAGCCATGATCTACGAGTATGGTTCGTGCTCTTAAGATAAATTATATTTAGATTATTTTTTTTACTTTTTATATCTAAATCAATTTAGACTAGTCTATAACTTTAAGAGATCGACTATAATCCAAAGGTATAGGCCACGCTCACTAAGATAGGTTATATCTTTATCGATTAGATATCAATTTTCGTATATTAAAAAGAATATCGACCATCAAATAAGTAACCAATTGAGATCTTGAGAATCCATCTCCATACTTGAAACTTCTTTTTTAATTAATTTGATATTTAATTTATATTCTTAATTAATTTAATTAATTTAAGTAGCTTTTTTAATTAATCAACTCTTAATTAATTTTAATCATTTTTAATTTATAATTTTAATGTAATTAACACGATCTCTGTGGATTCGATCCTGATTCATCCTATCTATATAGTTTGAATTTGATTTTATTTTTGACCACCCATGACACCGATCAAATTTTGGAACCATTATCGGAGATCATGATTTAGTTGCTTTAAATAAATAAAAAATTCAAAAAATTAAAAAAACAAAAAATTTTAAAAAAAAATTTCTTAAAAAATTAAAAATTTAAAAAAATTATACTGATTTAGAGACTTAATCACAAAACCTAACAAATAAACTTAACTAATTTAAATTTGATTATTTCACTTTGATTGGACATCTTGATTTTTTGCATCTCATCATCATAAGATACTTTAAGGGCACTAAATCTAATTAAACAAGATAAGGTGGAGATTTGGTCACCCTTTCTTAGCCCAAAAATCATAAACCTTCATATTGCATTGTCCCAAACCCTAATTCTTAAAATTAATTAGACATTGGCCCCTAAGGATACTCAAGCTTATTAGGACAATGAATCCTAAAAGTTGGACAGGGTTAGGGTTAGTCAGTTAGACTGATGTCTAAGGCAAGTGGTTCAGGGATAACTGGATCCAAAGGAAGATAGTTTATAATTGATTTTGTTAGCTTACTTGGCCAAGCATAATTGATGTCTAAGACAAGCAATGGGGGAACTCCCACCGATCTTACACTTACTTGGTCAGTTAAGTGGCTGATTCTTTACTTTAAGGGCTTGAGGGTGACTTTGACGATTAGGAGCCATCTAGATCTAGGATAACCCTTAGCTAGGATTGACTGTATAACTTGATTGCTAACAAATATTAAAATCTAATTAAACATCTCTAATCTATTTCTTAGATTTAGGAATCTTTAGGTTCTCATCTCTAGAATTTCTTTCATCCTTACAAAAAATCTTTAAAAAAAATCTTAAATCGGTGTTTGCTCTAAGGTATAATTGTGGGCTAGTTACTTAGGCATTCTTTATATTGGGAATATGTCCCAAAGCTAATCGTCAGCCCTTTGATGGTTGTGCTACTTATTATACATGTATATGAATTATCAAATAATAAAAGTTATTTTGGTATTTTTTCATCATAAATTCTGTTGTCTTCTAATGAACTCCTGTGTTGTGACGAAGTCCTTAGGACTATCTAGATTTGATAAAGAAGGATTTATTATTTAGTCCTTAAATTGTTCATGATCAAAAGATACGTTGTTATTTAGGATGATAATATTTATCGAGTATAGATCATTGTGTGCCATATAGGTTGGTTATCCTCGTAACCAAGGAGTATTGAGACACTGGCATGGCATGCAAGTGAGATATATGGGTACATCTGTACTGAACATGATCAACTTTGAAGCTTTTCTTCTATCAAGATTAGTCAAAAGAATATGGGTATAAGTGTCTCTCAGATCTGAGACCACCATGGTGACTTGCAAGCAACTCACCGTACTTAGATATCGGACTACCTAAATTTTTAACTCAGTGATGGAAGGCTACTAGGTGTAGTCAAGTACTTGGCTTATCGATGAGTGAGTCAAGATGGGATTGATCTCTTGAAGTATTGGAGCAAGTGCATCGCTGTATTTCAATTTAGCAAATCCTCGATTGGGGTAATCCATATGATGGATGCTAAATTTTGAAATACAATGTGGATGAATTATAGGATTGACAGTAAACCCTAGATCATTCTTTTGAGCTTAATGATCAAGGGGATGAATTATACGATAACCATATTTCATAGGTTCGTCATTATTGCATTGCAACTTTTTGACCTATCCGGACGTTGAGTATCAATGCTAGATGCTCACATCGATTGGTATAGAAAATTAATTTCTATGCTACCAGCTTAGGATTCGAACCTATGGGGTCAAACACATAAGGAGTTCCTACCTGATCTGATGGCTGATCATGAGTCTTGATGACCTAGGATACTGTGGTCAAGAGTCCCACTAGACTGAAACTTTGAGTCCTACTCATCTAAGACTCTCTAATTAGGAGTCCCACTGGTCTGAAACTCTGAGATCGTAAGTTTCATTCATTTGGAACACTGGGTGAAGAAAAAATTTTGATTTTCCGAGTCAGGTTCGTTCAGATCTGATTGGATCAAGAAAGATACTTCAAAATTTTTTTTTTTGAATCTAGATTAGATCTGAGATATTTCAAATCTAATTTTATAGAACTAATAAATAAAAATAAAAATAAATTAAATTAGATTTAATTTTATACCTTGATATTGGGTAATCGGATTATCCTATGATGATTCTACTGATTGTTTGAGATTTTGGATCTAGCCATGCAAGTGCCTGGCCTCTATCGGTATTCAGTCAGACTAGATCTAGAGATCTTCTCCTTCTTTATCATCACTCTAAATATCAGATCTAGATCTAATTTGAAGAATCTTTAAAACTTCTTTTGAAGATCTGGAATCGTCTCTTGCAGCAATGCTGCCTTCTTTCTTTCTCGTCACCTTTCTCTTATCTAGATCGTGTCAAACTAGAGCCCAAATCTCCTTGGACATGAAGAGGAGAGAGAGGACCAGAAGATGGCATAGAGGAGGAAGAGGGGCAGCCTTAGGGCATGGGCTAAGGGAGAACTACTATAAAGCTTGGCGCAGATAGAATTTTTATAGATCCTGCTGTGCCATACAGTGCCACATCATCTTGGCTAATCACGTCGCTTCATGTAATCAGATCTAAATCTGATTGATGGGATGATATCACCTGATCTAATTAGATGAGAGCCTCCTCAAATCTTCCTTAGATGGTGCCTAAGACTAGTCAAAGTCTATTCCAAGGCGCCACCTAAGTAGAATCCAAGAAGCAACCTAAAGTCCCATCTGTATGGGACTCCAGGCATCCCTATCCATAGGCGCACGTCTTCCTAGGTGTGTGCCCCCTTTTTTTCAATTTCTAGCAAGGAGACAAGCTCCTATCTACTCTCCTATAGGTACATGACACATGGGCAGTTGTCTATGTGTCAAAGATCAATGTTTGACCAAAGTCAAAAGACAAGAATTAGTAGGTGATGGAAATTGGCAGGTGTTGTCTCCAATTTATCTCATAAATTAAGACAATCCTTTTCTAACCTGGACAAGCTCTAGTCAAACTAAGTAAAGGTACTTGAGTGAGCACAAACATATTTGGCTCGATTGAGTTAACTTTTAGTGATAGTAGAAGGAGAACGTTAGGCTCAATCATGTGCTAGCACAATTTTTTTGAATCTAATTGAATCTTATTCAAATCAATTGAACTGGGTTAGTCCAAATGATAATATCCAAATCTAAATCCTTGTTTGTGTGACCCAGTTAGATTCAATTTTGTATGGTAATGAGATATGTCATGATCTCTATCATCGACATCATTGAAACACCTTTCGATGGATCAGAACTCTTTTAATTCAGACAACTAGAATGATCAATCATCCAAATCATTCTAATTGCTTTCAAAATCCACCAGTGACACCTAGCAGTATATGGTGGCAACCCATTAGAACTAAAAATGAACCTCTCAGTGCAGCTACCTGTGTGATTAAATTCTTCTTGAGCCCCGATCTGATTAGGATTAAGGTAAACTCATTAAACCCTAATTTCTATCATATGATTTAATCATTCGATTCAAGTCCGATGTGAAAACCTTAATAGAAACTCTTTCTATTATTTCACTCTACCATGGCCATGGCCTTAAGGACTTGATTCTCATAATCATCATAGGGCTGCTCCTCATCCATCGAGGTAGATAGATTTTCTCTTAATGCAATCTAATTCCTACAATGAACATGCTATAGCCAACATATACCTCAGAATTTTGAATGGCTAGGAGACTGAGTCATGGTGTAGTCAAACTATAACACCCTCAAGGTGAACTGCCAATGCACCTCAAATCAAAGAACCAGACATACTATTGCAGCTTCGAGTCAGTCATTGATCAGAAGGTAGACTTTCTTATGACTGCTTGAGGTGGTCATGCTCAGTGTCCTCGTTCTCTAACGAGTACCTGTACTCTCACTTCGGTGTCTCTACACCATAGACTCAAGACTCATCTACTATAAAAAAGCAATTGTACACCAATCTTCTGGATCAATCACCATCCTCATGATGATCCTATGGTTGGAAGCATTTTATTTGTTAATAATGAAAATTCTTATCTTAAATTTTTAGCTCTTGAAAATAAGAATCATCATTACCATTAACTCAAGGGATGTATCACAGACACTAGAAATACATTTATAATAGAAAATAATCCATTATATTATTTATAGTCAAAATTATAATTTTACTCCTAGAAGTGTATTACAAGTGTCAGCCAATTTTGACTTTTAGGGCACATATATCTAACACTGGATTCAAGAGTCCCACTGGATTGGGACTTTTCAGAAGTTTCATGTTGATAGAACTCTGTTGCTCGATAATCCATCTGATTTGAAATCAAATATTTTTGAAGGATTAATTAGCAATTCAATTGTTGATTAGCTTAATTTGATTGAGCGATGAAGATTCGATCAAGTTTGATTGAATTTGATTCAATAGGATTTGACCCGATCAGATCATGAGATGACCTAATCACTATGAGAGTTTTGACCCTGATTTATTCAGGATCTGAATCTAATTAATTTCTAATTTGATTAAAAATTTATTGAATTAGGCTAAGCCTTATTTGGTTTAGTTTGACCTGATCTAATTGAGTCTAGATTAATTGATTTGATTGAAACCAATTTGGACCAAATCAAATGAAGCTTGAATTCAAACTCTCCCATGCGCCCACCATTTTTGACTTTTCCACTCTTGTTCCATGCCCAAAATTTTTTGTACGTAACTTTTCTCTCACCCAAAAGGTTTCTATGCCCCCTCTCTTATCTACTTTTGATCTAGTCCAAGGGTTGGATCAGTTCAAAGTAAGTTGAGTTTTGAATTCAACTCAGTTTGTTAAAGGTTGGAATCAATCCAACCTTATCTGCTTCCCATGCCCTCCCTTTTGTTTGTCGAACATTTTTGAAGAAATAAAAATGTACACACATAGAAGGAGAGTTTTTTTGCATGTTAAACATATGGAAGGAGCATTGGATAAAGATATGAGGCTCATTTAATTTTTGTAATCAAGTGAGTGGTTAAAACCTTCCGACCACTCAATCCTTATCTCTTTCCATGTGCTTTTCCCATGGTATTCATGTTAATTAATTATGATATTTTTTTGTGTGCACTAGAAGGAGTCAAAATTACATGGTAAAAATTTTAGAGTGATTAGGCATTAGTTTTGGATGAAAAAAATCTTGGAGTGAAAGTGAGCAGGGTCTTATAGCACTTCACTTTTTCCTTATTCCTCTCTTCTCTTCTAATTTTCACCTCTAAGGATACTCAATTTTTAGATATGATCTAAATAAGGTTTATAGATCTAAAAGTCATATTTCTATAAAAATTTATTTCATAGAAAAACTTTACACAAAGAGGGCGTGATAGGATTTTTAGTGTGTCAGGATTTTTGGGCCTAGTGAAACCCTAGTTTTGGGAATCTAGGTTTGGGTGGAGAGATCGAGTGCTGTGAGCATTGGATCATCACCAAATTTGAGACAACTCTTCATCATCCTCTAATATTTGTATTTTATTTTTTTAGAGTATCCAAAAAATTAAAAAGTATATGATCAATCGAATCGATCGTTATTAACCATCGAAGGCTCCGACGAGGAGCTAGCACTCCGATGGAGCTGGTCAGGATCAGGAGCTTCGTGTGGACCATCCATAGTAGCTGAACAAGTATATAGCTATAGCATAACACCACAGCTTCTTCAGGTAGATTCAGATCATGAAAATCAGCTATCCACTAAAAGGTATCGAGATCTGAACTTGTATCGATCAGCAGATTTGATTTGCTGATCGAATGTATTTTATTTTTCTATCACATATTAGCATGTTTAGATCCTAAGTAGGGTTTATTTGATATGATCAATGCATACATAGTATTAATTTTAGATTAATATTTACTTTTACTGCTAAACATGATATGCTTGCATATTTTAGATTGATAATTTAGATTTAATCTAAATATTAATCTAATAATCTAATTAATTAAATCTAAAAATTAAAATCAAGATCGTACGAACTGCAGGTTATCCTATTGTAGGGATTACCATCTATAGTGAAAAGATTGTCCTAATATGTTGATGATCTATATCGTTAATCATAAAATCTTAGATTTGATCTAATATTTTTATGATCTGATTATATTAGACTTTAATCTGATTTATGATCATGAATATATAATTAAATAAAATTTGATTCATGATTTAGTATTATGTAGTGCACATAGTTTTAGATTAAATCCTATAACTAGTATTATTTATGAATTAAGTTGATTCAATTTTAAAGTGAGTTGACTCAATTGGTGAATAATACTAAGTTGTAAAGAACCTTTCAAAAATTTAAAAAATATTTTTGAAATACCGAACCCTTACCCATAGCCTATAAACTTAATTAAATATTAAGTATAATAATTTAGTGTCTAGAATTATGAATTAAGACTCTAAGTCATTAATCATAAAATGTGGGCTAGTGGGTTAGTTGAATTAGGTCCATAAATTGGATTAGATCTAAAGTTAGTTGAAGAGTAGACTAAATTAGAGTAATTGATTAAATCTAATTAATTATTAATTTAGATTGGGTCAAGGACTTTATAGATTCAATTACAATAGTTGTAGTTGGTCAAGTCCATGCCTTTAACGAGGACCAAATAGATTTGATTCATGGCTACGTGATCGAATCCAAAATTACTAGGTTGGTCAAATTAAAACTAATAAACTGGATGGTGTCTAAGGTAAGTTTGGTAGTTTGACCAATGATTTTTAATTGGAAGCTACTCGCACTGATTCAGTCTTTGATGAGTTAATGGCATATCCCTTCCACTAATCTCACTTACCTAACCATCCTGATGAGTTAGGTTTTGATTAGATCACTTGGTGATTCGGACTCATCTATGTCAATTAGATAAATCAGTCTAACTAATTTAGATGCTCTTAATGCCAGCTTAGATTAGGTCCTTTTTTATCTGACTTGGTGAAGTCAGACGAAGGATCAAAATTGGCTCGCTTTTCTTAAATATGTTAACTAAATCCTCTAAAATTATTAGATCCTTAAAAATAAAATAGTTATATAGATAATTATATCATAGCCTCTCATTAAGTTCAGTGATAATAGGTTTATTAATTTGATAATCACTGGAGGCCTAAAGACCTGGTACTTATTAACTAATAAAATTATCATTCATAAAATGATGATTTAGTTAAGTCTTTCTGATGGTGGTTAGGTTGGCCGACCAAAGTCGGGTCTGATCATTTATTATTTAGATAAGACTAAATATGGTTATGTTAATGGTTGGACCTAATCGAAGTTTTTCAGTGGAGGCCAAAGCCTACTGATTAGGTCTCCGAAGTAAAATTGATATTACTAGAAATTATTTAGAAAAACAATTGATTTTGAACCTATCCATAGGTGCACATGGGTTGACCAACCAAAGTTGGGCTCGTGTGTAGTCTATATGGATTCTAGTACCCACTAAGAAATTAAAGTAATTCCTCAAATTAAAGGTAGAGGCTATCAATTCGTATAAAATAGTGAGAGAATCTTTAAACTAAAGTCCAAGTCTTTAGGATAATTGATTCATATACTAATTAGATTTGGTTTTCCGTATTATGCAGAAATGGTCATTAACCCATCTCTCCGATCATTAACCCATCTCTCCGATCATTATTAGACAATGATAAATTAATGGGATCTAACTATGATAGCTGGTATCATAAGTTGAAAATCATCCTAGAGCATGAGCAGATCCTTTATATCATAATGGATCTTGTACCTAAGGAGCCAGCTCTGAATGCTAGGAGAGTGGTCTGAGATACGTATCAGAAGTGGCTCAATGACCATACCACCGTTCGATGTATAATACTGGCAGCAATGAATGATGAGTTCAGTCACAGGTTTGAAAACGTCTAACCACAGAAGATGCTTCAAATGTTGAACAACTCCTTTGGCACGTTAGATGATGTTGAAAGGTATAAAATAAGTTGTGCCATTTTCAACGCTCAGATAAGGGATGGAGTCTCAATCATCGATCATGTATTATACATGATTGAGATGATTGAGCGCTTTAGCAAGCTGAGCTTTCCCATGCATGAGCAGCTCGGTAAGGATGCAATCCTTAATTCCTTGCCCAAATCCTTCCTCCCCTTCCTAACTCATTTCAGAATGACAAAGTCTATAGTCAACTACCGTGGATTATTGGGGTTGCTGCAGAACTTTGAGAAGGATTACCAACTCCATAAGGAGATGGTGAATGTAGAGGGAGGATCTTCTTCTGATTATCAACCCTTCGAGAAAGGGAAGAAGAACAAGAACAAGAAGGTGCAGCTAAACATCAAGATGACTGCATAGGGTCAGACCAAAAAGCGCAAGCCTGATCAGAGCTAGGCAGAGTGCTTCTTCTATAAGAAGCTGGGGCACTGGAAGAGGAACTATCCTCTGTACATTGCCTTCCTAGACCCAAACAGGCCGAGGAAGAAGCAAATGATTGCTGGGCAAGGTAATAATATGATAACACCTTGTAATTTTTTCTTATTTAATTCTACTACCTCGGTAATAAATACTGAAAGCCCTTATCATATTTATAATTCAATGCAGTGCTTGCAGGTCAGTAGGAGATTTGATCAAGATGAGAGGTTCCTGAACATTGGAGATGGAAGACAAGTTCTAATTCTAGCTTTAGAAATGATGAACCTTGCAATCAATTCAAATAAAGTTATTCTTAATGAATATCATTATTGTCCAACTTTCTTATTGAATGTCATTTTTGTAGGCCTTTTGGCCATGAATGGTTTTGAAATATCAATAAAAGAAAAATTTTGTAATGTCATTTTGAATGGTGTTACAATTTTGATTGGGCAATTGAATAATGAAATTTATTTACTTTCTATGCCTATTAACATGGTTCAATCCTTCGGTAAATGCCCTAGAATTAGTGATGTGTTTGATGTCTACCTTTGGCACTATAGGCTAGGTCATATTAGCAAGAATAGAATTAATAGGTTAGCTCAAGAACGAATTTTTGAGGTTAATAATTGTGAATCACTTCTGACCTATGAGTCCTATCTTCTTAGTAAGATGACCAAGTCATCTTTTACTGAAAAAGATGAACGAGCTACTGAACTCCTGAGTCTAGTACATTCGGATGTATATGGATCCATGAGCTCAAGTGCCAGAGGTAGATATTTCTACTTCATAACCTTCATAGATGACCTATCGAGGTATGGATATGTCTATTTAATGAAGCATAAGTCAGAGTCGTTTGAAATATTCAAACTATTTTGAAATGAGGTAGAAAAGCAAACTGAAAAGAATATTAAAACTCTTCGATCTGACTGAGGGGGTGAGTATCTTTCCAATGAGTTTCTGACATATCTTGAGGAGAACGAGATTCTCTCCACTGGACCCCTCCTGGAATACCATAACATAATAGTGTGTCTAAAAGGAGAAATTGGATCTTGTTGGACATCGTTCGATCCATGATGGGGTTTGCTGGTTTGCCGATCTCCCTATGAGGATGTGTGCTCGAGTCAGCTTGTTACATTCTAAATAGAATTTTGAGTAAATTTGTTAATAAAATACTATATGAGATATGGATAGGGCATAAGCCAATGCTTTCACACCTTAGGGTTTAGGGGTGTCCGGCTTATGTCAAATATTTAATGACAGACAAGCTTGGACCTAGGTCTGATAAGTGTAGTTTTATAGATTATCCAAAAAAACCAAAGGGTACTACTTCTATCTTATTGATGAGCAAAAAGTATTTGTCAGTTGTTGCTTTCTTTTTAAGTTATAACTGTAAGCACACGGTATGTAGAGTAGCACGTCCAGTGAGTACAGATCGATCCCATGAGGAAATGGTGTTTAAACTATGTCTAAATCCCTGTTCAAGCAAGGTTCAACAAGAATGGTCATTAGTTAATTAAATAAAGAGTAATTTAGAAATAAGTAATGTAAAGGCCTAAGGTTTTTGAATCTGCTAAACCAATATTTTAGAAAATCTTTCTAATGATATCCCTAATGATATCCTCCAAATTCCTTCCTTTGTATTAACCAAGTATGGATTATGAAGAGATTAAAACTCAACTATATCCCATCAAAGTTTTACAAGGAAGAAAAGCATAGAATATAAGTATTGTTGAGCCTTCTCTCTTCATCCTTCTTGCACTGAATCAAGTATGAATTACAAAGGGATTGAAATCCAATAATAATTCATCAAGTCTCTTGGTAAGAAGTTTAAAAGAAAGAATGACTTTCTAAAAATTGAAAGCTTAAGAAAAGATCCTTAGAAAGACTTCTAATCAAGATCTAGCTTCATCGCCAACCCTAGGGGTTTACTTAACTAGATATTATTTAGATTAAAATTTGAAAATAAATTTAAAAGTAAAAACTAAATTCCTACACTACTAGTCAGAATTCATATTTCTATTTTTTTTTAATATATGCAGAAATTTAAACTAGCCCAATAGCAAAAATTTAATTGCGTAATTTAAATAGCATGAATATAAACTAACCTAATGCTGGAATTAAAATTAAAATAAAAATTTATTGCTAGAAAAATTAAACAATCTTAATGACATACTATTTAACTCCTAAGCCATTGACAGGGGCTTGGAGTTACAAAAGAAATAAACTAAATAACTCTAACTTTCTCTCTTTCTGAAGGACAAGAAGAAGGAAGTAGATGGATTGGAAAATACTTCTCAGAAAAAAAAATAAATAAATAATCCCCCCACTCTGTTCTTTTTTTTTATAGGTGAAAGAGAGCACGTCGTCCCCACGTAAAATCAGAGTTGGTTTTCCATCTCAATCTGCTTCAACGACTTCTATTTTCTTAGAGCTATCCACTGGATCGTCGTATCGCACCCACTTCTATTTTCTCAGAGTTATTCATAACTTTCTTCTTTCGGACAACTCAAGCACCCGATAATCAAATAGAAGGGAGGTGGCTATGCTGTTGGAAGATAATCCGTCTGGACACGAGGATGGGGCGGCACGGTGGCATGGAGAGAGGGGTTCCATAGCAGCACAAGGGAGGACAATTGTGGTGGAGTAAGGCAGTGGCACAGAGATGAAGAGGGGAGCTATGGGGTGGTGCTCTCGGGCATGCCGATTCCTTAGAACAAGGAAGAGGGCTGTGGCAGGATGATGGTCGATGGAAGATCAGGCGGTTCGTTACGAAGCCAGGGGCAACGACCGAACGGGTAAGAAGGGGGCTACGATCAATCATTGGGTGGATAGCTTTTGATCAACTCCAATGACCATTGCTTGGTCGGATGTAGAGAAGAAAGGGGACAGGGCAGCTTTTTCCAGCATCTCCGATGGATTCTGGTGAGGTGGCGATGGTTGAAACATTGAAAGAAAAGAAATTATCTCTTTCTTGAATTTTTTCTGGCGATCAACAAGGTGGATGGAGGCGAGGTGCTGGCAGCAAGTTCTCGACAACGACAAGAGCAAATGGTAATTTTTTGGAGATGATCGGACGATCAGATTGGCATGTAGTCCATGACCCTGTTCTGTGGACCAACAGTCATGGAGGTTGAAGGTTGAAGGTTAGGGATGACTGCTTTGAAATCCATGCAAGAACTGATCTTCTAACTTCGTTTGACCTTCAATTTTAGTTTCGATCATACCGTTGGAATCCTGAAAGTCTGCTCTTCATGTTGGCACGTGCTTTCATTCAAAACACTGCATAAAAGTATCAATTTTAATTAAATAAATTAATTTAATATATAAATTAATCCACTTATATTTAATTTTTATGCATTTATCGCTCTTCCCAACTTGAATCTTACTCATCCTCAAGTAAAGATAATTTAAGAAAGGCTACCAAAAACTTCTAATATCATACACAAGTGTACTGGACTTAAAGGTTGTTCTCATATCCTTTTTATAAGTAGAAGATTTTCAATTAGATAGTAGATTAAACAAGTCATTGGGATATTAATAGGCTCAAGTAAATTAGTGAAGTGCAAACTCCTCATTTTTTAAGGATAGTTCTTGACCAACTCCTACCGTTATTTCTAAATCCTCTACTCCATTAGAGTGGTGAGATATTATTTTTATGCAAGTAAGTTTTTCTTATTATTATTATTATTATTTAAATGTATAGACCTTGCAATGCCTTAATCTCTTAAGCTTTCTATCTGACTCTTGTAACAAGTTTTTGACCAATGTCTCTTAGATCAGTTGGCCTTAGAGCACTAGGTGTAGAGCACCCCTCAGGCTTATTGGCTTGAGTCAGAAAGGCTACAGATCAAAGCCGACTGTATAGCAAAATTTCTTCACACCTCCACTTTTTGATGCGAGACTCAATGCTTACTTAGGCGAGGAGGCCCAATTACTCGATGAAACAATGCTTAAAATTTGCTTTTATTATGTTTTTTTTTATAATTATTATTATAATAAAGGGAACTTTGCATTTACTAATACCTACACATATCCAAGAAATAGATTCTTCTTTGATGCAACTAGGAGGGTTGGAATTATTCGAAACTGATTTATTTCTTACTTGTCCTCTTTACTTGAGTCTATTAATATTTTGCCCCTTATCATTTCATAAATCATCTAGACTATTCAATCAATTACTTATCAAAAGTGTGTGATTTAACCTAAGTCCAAAATTGATAAGTGTAAGATTAAGAAGGTAAAGGTAGCATCCAATTATTTGCTTATTTTGCTTATTATTCTCCTAAGAAAATAATTTCTAATTATAAGCATGATATGGTATAAAAGGGAACGAGGACACCTAAGGAAGAATTTTCTTGAGCTCTCCCCCTAACTTAGCCAATGGAGCTTATTTGATCTAATAATGCTAAAAGGAAAACTAATTAGAAAGAAAGAAGCTGGGTTGGCTCCCAGTAATACTAAGTTTAAAGTCTTCAGCTAGACTAAACAGTGATAACAGGCTAATTGAGAGATGTTGGTGCATAAAGAACCATGGCTTCCTCCATAGATTCAGTAGGCAGTTCTAAGAATGGTTTTAATCATTGACCATTAACTTTGAAAGTAACACCATTGCTATCGTTTTTAATTTTGACAGCCCCATATGGGAAGGTTTCTTTAACCATGAAAGGTTCTGTCCATCTAGACCTGAGCTTTCCAGGGAAAAGATGTAACCTCGAATTATACAATAAAACTTTTTACCCAAGAGTAAAAGATTTTCTATGAATTGCTTGATCATGAAATACTTTCATTCATTCCTTGTATACCCTGACATTCTCGTAAGCTTCATTTCTTAGTTCTTCTAATTCATTTATCTGAAGCTTCCTTTGGGTTCCGGCTACGTCAAGGTCCATATTTAATTTCTTTATTGCCCACATGGCTTTATGTTCTAACTCAACAGACAAGTGACATGGTTTTCCAAATACAATCCTATAAGAAGACATTCCTAGATTTGTCTTGTAGGCAGTGCAGTATGCCCAAAGTACATCAACTAATTTCACAGACCAATCCTTTCTATTGACATTAATAGTTTTCTCCAAGATTTATTTGATTTATCTATTGGATACTTCTACTTGCCCACTTATTTGAGGATGATAAGGTGTGGCCAATTTGTGGGTAACATTATATTTTTTCATTAGAGTGGCAAAGGGTTGATTGCAAAAATATGTTCCCCGATCACTAATGATTGCTCTAGGGATACCAAAGCAAGAGAGAATATTTTCCTTAAGAAATTTAATGACCACTTTGCTATCATTAGATTTACATGGAATAGCTTCTACCCACTTGGAAACATAATCAACAGCCACTAGGATATACTCATTTCCGAAGGAATTTGGAAATGGTCCCATAAAATCAATTCTCCAGACATCAAAAATTTTAACTACCAAGATTGGATTGAGTAGCATTATATCTTTTTTTGTAATTCGACCCATTTGTTGGTATCGATCATAACTTTTATAGTACACATGTGCATCCTTAAATAAATTAGGCCAATAAAATCTACATTGAAGTACTTTGGCAGCAGTCTTCTTGGATGCAAAATGACCACCACATGCTTGGTCATGGCAAAATGATAAAATACTTTTAATCTCATTATCCGAAACATACCTCCTAATGATTAGATCAGGACATTGTTTGAATACATATGGATCATCCTAAATGAGATACTTTACTTAGAAAAAGAATTTATATTTATCCTGACTAGTCCAATGAGAAGGCACTTTACCAATGGCTAAATAATTCACAATACCCACATACCAAGGTTCAGTGGACACCGACATGAGTTGTTCATCTGAAAAATACTCATTGATAGGTGGTTCGTTAGATGGTGCAACTATGATTCAGGACAAATGATCAGCAGCTGCATTCTCTGATCCTTTCTTGTCTTTAATTTCTAGGTTAAATTCTTGAAGGAGCAAGATCTATCAAATTAAACGCGCTTTAGCATCTTTCTTTGCTAGGAGATATCTAATGGCTGAGTGATTAGTATAGACAATAATATTGGATCTAACCAAATAGGATCTAAATTTCTCCAAGGCAAAGACAACAGTTAAGAACTCCTTCTCAATAGTGGTGTAATTCAGCTGTGCATCATTTAAAGTTTTATTGGCATAATAAATAACTCTCAGCAGCTTATTGATTCTTTAACCTAAGATTGCACCTATAGCATGATCAGATGCATCACACATGAGTTCAAAAGGTTCGATCTAGATAGGTGGATGAATGATGGGAGCCGAAATGAGTACCTTTTTAAGGAATTCAAAAGATTCAAGGCACTTAGAAGTAAACTCAAATTTTGCTACTTTCGCGAACAAATTCGTCAAAGGATGAGCTACTTTGCTAAAATCAGGTATGAACCTTCTATAAAATCCAGCATGTCCAAAGAATGAATAAATTTCTTTAACAGTCCTGGGTGGTGGAAGACTTGCAATCAGATCAACTTTGTGTTGAAGAAAAAATCCTAATTTTTTGGATCAAGTTTCTTCAGATCTGATTGGATCAAGAGAGATATTTCAAAAATTTTTCTTTCAAATCTAGATAAGATCTAAGACATTTTAGATCTGATTTTATAGATCTAATAAAATAAAATAAAAAAAATTAAACTTGATTTAATTTTGTACCTTTGTTGGGTAATCAGATTATCCTATGATGATCCTGTTGATTGCCTAAAGTTCTGGATCTAGCCATGCAAGCGCCTGGCCTCTACTGATATCCACTTAGACTGAATCTAGAGATCTTCTCCTATTTTATCACCTCTTCAAATATTAGATATGGATCTGATTTGAAGAATCTTCAAAACTTCTTTTGAAGATTTGGAATCGTCTCTTGCAGCAGTGCTGCGTTCTTCCTTTCTCGTCACCTTTCTCTTGCCTGGATCGCACCAAACTGGAGCCCAAATCTCCTTGGGCGTGGAGAGGAGAGAGATGACCAAAAGATGGCATGGAGGAGGGAGTGGGGTAGCCTTAGGGCATGGGCTAAGGGAGAACTTCTATAAAGCTTGGCGCAGATAGGGTTTATATAAACCTTGCTGCACCATGTAGTGCCACGTCATCCCGGTCAATCACGTCGCTTCGTGCAATTAGATCTAAATCTGATTGATGGGATGACATCACCTGATCCAATCAAATGAGAATCCCCTCAAATCATCCTTAGATGGTGCCTAAGACTGATCAAAGTCTATTCCTAGGCGACACCTAAGTAGAATCCAAGAAGCAACCTGGAGTCCCATCTATATGGGACTCCAGGCATCCCTATCCATGGGCGCATGTCTTCCTAGGCGTGCACCCCCTACGTTACAATTTCTAGCAAGAGGACAAGCCCCTATCTACTCTCCTATAGGTGCATGACACATGGGCAGTTGTCTAAGTGTCAAAGGTCAACATTTGACCAAAGTCAAAAGATAAGAATAAGTAGATGATGAAAATTGGCAGGTATTGTCTCTAATTTATTTAATAAATTAAGACAACCCTTTTCTAATTTGGACAAGCTCTAGTCAGACCAAGTAAAGGTACCTAAGTGAGCATAAACATATTTGGCTCAATCGAGATAACTTTTAATAATAATAGAAGGAGAACGTTAGGCTCAATCATGTGCTAGCATGATTTTCTTGAACCTAATTGAATCTAATTCAAATCAATTGAACTGGATTAGTCCAATTGATGATATCCAGATCCAAATCCTTATTTGTGTGATCCAGTTAGATTCAATTTTATATAATAATAGGATATATCATGATCTCTATTACCGACATCATCGAAACAACTTTCAATGGATCAAAACTTTTCTGATTCAGACAACTAGAATAATAGATCATCCAAATCATTCTAATTGCTCCCAAAATCCACCAATGACACCTAGCAGTATATGGTGGCAACCCATCAAAACTAAAAATGAACCTCTCGATGCAGCTACCTGTGTGATTAAATACTTCTATCTTGAGCTCCGATTAGATTAGGGTTAAGGTGAACTCCTCAAACCTTAATTTCTATCATATGATTTAATCATTTGACTCAAGTCCGATGTGAAAACCTTAATAGAAACTCTTTCTATTATTTCACTCTACCATGGCCATGGACTTAAGGACTTGATTCTCATGATCATCATAGGATTGCTCTTTATCCACCAAGGTAGATAGATTCCCTCTTGGTGCAATCCAATTCCTATAATAAACATGCTATAGCCAACATACACCTCAGAATTCCGTATGGCTAGAAGACCGAGTCATGGTGTAGTCAAACTATAACACCCTCAAGGTGAACTATTGATGCACCTCAGATCAAAGAATCAAACACACGACTGCAGCTTCGAGTCAATCATCGATGAGAAGGTAGACTTCCTTATAACTTCTTGAGGTGGTCATACTCAGTGCCCTCATTTTCTAACGAGTACCTATACTCTTGCTCCGATGTCTCTACACCATAGACTCAACACTCATCTACTATAAAGAAGTGATTGTACACCAACCTTTTGGATCAATCACCATCCTCATGATGATCCTATGGTCAGGAGCATTTTATGAGTTAATAATGAAAATTCATGTTATAAATTTTTAACTCTTAAAAATATGAATTATCATTACCATTAACTCAAGGGATATATCACAGACACTAAATAAATATTTATGATAGAAAAATAATCCATTTTATTATTTATAGTCAAAATTATAATTTTGCCCATAGAAGTATCTTACAAGTGTCAACCAATTCTGGCTTCTAGGACATACATATCTAACAAACTTTCACTTGAATTAAAGTCAATTGGCTACAAATCTAAGTTCCATCTTCTCAAGGTGGGCTTCGATCTTCTGTTGGCCCAACGGCTTTATAAGTGGGTCCACCACATTATCTATGGAGTCGACCCTCTTGACCTCGATGTAACCCTTCTCGAGGTAATCATGGATGAGGTGGTATCGCTGCTCGATGTGCTTGAATTTTTGGTGAGACCTTGGCTCCTTAGCAAGGGCTATGGTGCCATTGTTGTCACAGTATAGAGGAATGGCATCCGATGGCATCACTCCGATCTCTGTGGCAAACTTTTTGTACCAGAATTCCTCTTTCACAGCTTCTGATGTAGCGATGTATTCTGCTTTCATGGTGGAATCTACTATCATTATCTACTTGAAATTTTTTCAACTAATAGCTCCACCATTACACACAAACAGACTTTCGGATGTCGACTTTCGATCATCTATATCAGACATAAAATCCGAGTCTATATATCCCTGGACTTAGAGTTCTCCATTACCAAAGACCAACAATATATCCTTAGTTCTTCTCAAGTACTTAAGAATACATTTCACAGAAGTCCAGTATTCTTCACCTAGATTCGACTAATATTTGCTCGTGACACTCACAGCATGGGCTATATTAGGTCATATACGTAACATGGTATACATGAGGCTCTCTATTGCTGAAGCATAAGGGATCTTGCTCATGCGTTCTATTTTCTTAGGTGTGCTAGAAAATATCTTTTTAGAAAGATGAATGCCATATCTAAAGGGTACCAAAACCCTCTTAGAGTTTTCCATGCTAAACCACTTTAGCACTTCCTTTATGTACATTTTCTATGAAAGTCCTAGCATCCTATTCAGTCTATCTTTATAGACCTTAATTCCTACAATAAAGGATGCTTCTCCTAGGTCTTTCATGGAGAATTCTTTAGATAACCATATTTTAACTATGGTCAATATAGAAATATCATTCCCAATAAGAAGGATATCATCTATGTACAATAGGAGGAGGACAACAACACTGACCTTTTTGAAGACACATGGTTCCTCCTCGTTCTTGATGAAATCAAACAATTTGACCACATCATTGAAATGAGTATTCCAACTCCGAGATACTTGCTTAAGTCCATATATGAACCTTTGCAGCTTGCATACCTTATGATCAGTATCACTGGATGTGAAACCTAGCGGCTGTTCTATATAAATATCTTCCTTAAGATATCTATTTAAGAATGCCATTTTCACGTTCATTTGCCATAGTTCATAATTAAAATAGGCTACAATAGCAAGCAATGTGCGGATGAATTTTAGCATAGTTACTGGCGAAAAAATATCTTGATAGTCAATGCCTTCGTGTTGACTATAATCTTTTGCCACTAATCTAGCTTTGAATGTCTCCACATTTCCATCTGCACCAATCTTTCTCTTGTAGATCCATTTACACATAATAGATACTATACCTTCTGATAGATCTACTAAAGTCCAGACTTAGTTTGAGTGCATCGAGTCAATTTCTGACTTTATTGCCTCTAACCATTTCTCAGAGTCGATATCCGATATTGCCTCGTTATAGATTTTGGGATCATCACCATGAACCCCATTACCCATGAAAAATATTTCCTCTATTTTCTCTAAAATGGTACCTAAGTACCTCTCAGGAGGATACAATATCCTTTCCAATCTATGAGGTGGAGGTAGTGATTGGATTGGCTCAACCTGATTTGGTTCCATTTGATCGTCAACTCGTTGCTCTTGTAAGACTTTCTCATCGAGCTTAATCTACTTTTCAATACTGCTATCTTAAATAAACTATTTTTCAAGAAAGATGGCATGTCGACTCAAAATCATATTGTAATCTTCTAGAATGTAGAAATAATATCCTAATAACTCTTTAGGATATCCTATAAATCGAGCTCTAAAGGATCTAAAGTCTAACTTGTCTGCTTGTTGTCTTTTGACATGAGCCAGACAATCCCAAATTCTAAGATGACTCAGACTTGATTTCTTACCATGCCATATCTCATATGGCATGGTAGGAATGATTTTAGAAGGAACCCTATTCAGTAAGTATATTGCAGTTAACAAATAGTGTCTTCAAAAAAAATTAGGAAGGTCTATGAAGCTTATCATGGATCGGATCATATCTAATAGGATCCGGTTCCTCCATTCTGAAATCTCATCGAGTTGAGGTATTTCAGATGGAGTCCATTAAGAGACTATGCCATTATCCTTGAGAGAGTTCAGAAATTTTTGATTAAGGTATTCACCTCCTCGATCTGATCGAAGAATCTTAATGGGTTTTTTAATTTGCTTTTCTACTTCATGTCTGAATTTCTTGAACTTTACAAAAGCTTCAGACTTGTGTTTCATAAGATACACATGCCCATACCTAGATTAATCATTAATATGAAGTAGACAAAGTTGCTTCTAGTCGACACATCAAATAAGCCACATACATCAGTATGTACTAGGGCAAGAAGATCCATGGCCCTTTCCCCATGTCCTATAAAAGGAAGCTTAGTCATTTTGCCATGAAGATAAGATTCATAAATTGGATATGACTCGAAAGTCAATGGGCTCAATAGCCCAATTTTCTCCAATTTGTTAATTCTATCTTCTGCTATATGACCTAGTCTTAGGTGCCATAGATACCTATCATTTGGACTATCCCTAGGTCATTTCATGGCACTCACATTTTGCTTGATATTAAAAATAGATACATTAATATGTAACTGGTAAAGACCGTTAATAAGAAAACCACTTGCAATTTTATTTCTTTCATAAATAATGTTACAATGGTCCTTAAGAAAACTAATTACATAGCCTTCTAGTACTAGGCGTGAAATAGAAATCAAATTCTTACTTACAGCAGGCACATAATAACATTTTTTTAATACTAAGTCTAAATTAGATGGTAGTCGAAGAGAGTATGTTCTCACAGTCACGATAGCAAGTCTTGCTCTATTTTCGACGTGTAGGATCATATCACTATCCCTCAGCCTCCTGCTATCCTTAAGACTCTGCATAGAAGTGCATAAATAAGCATTAGAACCAGAGTCAAGCACCTAACTGGATGCAGAAGAAATCATAAGGTTAGACTCAATAATGAGCATACCTACAAAAAGATCTACCTCCTTATTCTTCAGGATGGCCAGGTAAGTAGGACGTTTCACTTCTAGTGGCCATCATTATTGTAATGAAAATACATTTCTTTGTCAGCAGCCTTCTTCTTTAGCTCTGCCTTTTTCTTCTTTCCTCCTTCCACCTTCTATTTTTTCACAAACTTCTTCTTCTTTCCAAAAGACTTTCTTTTGGGAGAAGTCCATTCCATAGCAAGCACTGAGCCTTTAGAACCTTTCATAAAAAGCTCAGCAGTAACCAGCATGTTCATAAGTTCAGCCAGAGAATTTTGGAGTTTATGCATAAGATAGTTTATGATGAACTGCCCATATGCATTAGCCAAAGATTACAGAATTATATTATTCTATAGATTCAGTTCCAACTTCACTCCGAACTTCTCAAGCTCTTCCAAGTTTTTCATCATCATCAGATAATGATCTTGGACTGACTGTCCATCATGCATTTTAGCCTTGAAAAATTATTTAGTGACTTGATACTTGGCTGCGTGACTCTATTCACCAAACATCTCTTGTAGGTGAGCCAACATTTGATGGATAGTTCTAATATCTTCATATTGATGCTGAAGCTCATCAGACATCGAGCCGAATATTTAGTTTCTAATCTTATTATCTTCATCTATCCATTTTTTAAGAGACGCTCTCTGTTCAGCGGATGGATGAGTTGATAAGGTGGGAGGATCCTGATCCAATACATGAGTTAACTTTTTAAAATCTAAAATAATTTTAAAATTTCAGAGCCAATCCTTATAATTAGATTTGGCCAGTCTATGGGTGTCTAGGATACGTACTAGTGGATTGGACGCAGATATTTTTTTTTAGAGAGTCAAAATTTTTAGTTAGATATTATAATTAAGACTTGACTAATTTGTTTAGGAATTTTATTTTAAAACAAATTAGCACCTACTATTTTTTTTGGATTCCTACACTTCCTCTGTAAATATGCAAAAATCTCCATGATTAATGATTTCAAGTGGGTGGTGTGGTCCCATCAACTGACTCATCATCTCACCTAATAGTTATTGGTGATGGGTTAGCCAATGAGTGAACAACTTTTGTTCAATGATTCTCTAATCATGGTGCATCCAAACTTAATCTCTAATTCATGAATCTCACCATGCCTAGAATATTTATCCACTTCTTAATTAAGTCAGATCCACCATTTGCATAGATTGGATTTCTTATTGTAGTCTTCTAATGGTCCTCTCGATTTTTGGGTCTAAAGGTAGCAAGTCACTACGTCCAGTACGTCTTATGCACCGAATAAATCTAAAAATAAAGTAAGAATAAAAATTAAAAATAAAATTTTAAAGTAAAGCAAGGATCAAAATTTTAATATTATTTTAGACATAATTTTCAGCAACGGTGCCAAAAACTTAATGCATGCTAATTTATTGCTATGACAAGTGCATAAATCGATCAAGTAATAAAGTATGTGAATAAGGTACCATCCCTGGAGGATTGAAAAATAAGTATTGAAAATATTCTTTCCTAAGCTTTATTTAGAAGATCGATTTATGAGAATTAAGAAAAATTAAAAAAATAAAAAAATAACTAATAAAATTATAAGAAAATAGAGAGAGTGTAATTATTAGGATTTTAAACTCAAGAGCAATATGTTACTAAGATAATCGGTTCACCAACTCAGTCAATATAATATTCAGTTTATTAGGTTAATTTTGTTTCATGTGATGATGAAGTCTCCTAATTTATTCACTACTCTTTGATCAGGCGTAGCAAAACTATCAATATTTATTAACTATCCTTTGGTCCAAGTATAATTTAAATAAATATCGATGCATTAAGTTTTGTGAAAATCTCTAATTAAAATACGCTGTATCCAAAGCACACTAAAATTTCTACATTCATATGAATTTTAATTCGATTCATGATACAAGGAATATAAATCAGAAAGTAATAACATAGACGTACTTGATCCGTATCATCCATGTTCATTAGATTAGTTAGAAGATGGCCAGTAATCTAAAAACATTAAGATCAGATCTATATACTCCTCATGAATAAAATTTAAAATTAAAAGCAAATAATATTAAATATTATATCAAAAGAGTGGCTACACCTTAGTCTTAGTAAAAAAAAATTTAGTTCATGATAACAAGATCAAAAATAGTAAATAAAATAAAAAGCATGAGAAAATAGACTATTTGTATGCTGAAATTGGTCGTCCGTTGCTCTTGGTGTGGAGAACTTTGAAGAAAAAGAGGAAAAGCTGCTTGATCAATGTACTGATCGTCGAAAGAAGAAAAGAAGAAGAAAGAAAAATAATAAAAAAATAAAAGCTCTTTCTCTTCTCTCCCTAAACCATCTCTCTATTCTTCATTTCTCTTTTTTTAACTATTCCCAATTCCCTCTCTCGGCTCCCTGTTTATAAACTCTCTGTTATTCTCCTCAAACTTCTCCCTTTAAAACTCTCAAACCCTCTCTAAAATCTTTCTCTAAAGCTCTCTCTCTATTTCTCCCTGCGTGCTTTTTATAGCCTAAGGAGGAAGGCTTAGGGTAGAAATCCCCTTGAAAATGGGTTTAGGATTCCTAAATCAAGTCAAAGAGAAGTCTGGAATATTCTGACTGTTGGATGGCAATCAAACGGACCAAAAATAGCTTAAAAATCCCTTTTAAAACCCAGTTCTAGTCGGATTAAACCACAGCCATAAGATCAGCCTTGAAGATCGAATCTGGGCCATCTGCTAGTGTTTAAAAGCCTTCAAATGTTTAGTTAAAAACCAGGACTGCGTATCCACCATTGGATCTCGATTGGGAGCCGCATCCATCGTCCATCAGCTCATGAAAAGCATCCATTGGATTAGATCCCAACGAATAGCTGTAGACCGATCACGATCCCGAATCACCATAGATCGCAGCTTCCTTCCGCCAATCAAAGCGTGCATGCTCCCATGAAATTACCATCATGCCCCTGGCCTAGTTACTGTAGTGGCTCACCATGAGCCACGTGGTTTCCTGATGTCAGCATGACATCAGGCTAGGCCGAGCGGTCGAGCAGGTGGTTTGATTTTTTAAGCAATCAGACTGGGCTAATTTGCTGAGCCGATTTGAGCCAGACCGACTAGCATTTAAATATTATTTTTTTATTTTTTTTCCTTTGAAATTTGATTTTGGGCTTGTTTGGACTCTATTTTGCTTGAAATTTATTTTATTTGATCAAGAAAAATAAGATCTTCCTGTTGACAGCCATTTTTCCTACAAAAAACTAATAAAAGTATTAATTTCATAAAAATAAGTTAATTTATTTTATAATTTAATATTTTTATTATTACATTTATATCATTTATCAAACATCTCCCTAGCTTTCGTAGTGCCATACTCTTTTAGGTTTGTGATTGAATTTCTCTCCCTCTGCCACTTGGCTGAAGTTCATCCAACCATTTTTCTTTAGGAATTACTATACCTTCAAACGTCATCCTTCTGCGAAGGATTGGTGATATTTTTCTCTCCAGTTCGGTAAGAAAGGATTGTTGAAAGATGCCCCTTCCTCTATCCATAACTGAAAAGAGAAGTTTTTCTTTATGTCCTATCTGACCCTTGCATTAGGGCTTCCTCCTTGGGGTCATCTTAGGGAATTAGTTCGCCAAGCTCCCAGTTTAGATAGGGATGACCTTGACTCCGTCAATAAACTTAAGACATATCGGGCTCCTCTCCTTTCCAAACTTCTAAAAGAACAGACTCTGTTCAACATGGGTTTGAGTCCTTTCGAACTTGCTGGTATACTTTTTTACTTTACAAATTTTTATAGGATTTTATGTGCATATGTTGTCGATCGTGATTCCTTCTTTGTCACAGAGATGGATGCCAAAGTAGTAGGGATGCTCACCAAGAGGCTTTATGCCCAGAAGAGGAAAGAAAAGGCATCGAGTGAGAGCTCGAAGAGGGCAAAGGTCGACGCTCCGAGCTCTGCGACTCCCACCATTACTACTGCTGCTTCTGAAGTTATCCCTATGGCCAAAGTCGTCCCTACTACTAAGGTCCGTGCCATTGATGGGAGCTTCATGCCTCTAACATCCTCGAGTCCTCTAGCCGAAGACCAAGCTCCGTCGCCTCCTACTGAAAGAGAGAAAGGAGGGGAAAAGAAGAAAAAGATTGTCATGAAGATGTTTCATAAGACTCATCCCGACGAGTCCAATGATGACAGCGACGATCAAGGAGAAGATCCTTTCAGCAAGCTGGAGATCGACTGAGACTTAACCGACAAGTTCACCATGCCTAAGGTGGTAGACCAAATGGCCAACCTTGATCAAGCGCGACTCATTTGGGATTCCCTTGGAGCCTTCCTCAAGGTAATCGTCTTGTTACTTCTCCTTTCTCTTTTCATACACGTGACTTCATTTGTTCTATGTAATCAGGTCATCAATTGCTGGCTAACATTAAAATAGCACATCGCCTGAAGGTGGAAGCTCTGAAGGCTCAGGAGGATCTTCAAGTTGAAGTTAGCCATCTTTGGGAAGAGAAAGTTGCCAAGGTTGATCACCTCTCCAAGGAGAAGGTGGCAAAAGTTGGGGGTCTCCAAGAGGCACTTAGAAAGGAGGAGCTTGCTTCTGCAGGGCAAAAGGCCACTTTGGCTTTGGAGGAGGAGAGGAGGAAGAAGGCTGAGGTCAAGACCGCTGAGCTAAAAGATTAAATTTCAAGACAAATCTCGAAAGCAAAGATTCAGGTAGTGGAAGAGTTCAAGGTTTACTCTAAAATGAGGGATCTGAATGTCAAGTTCGGCCAGCTAGCCTTCATCAAAGGGTTCAAGCTCTATGAAGACAGAGTGGCTAGCAAGTTCCCCATGCTTGATCTCAGTTTCCTGGGCGATGAAGTTCCTAATGAAGAGGCAGGGCCATCCACCACCATGACCAACCCTTCTCCTATCGAAGTTGTCGAGCCCTTCAAACCTACCATTGAGGTGCCCGAACCCGGACAGGAGCCCAAGGTTGCATAGCATGCTCCAACCTTGTCTGATGCCGCACCTTCTGAGGTTGAGAACCTCAAATAGTTGTATTTTTTCTTTTTTCTTTTTGATGTACATACAACATTTGGAATAATGAAAGTCGATCTTCTTTCTTGATCTTATGTTGTCTATTATTCAGAATTCTTTTGGCAATCAAAGTCATGACCCACCATCTCCAGTCAATGTTGATCCCCTACCTTAGGGTATTCATTTGAAATTAATGGTTAAAAACATTAGAAAACAAGTTCATCATTTGAAGAAGAAGTTGAAAAAAATAGAAGATGAGCTTTAGAAGTCAAGGAAAGACTATTTAGAAGTGATGATCAAGATCACCCATCTTCGTTAGGTGCACAAGAAGGAGCTTATGGGCTTCCTCAATAAGAAGCAACATTTGACCAAAGAACTGGAATGGATGCAAAAGCTTGGCAGCGAGAAGGTGTGATCCTTGACTACCAAGGCTAGCTCTCTGAAAGTTGAGCTGAAGGCTGCACAAGGGAAGATTCAAGTACTTGAAGAAAGTTCAGCATGGTCCACCAGTCAGATCGAGTATGGTTGGGACTGATCAAAGAGATTTTCTAAATTGCAGAGCTAGTTACAAGCGGACGAAGACTCATATAATGATTATAGGCGGGGTTGGGGTGCTCAGGTCATCGATCTTCAACGTAAACTCCAAAAGGCCGATGGCAAAATTGCCCAACTCTGTTAGTGACTGTCGAATAGGGTTCAAGCTAGTTCGAGTAGGGACTTACAGGAGATTCATTCTTTGAGAGGTAATTTGGAAAATCTGTCTGTAGCATACAAGAAAGACAAAATTGAGCTTCGTGAGTTGAGAATTTAGCTAACTTACGAGCAACAAGCTGTCAAAGATGCAGAGGCTGAGTCAGCGATCCTGAGAAGATAGTTGCAGAAGTCTGAGAAAATCTTTCGAAGGGCTGACAGGCTATTCTATGAGAACTTGATAAGAAGAAAGGAGCTCGAGGAGGAGATCGTCAGTCTGAAAGAAGCTCTAGTGATGGCTAGCAGTCCAAGGTTTGAGGAATCTAGTCCTCCTTAGGACTTCAGCCATTCTTCATCTTTTCTTTTGTAGTTGTTCTTACCTTGCTAACCTTCTTATGTAATGGTTTCGGACTTCTAATAAAATGACTCTTCTTTTAGTTGTTCCTTTGTGTTGTCCGCACTTGACATTCATTGGTTATCCTATTATGCTTACTTCTTCCTTTAGTAACATGGTTATTGGGAATGCCTAACCGAAGGTCTTCATCCTCATTAGTATGAGGTTATTAAGGTACGAAGGGGCTGTTAAGGGAGCCTCTCCCCTCCTCCTATCTTAAATAACTAGAGGTCTTCATCCATATCAGGATGAGGTTCTCCTCCTATTCCTGACATGGTTAGTTTTTGCTCTTGTTAGGATGAGGTTCTCCTCCTATTCCTAGCAGGGCTGTAGGGGCACGATAGTGCCATTGAAAGGGCCTCTCCCCTCTTCCATGTTATGAATTATTTTCGGACCTATAGAAATTCTTATACCTTCTACCAACTCTAAGAAAGAAAGTTGGAGACAATAGCAAGCAAGACGAAGATCAAATAATAAGAAGATGAGATGGTGGCAGAATGAGAGAGAGAAAGCTAGGATTTTAGAAAGAAAAAGGATTCAATTCATTCTCTTCTCTTTAATCTATATATACAAGTATATATATATAAACACCCTGAGTCAACACAACTCAGTCCTAAAAAAACTCTCCTAAGTTAACCCATACATGAAAGCACTCACCCAAGGCCATGTAAACCCATGTCTTATATGCTCTCATCCTTTGAACTAAAGATCTAGTCTAATACATGAATTAGCTACCTTAAGATCTCTCATACCAGGCCTTAAGGCCCATTGGATTAGACCCAATTCAAGATCAAACAGAAAAAATCCGAATTCATCAGTTCGCACTGTCGAGCTAGCTCGCTCAAGATCCAAGCTAGCTTGGCTGCATCACGCTTGAAGCCATCTTCTGTCTAACTGAGATAGCCGGCTCGACTGCGAGCCGAGCCTGCTCAATCTCAACTCAAGTCGACTTGACTGTGTTCCGAGTTGGCCCAACAGTGTATCAGCCCTTTTTCAATTTCAGTCGATCCAAGCCTCCAGGAGCCACCACCTTGACTCCTTCACAGTCTTCCAAGACTTGGGAGCACCACACTTGCCTTTTCAATCTTTACCTTGGTGCCCCAAGGCTTGAGGCAAGTCTATCCTATCAATCAGATACATCAATTTCATACACTTATGAAAGCTGTTCCGAGGAAGAACTTTTGTTAATGCATCCACTAGATTCTCCTTGGTGTGGACCTTCACTAGCTCTACCTCACCTTCTTCCACAAGCTCTCTAATTTGATGGTACTTGATGTCGATGAGCTTCATTCTTGCATGGTAGATAGAGTTCTGAGCAAGTAATAGTGCAATCTGGCTATCACAGTGCACTCTAACTACCTTATGAAAAGAATATGTCCTCAAGCCAATCGAAATTTATATTTTTGATGAACTATTCTTTATCTTCCAAACTCATGTAATGACATTTTCAAATAAATAAAGGCATTTATTTCATCATATGTAGTGTCTTATTATTTATTTAAGATTATGATGAACCTCATAAATTAGGACTATGATTTTAGGATTATGATGAGATCATACTAGTGAGACCTAAAATCTTAAAATCCTAATTTAAAAATTTTTGGTTGATGGAACATTAAGTTGGAGATCAATATTTTTGGTAAGACTGGTACAACCTATGTATGCTTAATAAAGAGGATGATTGATCTCACAATCACTTATGTTTGACATTAATATAAGGATGTAGGTGCTCATTAGAGAATGAGTTCACTGAATAGATCCAAATTGAGAACATCTGATGGAGTTTTATCTACATGTCAATAGATGATTCTCATAGTGGGAGTTATGCATATAATCCTTAGACCTGAGACTACCATAGTACCTTATATATATAAATTCATATTTTGGTTCATACTCATTCATAACTCAATCATGTATGGGATGATCTGGATATGAAGGATTACATATGAAGGTTGTGAGTAGGTCAACATGGAATCGATCAATCCTAGTAAGAGGAGATCACATCCTACTTACTTCAATCAAATGATGATTTAGAAAGACTTTGATCAAAGCATGATGAAAATTAGAAATGGTTTTTAATATTTTATTAAATAAATCATCATCATAAGATTGAGAGAGAAATGAATATGATATTGGGTTTGACATATTTTTATACCCAGAGTCATATTCGGGATGTAGGATGATCGAAGGATCTAGTTGCACGGTAACTTTCCACTGAAGGATATTTTTGATATTTATATCAAAATTTTATATCTTTTGGATAGACACGATACGTTTCTAGACATCAATCATGTCTTATGGGTTTGATCGAATTAAAAAGTTTAATTTAATCGTTAATTAGAAAGTATTCTAATTGGTCGAATCAGGTTAGCTAGTTTTGACCTAAATCGATTTGGTTGAGTTCTAACTAGATTAGGTCAAATCGCATCCAGACCCACTGTTGGCTAGATGTGAAATCCAGTGGGTCACACACAAAGCAAAATTGATTAAGGGTCTAATTGGATTAGATCATATTTTTAAGTTGAACATGCTAGCACATGTAGCAAACCCTAGCACCTAGATTCGATTCGAATTCGAATCGGCTTTCGATTTAGACTGATTAAGGTTTGATTTGAGCTAAATTGAATTTGGTCTTAAATTGGGTTAGCCTAGACTGATTGGGCTTCTTTTGGATATCACATACCAGAGTCCCATGCACTAGAGAGTCTCTCTCTTGTGCGTGGGAAGTCTTTCTTATGCTTGGGTATCTTGGCGCATGGATTTAATGTGGCGCCTACCATATTTGACTTTGCTCCCTTATCCAATGTTTTATGTCATGTAACATATCTGATATGGGGCATGGACTTCAGATGGGAGGTGCCTTAAAGTTCTTATGAAGATTAAACACTTCGGTGTTTAATGGAAATTGGATAAACTCTTAGACTCCATGTCGTCCACTCTTCCTTGGCGCCTCTTGGACCAAGTCAAAGTCCTTTGGGACTTTGACTATTCTATGCATATCTCCATGCCTATTTTCAGATTGGGCATCCCACTTAAAGGCCATTGGATGGCCAACTTATCTAATCTAATGGTGAATAATGATGGCGCCAATAATGAAAGCCCATGACTCTTTGTAAATAACTTACGTAGAATTAGTCCGAAAGTCCTTTTGCTTTAAGGCACCTCTTGAACTAAGTCTATATGTCATTATTTTTTGATGAGGCATGAGATAGGCTGAAGGGACATGAGATAATAATATGGAAAAGGTGTGAGAAAATGTGATGGCATCCCTACATACATTATAAATAGGGATGCGCATCGAGAGTCCATGTATTCAGAAACTCCTCTTTCTTTCTTGCAAGTGTTTCTTATTGTCCAATTTTCTTTCTTCCTTTCTCTTATCTAGATAAGATCCTTATAAGGACAACAAGTCTTCTTTAAGATAAAGAGATTAGGAAGAAAAATTAAGAAGACAAGAAAAAATGAAAGAAAGGTAAGGAAGGCAAGGAAGGTGACATAAAGGCTAAGGAAGGTCTTGCCCATTTAATTAAAGTTCTTGTTCTTAGAATTTTAATTATATAAATCAGAGGTGCTGGTGTCTTGATCAAGTCTCCATGTGGATCAACGTTGGAGGGTGAACATGTGGGCACCTGATGGAACCCCTGATGGACTGCTGTCGGCAATCAAGGTCAATTCAGGGTTTAGCGATAAGAGGTATGTTCTAATATATTCTTTAATATTACAAATGCATATTATATAATTTAATTACTAATAAGATGATCCTAAGGTTTGGATTTGGTTTTATGATTTCATAATTTTGCTTTGAAATCTGTGCTTCTATCCTATACCCAAACCTTACACCTCCCGCATGAGACCCATCTCCAACGCCAATCCTTTCAGCCATAGAGCCTCCTTTGCTGCCTCCGTAACACTTATGTACTCCCCCTTAGTTGTAGATAAGGTCGTGATGGGTTGCAAGCATGATCTCCACAAGATTGGACCTCCAAATAGGTTAAACATAAAGTCTATCATTGACCGCTGAGTGGCTACGTCTCCACCGAAATCTATATCTACAAACCTATTTATCTACCCCCGAGCTTCCTTGGACACATTGGAGAGTTCCTAAGTTCCATCTTGTTGTCCATAGTAGATGCTAACTCTAACAATATCTGCCAAGTACCTAAAGATCCACTTTAGTGCTCGTCAGTGGTCCTTACTAGGCTGTGCCATGAACCTACTGACCTAGCTCACTACATGGGTGATATCTGGTCTACAACACATCATGACATACATTAAGCCTTCTACATCAGAGGCATACGGTGTTCTCTCCATCTCTTGATCCTCCACCTTAGTCTGTGGTGACATCATCTTTGAGAGTCTGAAGTATCCGACAAGTGGTAGCTCTGCTAATTTTGCTCCCTTTATCTCAAACCTCTCCAAGATTTTTCAGATGTAGCCTTTCTGAGATAAATGCAGCATCCTCATGGCTCAATCTTTAAAGATTTTCATGCCTAAGATCTTCTTCATAGGCCCCAAATCCATCATCTCAAACTCTTGGGATAAGGCTGCCTTTAATTCTTGCACAACCTGAAGGAAAAATCAGATTTTTTGGATCAGGTTCGTTCAAATCTAATTGGATCGAGAGGCATATTTCAAAAATTTTTTCTTAGATCCAAATCAAATCTGACACTTTTCATATCTGATTTTATGATATAATAAAAAAAATTAAATTAAATTAAATCTAAATTAATTTTACCTTATTTGTTGGGTAATCCGATTATCCATTGATGATCCTGCTGATTGCCTGAGATTCTGGATCTAGCCATGCAAGCTTCTGGCCTCTACTAGTATCTACTTAGGCTGGATCTGAAGATCTTCTCCTTTTATATCATGTCTCCAAAAATTAGATCTAGATTTAATTTGGAGAATCTTCGAAACTCCTTTCGAAGATCTGCTATCGTCTCTGCAGTAGTATTGTCTTCTTCCTTTTTCGTCAGCCTTTTCTTGCCTGGATCGCACCAAACTGAAGCCCAACTTCCCTTGGATGTGGAGAGGAGAGAGAGGATCAAAAGATGGCATGGAGGAGGGAGAGGAGCAGCCTTAGAGCATGGGCTAAGAAGAACTCTCTGAAAGTTGGGTGCAGATAGGGTTTATTTATAGACCCTGCTGCACCATACAGTGCTGCATCATCCCGGCCAATTGCATTACTTTATGCAATCAGATCTAAATCTAATTGATGGGATAACATCACTTGATCCAATTAGATAAGAGCCCCATAAATTCATCCTTAGATGATGCCTAAGACTGATCAAAGTCTATAGGTAAGGGTCACCTAAGTTGAATCTAAGAAGCAACCTAGAGTTCCATCTGCATGGGACTCTAGGCATCCCTATCCATGGGCGCATGCCATCCGAGGCATGCACCCCCTCCATTCCAAATTCTAGTGAGAGGACAAACCCCTATCTACTCTCCAATATGTGCATGACACATGGGTAGATGTCCAAGGGTCAAAGGTGAATGTTTGACCAAAGTCAAAGGATAAGAATTAGCAGGTTACAAAAAATGATAGGTGTTATCTCAAATTTATCTCATAAATTAAGACAATCCTTTTCTGATCTGGACAAGCTCCAGTCAAATCAAGTAAAGATATCTGAGTGAGCATAAATATATTTGGCTCAGTTGAGATAACTTTTTCATGATAATAGAAAGAGAATGTTAGGCTCAATCGTGTGCTAGCACGATTTTCTTGAACCTAATTGAATCTAATTCAAATTAATTAAACTAGGTTAGTCCAATTAATAATATCCAGATCTAAACTCTTATTTATGTGATCCAGTTAGGTTTAGTTCTATATGGTAATGGGATATGTTGTGATCTCCATCATCGACATCATCGAAACTTCTTTCGATGGATCAGAACTCTTCCGATTTAGACAACTAGAATGATCGATCATCTAAATCATTCTAATTGCTCCCAAAATCCATCAGTGACACCTAGCAGTATATGGTGTTAATCCATCAAAATTGAAAATGAACCTCTTGGTGCAGCTACCTGTGCGATTAAGTTCTTTTATCTTGAGCCCCAATCAGATTAGGGTTAAGGTGAACTCGTCAAACCCTAATTCCTATAATATGATTTAATCATTTGATTCAAGTCTGATATGAAAATCTTAATAGAAACTCTTTCTATTATTTCACTCTGCCATAGCCATGGGCTTATGGGCTTGATTCTCATGATCATCATAGGGCTACTCCTCATCCACCGAGGTAGATAGATTTCATCTTGATGCAATCCAATTTCTACAATGAATATGCTATAGCCAACATACACCTCAGGGTTTTGAATGGCTAGGAGATCGAGTCATGGTGTAGTCAAAATATAACACCCTCAAGGTGAACTACCGATGCACCTTAGGTCAAAGAATCAAACACACCACTACAGCTTCGAGTCAGTCATCGACGAGAAGGTAGACTTTCTTATGATTACTCGAGGTGATCATGCTTGGTGCCTTCATTCTCTAATAAGTACCTGTACTCTCGCTTCGGTGTCTCTACACTGTAGACTCAAGACTCATCTACTATAAAAAAGTGATTGTACACTAATCTTCTGGATCAATCACCATCCTCATGATGATCCTATGGTCAGAAGCATTTTATGAGTTAATAATAAAAATTCTTATTTTAAATTTTCAACTCTTGAAAATAAGAATTATCATTATCATTAACTCAAGGGATGTATCACAGACACTAAATACACATATATGATAGAAAATAATCTATTTTATTATTTATAGTCAAAATTATAATTTTGCCCCTAGAAGTGTATTACAAGTGTCAGCCAATTCTGGCTTCTAAGGTACACATATTTAACAAACTCTCACTTAATCTAAAGTTAAATAGCTACAAATCTAAGTCCCATCTTCTTAAGATGGACTTTAATCTTCTTCTGACCCAACGACTTTGTAAGTAGGTCTGCCGCATTATTTACAGAGTCAACTCTCTTGACCTCGACGTAACCCTTCTCGAGGTAATCATGGATGAGGTGGTATTGCTGCTCAATGTGCTTGGATTTCTGATGAGACCTCGATTCCTTAGCAAGGGCTATGGCGCCATTATTATCGCAGTACAAAGGAATGGCATCCGATGGCATTACTCCGATCTCTGCGATAAACTTCTTATACCAAAATGCCTTCTTTGCAACTTCTGATGCAGCGATGCATTGTACTTCCATGGTGGAATCTACTATCACTGTTTGCTTGAAACTTTTTCAACTGACAGCTCCACCAATGTACAAAAATAGACTCTCAGATGTCGACTTTCGATCATCTATATCGGATAAAATCTGAGTCTGTATATTCCTGAACTTGGAGTTCTCCATTACCAAAGACCAATAATATATCCTTAGTTTTTCTCAAGTACTTAAGGATGCATTTCACTAAAGTCCAGTGTTCTTTACCTAGATTCAACTGATATCTACTCGTGACACTCACAGCATGGGCTATATTAGGTTGTGTACATAATATGGCATACATGAGGCTCCCTATTGCTGAAGTATAAGGGATCTTGCTCATGCATTCTATTTCCTCAGGTGTGCTAGGGCACATCTTCTTGAAAAGATGAATATCATGTCTGAAGGGTACCAAACCCCTCTTAGAGTTTTTCATGCTAAACCTCTTTAGCACCTCCTCTATGTACATCTTCTGTGAAAATTCTAGCATCCTATTCGGTTTATCTCTATAGATCTTAATTTTTAGAATAAAGGATGCTTCTCCTAGGTCTTTTATGGAGAATTCTTTAGATAACCACATTTTAACTATAGTCAACATGGGAATATCATTTCTAATAAGGAGGATGTCATCCACATACAATACGAGAAAGATAACAGTGCTTTCACTAACCTTTTTGAAGACACATGGCTCCTCCTCGTTCTTGATGAAACCAAATAATTTGATCACATCATTAAAATGAGTATTCCAGCTCTCAGATGCTTGCTTAAGTCCATATATGGACCTTTGCAGCTTGCATATTTTGTGATCATCATCATCGGATGTGAAACCTAGCGGCTGTTCCATATAGATATCTTCCTCAAGATATCCATGTAAGAATGTCGTTTTCATGTTCATTTGCCATATTTCATAATTGAAATAGACTGCAATAGTAAGCAATATGCGAATGAATTTTAGCATAGCTACTGGCGAAAAGGTATCTTGATAGTCAATGCCTTCACGCTGACTATAATCTTTTGCCACTAATCTAGCTTTGAATGTCTCCACATTTCCATCTGCACCAAACTTTCTCTTGTAGATCCATTTACATCCAATAGATACTATACCTTCTGATGGATCTATCAAGGTCCAGACTTAGTTTGAGTGCATCGAGTCAATTTCTGACTTCATTGCCTCTAACTATTTTTCGAAGTCGATATCTGATATCGTCTCATTATAGATTTTGGGATCATTACCATGAACCTCATTACTTACGAGGAATATTTTCTCTACTTTCTCTAAAATAGTACCTAAGTACCTCTCAAGAGGATGGAAAATTCTTTCCAATCTACGAGGTGGAGGAGGTAGTGAATGGATTGGCTTAACCTGATTTGATTCTATTTGGTCCTTAGCTCGTTGCTCTTATGAGAGTTTCTCTTCAAGCTTGATCTACTTTTCAATGCCGCTATCTTAAATAAACTATTTTTCAAGAAAGACGGCATGTCGACTTACAATCACATTGTGATCTTCTGGAATGTAGAAATAATATCCTAATGACTCTTTAGGATATCCTATAAACGGAGCTTTAAAGGACCTAAAGTCTAACTTATCCACTTGTTGTCTTTTGACATGAGCCAGACAATCCTAAATTCTGAGATGACTCAGACTTGGTTTCTTACCATACCATATCTCATATGGTATGGTAGAAACGATTTTAGATAAAATTCTATTCAATAAGCATATTGCAGTAAACAAATAGTATCCCCAAAAAAAATCAGGGAGGTCTATGAAGCTCATCATGGATCAGACCATATCTAATAGAGTCTGATTCTTCTATTCTGAAACTCCATTGAGTTGAGGTATTCCAGATGGAGTCCATTGAGAGACTATGCCATTTTTCTTGAGATAGTTCAGAAATTCTCGACTAAGGTATTCACTTCCTCAATTTAATCGAAGAACCTTAATGAATTTTTTAGTTTGCTTTTCTACTTCATGTCTGAATTCTTTAAACTTTTCAAAGACTTCAGACTTGTGTCTTATAAGATATACATACCCATATCTAGATAAATCATCAGTAAAGATTATGAAGTAGATAAAGTTGCCTCTAGCCGGCACATCAAATGGGCCGCACACATCAGTATGTACTAGAGCAAGAAGATCCATGGCCCTTTCCTCATGTCTTATAATAGAGAGTTTAGTCATTTTGCCATGAAGACAAGATTCATAAATTGGATATGACTCGAAAGTCAATGGACTCAATAGCCCAATTTTTTTTAATTTGTTAATCCTATCTTCTGCTATATGACCTAGTCTTAGGTGCCATAGATACCTATCATTTGGACTATCCCTAGGTCATTTCATGACATTCACATTTTGCTCGATATTAAAAATAGATACATCAACATGTAACTGATAAAGACTATTAATAAGAAAACCACTTACAATTTTATTTCTTTCATAAAGAATATTACAATGGTCCTTAAGAAAACTAATTACTTAGCCTTCTAATGTAAGACAAGAAATAGAAATCAAATTCCTGCTTGCTGCAGGCACATAATAACAGTCTTTTAATACTAAGTCTAAACTAGATGGTAGTCGAAGAGGATATGTTCCCACAGCCATGATAGCAACTCTTGCTCCATTTTCGATGCGTAGGATTATCTCACCATCCCTCAGCCTCCTGCTATCCACAAGACCCTACATAGAAATGCACAAGTGAGCACTAGAGCTAGAGTCAAGCACCCAATTGGATACAGAAGAAACCATAAGATTAGACTTAATAACGAGCATACCTCCAGAAGGATCTGCCTCCTTGTTCTTTAGGGTGGCCAGGTATGTAGGATAGTTTTGCTTTCAATGGCCATTATTATTGCAATGGAAATATTTTTCTTTATCAGTGGCCTTCTTCAGCTCTATCTTTTTCTTTTTTCCTTCTTCCACCTTCTACTTTTTTGCAGACTTCTTCTTCTTTCCAAAAGATTTTTTTTTGGAAGAAGTCCATTTCATAGCAAGCACTGAGCCTTTAGAACCTTTCATGGAAAGCTTAGTGGTAACCAGCATGTTCATAAGTTCGGCCAGAGAATTTTGAAGTTTATGCATATGGTAGTTCATGATGAACTGTCCATACGCATCAGTCAAGGATTGCAGAATTATATCATTCTGCAGATCCAAGTCCAACCTCACTCTGAGCTTTTCAAGCTCTTCCAAGTCCTTGATTATCATCAGGCAATGATCTTGGACTGACTGTCCATCACGCATCTTAGCCTTGAAAAGTCGTTTAGTGACTTGATACTTGGCTGCGTGACTCTGTTCACCAAACATCTCCTATAGGTGAGCCAATATTTGGTGAGCAGTCCTGATATCTTTATGTTGGCACTGAAGTTCATCAGACATCGAGCCCAACATGTAGTATCTGGCCTTGTTATCTTCGTTTATCCACTTATCCAGAGATGCTCTTTATTTAGCGGTTGGACGAGCTGATAAAATGGGAGGGTCCTGATCCAATACATGAGCTAACTTCTCAGAATCCAAAATAATTTTAAAGTTTTGGAGCCAATCCTTGTAATTAAGTCCGATCAGTTTATGGGTGTCCAAGATTCATGCTAATGGATTGGATGTAGATATTTTTCTACAGAGAGTCAAAGTTTCTAGTTAGATATTATAATTAAGATTTAACCAATTTATTTAAGAATTTTATTTTTAAATAAATTAGCTTTCACTATTTTTTTGGATCCCTATACTTCCTCTATAGAGATGCAAAAATCTTCATGATTAATGATTTTTAGTGGGTGGTGCGATCCCACCAACTGATTCATCACCTCACCTAATAGTTATTGGTGATGGATTAGCCAATGAGTGAACAACTCTTATTCAATGATTCTCTAATCATGGTGCACCCTAACTTGGTCTCTAATTCATGAATCTCACCGTGTTTGGAATATTGATCCACTCCTTAGTTAAGTTAGACCCACTATTTACATAGATTGGACTTCTAATTGAGTCTCTCACCATATCCAAAATATTGAGCTCAATCTATCCTCCAGCCTGTAGCATCCAATGCTTAATAGATATGGTTGCATCTTTTCGATGCAACCGAACCACTGTAACCAACTGAGAATAATCAATCTCGGAAAGGGTCCGTACATCTACAATGGTGAAAGACCTTAGACTTAATCTTTTTTTAGAGAGATTTGATTTAAATCTCACTAAACTAGACTTAACATAGTCATAACCATTATGACTAACCTAGTGGCATGGGTTAGCTCGGATTATTGACCACCTTAGATCAGAACTGAGTCAACAAACATAGTCAGGTAAGTGAGATTGGTGGAAGGAATATGCCATTAACTCGACAAGAAAGCATTCAAGTCAAGTAGCTCTCAATTAAAAATCAGTCGATCGTATCTGTCAAACTTACCTTGATATCAAATTGTTAAGCCAGAACCAATCGGGTTAGCCTACAATCCAGACTCTAACCACTGAGCCTTATTAGGTCTTATCTTGATCGATCACTCACGTGACTCGATCTTGACCCAGACTTAATTCTATTAGGTTGGTTAATTTAAGCACTATTGATTCCATCTAACCAACTCTTGATTTGGTTTGATCAACCGCTTAGATCTAATTGAGCTACCTAAGCCCGAACCTAATTTTATGAACATGTCTTAGATCTAAAAAATTCTAAATTTTAGATCTAATATATTTCATAATCTTAATTCTTAATTAAGTTTAGGATTCATAAATAAAACATGTAAATAAGATCCTAGGATTTCAAGATCTAGAATTTTATAGAAAATAAGTTTTTAATTTCTAATTAAGGATGAACATACAGCACCCCGATACATCATAAGAACATCCCATCAAATGGGAGGAGAGGATCTTTAATTCTTATTTTATTCTTATGATCAAACGGCCAAGAGGGATGTCTTAATCAGAAATACAACTAATCTACAAAACTAATTAGATCTAAGCATATATCTCATATAAAAAAATTAATCTAATTAAAACATATTTTGCATACATCTCATATATCATATCATGTATATTTTTTAGATCTAAATTATCTCATAATTATCTAAAAAATTAAATTTAAATTTGATCACATCAAATAAAATTTAATCTAGACCTTTTGTAGAACTATTTTATAACTAGTCTAAACATGCAACTATCATATCTCATATGAACAAATTAAATTTAATTTATTTTATATTTTTAGATCTGATTATAATATTTATCAGATCAAAAAATAGTAAATAAATAGATCTCAAAATTATAATTAATCAAATAAAAATTATGATTATACTAGATTACACATAGAATAATTCTATTCCTAATCTAGTTATATATCTCATACATTTTTTTATCCAGATTAATTAATTTTAATTTTTTAATTTTAGATCTAATAACATCTCATGTGATATTTAAAATTACTAATTTATTAGATTAAATTAGATCTAAATAAATTTTATGCAATCTGGCTTTGATACCAGTTGAAGAAAAAATTAAATTTTTTGGATCAGATTCGTTCAAATCTGATTGGATCGAAAGGCATATTTTAAAAATTTTTTCTTAGATCCAAATCAAATCTGATACATTTTAGATTTGATAAAAAAAAATTAAATTAAATTAAATCTAAATTAATATTACCTTATTTGCTGGGTAATCCGATTATCCATTGATGATCGTGCTGATTGTCTGAGGTTCTGGATCTTGCCATGCAAGTGCCTGGCCTCTATCGCTATCCACTCGGACTAGATCTAAAGATTTTTTTTTTATCATATCTCCAAAAATTATATCTGGATCTGATTTAGAGGATCTTCAAATTTTTTTTCGAAGATCTGCTGTCATCTCTACAACAGTGCTGCCTTCTTCCTTTCTCGTCAGTCTTTTCTTACCTGGATCGCACCAAACTGAAGCCCAACTTTCCTTAGGCATGGAGAGGAGAGAGAGGATCAGAAGATGATATGGAGGAGGAAGAGGGGCAGCCTTGGGGCATGGGCTAAGAGAAACTCTCTGAAAGTTGAGCGCAGATAGGGTTTATTTATAGACCCTGCTGCGCCATGCAGTGCTGCATTATCCCGACCAATCGCATTGCTTCATGCAATCAGATCTAAATCTGATTGGTGGGATGATATCACCTAATCCAATCAGATGAGAGCCCCATAAATTCATCCTTAGATGGTGCCTAAGATTGGTCAAAGTCTATAGGAAAGGGTTACCTAAGTTAAATCCGAGAAGCAACCTAGAGTCCCATTTGCATGAGACTCTAGGTGTCCCTATCCATAGGTGCACACCATCTTAGGCGTGCACCCCCTCCTTTCCAAGTTCTAGTGAGGGGACAAGCCTCTATCTATTCTTCAATAAGTGCATGACACATGGGCAGATGTCCAAGAGTCAAAGGTCAACGTTTGACCAAAGTTAAAGGACAAAAATTAGCAGATGACGAAAAATGGCAGATGTTGTCTCAAATTTATCTCATAAATTAAGACAATACTTTTCTAACCTAGACAAGCTTCAGTTAGATGAAGTAAAGATACCTGAGTGAGCATAAATATATTTGGCTCAGTCGAGATAACTTTTTCATTATAATTGAAGGAGAACGTTAGGCTCAATCATGTGCTAGCATGATTTTCTTGAACCTAATTAAATCTAATTCAAATTAATTAAAATAGATTAGTCCAATTGATGATATTCAGATCTAAATTCTTATTTGTGTGATCTAGTTAGGTTTAGTTCTATATGATAATGGAATATGTCGTGATCTCCATCATCGACATCATCGAAACTCCTTTTGATGGATCAAAACTCTTCTAATTCAGACAACTAGAATGATCGATCATCTAAATTATTCTAATTACTTCCAAAATCTACCAGTGATACCTAGCAGTATACGGTGGCAATCCTGAAGAAAAATTCTGATTTTCTAGACCAGGTTCATTCAGATCTGATCGGATCAAGAGATATATTTTAAAAACTTTTCTCTTCGATCCGAATTAGATCTAGAATATTTCAGATCTAATTTTTATTATTCTAATAATTAAAATAAAATATATATAAATTAAATTAGATTTAATTTACCTTAATGCAGGATAATTCTATTACTCGTTGATGATCTTGTAAGCAACGAAAGGTTCTGGATCTAGCCACGTAAGTGCTTGGTCTCTACTGGTATCCACTCAGATTGGATCTAAAGATCCTCTTCTTCTCTATCACATCTCTAAAAATTAGATCTAAATCTGATTTGGAGGATCTTCAAAATAGCTTTCAAAGATCAGCAGTTGTCCTTTGCAACAGCGCAACCTTCTAGCTTTCCATCACCTTTCTCTCCCCTAGATTGCACCAATTGAGATCCCAAACTTCTTTGGGTGTAGAGAGGAGAGGGAGAAGATGGTCTTGGTGTGGAGGAGGAGGAGAGAGGTAGCCTTGGGGCGTGAAGAATTATTCACAACTTTGAGTTGGACGCAGAGTCTTATTTATAGACTATGCATGATCCAACACCTCTTCATCCCAACCAATCATAACCCTTTGTGAAATCGGATCTAAATCTGATTGATGGAAATAGAGTCCCTTAGATTCATCCTTAGATGGCACCTAAGACCAGTCAAAGTTGGTTCTTAGGAAGAGTCTAATCGGAATCCAAAAAGGAGATGGAGTCCCTGTCCAATAGGGACTCCTGGGTGCCTCAAACTTGGGCGCACACCACCCTTGGCATGCGCCCTCCTCCTTGCCAGCTTCTGGTAGGGGGACAAATCCCCACCAGCTCTCTAATAGGTGTGTGACACATGGCTAGAAGTTAAAGTGTCAATGGTCAATATTTGACTAGTCAAAGGTCAACTTTTGACCAAAGTCAAAGGACGAGAAATGATAGGTGACCAAAAAATAGTAGGTATTATCTTACAAAATAAGACAATCCTTTTTTGACCTGGACAGGCTCTAGTAAGATCAAGTGAAGGCCTCTGATCGAGCATAAACTCCTTTGGCTCAGTCAGGACAACTATTTATGATAGTAAAAGAAGAACGTTAGGTTCAATCGAGTGCTAGCATAATTTTCTTGAACCTAATTGAATCTCATTCAGATCAATTGAACTGGATCAGTTCAATTGATGATCACCAGATTTAAACTCTTGTTTGTGTGACCCAATTAGGTTCAGTTCTATATGGTAATGGGATATGTCATGATCTCTATCATTGACATCATCGAAACTCCTTTCGATGGATCAGAACTCTTCTGATTCGAACAGCTAGAATGATCGATCATCTAAATCATTCTAATTGCTCCCAAAATCCACCAGTGACACCTAGCAGTATATGGTGGCAACCCATCAGAGCTGAATGTGAACCTCTTGGTGCAGCTACCTGTGTGATTAAGTTCTTCTATCTTGAGCCCGATCAGATTAGGGTTAAGGTGAACTCGTCAAACCCTAGTTTCTGTCATATGATGTAATCATTCGATTCAAGTCCGATGTGAAAACCTAAATAGAAACTCTTTCTATTATTTCACTTTGCCATGGCCATGGGCTTCTGGACTTGATTCTTATGATTATCATAGGACTGCTCCTCTACCACCGAGGTAGATAGATTCCATCTTGATGCAATCCAATTCCTACAATGAACATGCTATAGCCAACATACACCTCAGGATTTCGAATGGCTAGGAGATCGAGTTATGGTGTAGTCAAACTATAACACCCTCAAGGTGAACTACCGATGCACCTCAGGTCAAAGAACCTAGACACACCACTGCAGCATCGAGTCAGTCATTGACGAGAAGGTAGACTTTCTAATGACTACTCGAGGTGGTCACGCTCAGTGCCCTCGTTCTCTAACGAGTATATATACTCTCGCTTCGATGTCTCCACACCATAGACTCAAGACTCATCTACTAAAGAGAAGCAATTGTACACCAATCTTTTGGATCAATCACCATCCTCGTGATGATCCTATGGTCGGAAGCATTTTATGAGTTAATAATGATTATTCATGTCTTAAATTTTCAACTCTTGAAAATATGAATTATCATTACCATTAACTCAAAGGATGTATCATAGACACTAAATATACATATGTGATAGAAAATAATCCATTTCATTGATTATAGTCAAAATTATAATTTTGCCTCTAGAAGTGTATTACAAGTGTCAGCCAATTCTGACTTCTAGGGCACATATATCTAACAATCTCCCACTTATCCTAAAGCCAATTAGCTATAAGTCTAAGTCTCATCTTCTTAAGGTGGGCTTTGATCTTTTGTTGTCCCAATGACTTTGTAAGTGGGTCTGTCGTATTGTCTGTAAAGTCGACTCTCTTGACCTCGACGTAACCCTTCTCTAGGTAATCACGGATGAGGTGGTATCATCGCTCAATGTGCTTGAATTTCTGATGAGATCTTAGCTCCTTAGCAAGGGCTATGGTGTCATTGTTGTCGCAGTATAGAGGAATGGCATCTGATAGTATTACTCCAATTTCTGCAGCAAACTTCTTGTACCAAAATGCTTCCTTCATAGTCTCTGATGCAGCGATATATTCTGCTTCCATGGTGGAATCTGCTATCACGGTTTGCTTGGAATTCTTCCAGCTGACAGCACCACCATTGCACACAAACAGACTCTCAGATGTTGACTTTCGATCATCTATATCGAACATAAAATCTGAGTCTATGTATCCCTAGACTTGGAGTTCTCTGTTACCAAAGACCAACATCATATCCTTAGTTCTTCTTAAGTACTTAAGGATACATTTCACAGAAGTCCAGTGTTCTTCACCTGGATTTGACTGATATCTGCTTGTGACACTCACAGCATGGGCTATATCAGGTCGTGTACATAGCATGGCATACATGAGGCTCCCTATTGCAGAAGCATAAGGGATCTTGCTCATGCATTCTATTTTCTCAGGTGTGCTAGGGCACATCTTCTTGGAAAGATGAATACCATGTCTGAAGGGTATTAATCCCCTCTTAGAGTTTTCCATACTAAACCTCTTTAGTACTTCCTCTATGTACATCTTCTGTGAAAGTCCTAGCATCCTATTCGGTCTATCCCTATAGACCTTAATTTCTAGAATAAAGGATGCTTCACCTAGGTCTTTCATGGAGAATTTCTTGGACAACCATATTTTGACTGTCGTCAACATGGGAATATCATTCCCAATAAGGAGGATGTCATCCACGTACAATACGAGGAAGATAACAGCGCTCCCACTGACCTTTTTGAAAGACACATGGTTCCTCTTCATTTTTGATGAAACCAAACATTTTGATCACATCATTGAAATGAGTGTTCCAGCTCCGAGATGCTTGCTTAAGTCCATATATGGACCTTTGTAGCTTGCAAACCTTGTGATCAGTATCACTGGATGTGAAACCTAGCGGCTGTTCCATATAGATATCTTCCTCAAGATATCCATTTAAGAATGCCATTTTCATGTCCATTTGCCATATTTCATAATCGAAATAGGCTGCAATGGCAAGCAATGTGCGGATGGATTTTAGCATAGCCACTAGAGAAAAGGTATCCTGATAGTCAATGCCTTCGCATTGACTATAACCTTTTGCCACTAGTCTAGCCTTGAATGTCTCCACATTCCCATCTGCACCAATCTTTCTCTTGAAGATCCATTTACACCCAATAGGTACTATACCTTCTGGTGGATCTACCAAGGTCCAGACTTGGTTTGAGTGCATCGAGTCAATTTCTGACTGCATTGCCTCTAGCCATTTCTCGGAGTCGATATCTGATATCGCCTCGTTGTAGGTTTTGGGATCATCACCATGAGCACCATTACCTATGAGGAAACATTTCCTCTACTTTCTCTGAAATAATACCTAAGTATCTTTTCAGGGAGGATGGAAAACTCTTTTCGATCTACGAGGTGGAGGAGGTAGTATTCTTATTGGCTCAACCTGATTTGGTTCCAATTGGTCCTTAGCTCGTTGTACTTGTGAGAATTTCTCATCAAGCTTAATCTGCTTTTTAATGCCGCTATCTTGAATAAACTATTTTTTAAGAAAGATGGCATGTCGACTCACAATCACATTGTGATCTTCTGGAATGTAGAAATAGTATCCTAATGACTCTTTAGGATATCCTATGAATCAAGCTCTGAAGGACCTAAACTCTAACTTGTTCGCTTGTTATCTTTTGATATGAGCTGGACAACCCCAAATTTTGAGATGACTTAGACTTGGTTTCTTACCATGCCATATCTCATACGGTATGGTAGGAACGATTTTAGAGGAAACCATATTGAAGTTAACAACGAGTATCCCCAAAGAAAATCAGGGATGTCTGTGAAGCTCATCATGGATCGGACCATATCCAATAGAGTCTGATTTCTCTATTCTAAAATTTTGTTGAGTTGAGGTGTTCCTGATGGAGTCTATTGAGAGACTATGCCATTTTTCTTAAGATAGTCTAGAAATTCTCGGCTAAGGTATTCACCTTCTCGATCTGATCAAAGAATCTTAATGGGTTTTTTAGTTTATTTTTCTACTTCATGTCTGAATTTTTTGAACTTTTCAAAAGCTTCAGACTTGTGTCTCATAAGATACACATACCCATACCTAGATAGATCATCGGTAAAGGTAATGAAGTAGACAAAATTGCCTCTAGCCGGCACATCAAATGGGCCGCACACATCAGTATGTACTAGGGCAAGGAGATCTGTGGCCCTTTCCCCATGTCCTACAAAAGGGAGTTTAGTCATTTTGCCTTGAAGACAAGATTCACAAGTTGGATATGACTCGAAAGTCAATGGACTCAATAGCCCATTTTTCTCCAATTTGTTGATCCTATCTTCTGCTATATGATCTAATCTCAGGTGCCATAGATATCTATCGTTTGGACTATCCCTAGGTCATTTGGCATTCACGTTTTGCTCGATAGTTAGAACAAATACATCAATATGTAGCTGATAAAGACCATTAATAAGAAAACCATTTGCAATTTTATTTCTTTCATAAAGAATGTTATAATGGATCCTTAAAGAAGGTAATCACATAGCCTTCTAGTGCTAAGCATGAAACAGAAATCAAATTTCTGCTAGCTGTAGGTACATAATAATAGTCTTTCAAAACTAAGTCTAAACCAGATGATAATCGTAGAGGATATGTTTCCACGATCACTGCAGCAACTCTTGCTTCATTTTCGATGCATAGGATCATGTCTCCATCCCTCAGCCTCCTGCTATCCATAAGATCCTATATGGAAGTGCATAGATGAGCACTAGAATTAGAGTCAAGCACCCAACTGGATGCAGAAGAAACCATAAGGTTAGACTCAATAATGAGTATACCTCCAGAAAAACCTTCCTTCTTATTCTTCAAGGTGGCCAAGTAAGTAGGACAGTTCTACTTCTAGTGATCGTCGCTGTTGCAATAGAAATACTTTTTTTTGATAGTGGCCTTCTTCTTCGACTCTACCTTCTTCTTCTTTCCTCCTTCCATCTTCTGCTTTTTGCAGACTTTTTTTTTTTCAGAAGACTTTCTTTTGGAAGAAGTTCATTCCATAGCAAGAACTGAGCCTTTAGAATCTTTCATAGAAAGCTCAGCGGTGACCAGCATGTTCATTAATTCGGCCAAGGAATTTTGAAGTTTATGCATGTGGTAATTCATGATGAATTGCCCATATGCATCAGTCAAGGATTGCAGAATAATATCATTCTGCAGATCCAAGTCTAACTTCACACCGAGCTTCTCAAGCTCTTCCAAGTCCTTGATCATCATCAGACAGTGATCTTGGACTGACTGCCCATCATGCATCTTAGCCTTAAAAAGTCATTTCGTGACTTGATACTTGGCTGCACGACTCTGTTCACCAAACATCTCCTTACAGGTGAGCCAACATTTGGCGAGCAGTCCTGATATCTTCATGTTGGCGCTGGAGCTCATCAGACATCGAGCCCAACATGTAATATCTGCCTTATTATCTTCGTCTATCCATTTTTTCAGAGACGCTCTCTGTTCAGCGGATGGACGAGCTGGTAAGGTGGGAGGGTCCTGGTCCAATACATGGGTTAACTTCTCAGAACCTAAAATAATTTTATAGTTTCTGAGCCAATCTTTATAATTGGGTCCGGTCTATCTATGTGTGTCCAGGATACGTGCTAATGGGTTGGATGCAGACATTTTTCTATAGAGAGTCAAAGATTCTAGTTAGATACTGTAATTATGACTTGACCAATTTATTTAAAGATTTTATTTTTAAATAAATTAGCTTTCACTATTTTCTTGGATCCCTACACTCCCTCTGTAGAGATGCAAAAATCTCCATGATTAATGATTTCTAGTGGGTGGTGCGGTCTCACCAACTGACTCATCACCTCACCTAACAGTTATTGGTGATGGGTTAGCCAATGAGTGAACAACTCTTGTTCAATGATTCTCTAATCATGGTGCACCCAAACTTGGTCTCTAATTCATGAATCTCACCGTATATCCGGAATATTGATCCACTCCTTAGTTAAGTCAGACCCACCATTTGCATAGACTGGATTTCCTAATTGAGTCTCTCACCGTATCCAAAATATTGAGCCCAACTCATCCTCCAGCCCATAGCATCCAATGCCTAATAGACATGGTTGCATCTTCCCGGTGCAACTGAGCCACTGTATCCAGTCGAGAACAATCAACCCCAGGAAGGGATCCGCACATCTACAATGGTGGAAGACCTCAGACTTAATCTTTTCTTAGGGAAGAATTGATTCAGGTCTCATTAAACTAGACTTGTCATAGTCATAACAATTATGACTAACCTAGTGGCATGGGTTAGCTCGGATTATTGACCACCTCAAATCAGAACTGTGTCAATAGATATGGCCAGGTAAGTGAGATCGGTGGAAGGGATATGCCATTAACTCATACAAGAATGCATTCAGGTCGAGTAGCTTCCAATTAAAAATCAGTCGATCGTATGTGCCAAACTTACCTTAGACACCAAATTGTTGAGCCAGAACCAATTGGGTTAGCCTACAATCCAGACTCTAACCTCTGAGCCTAATTAGGTCTTGCTTGATCGTGACTCGATCTTGACCCAGACTTAATCCTATTAGGCTGGTCAATTTAAGCATTGTTGATCCCATCTAACCAACTCTTGATTCGGTTTGATCAACCGCTTAGACCTAATTGAGCTACCCAAGCCCGAACCCAGTATTATGAATATGTCTTAGATCTGAAATTCTCAATTTTAGATCTAATTAATATTTCATAATCTTAATTCTTAATTAAGTAGGGTTCATAAATAAAATATGCACAATAAATCCTAGGGATTTCAGGATCTAGGGTTTTGCAGAAAGTAAGTTTTGGATTTCTGATTAAGGACGAATGCACGCAGCACCCCTACACATCATAAGAACACCCCATCGGATGAGAGGAGAGGGCCTTTAAACCCTTCTTCATTCTTATGACCGGACGGCCAAGAGGAACGCCTTAATCAGGAACATGTAATACTACAAAATAGTTTTAGATCTATATCATATATCTCATATACAAATTAGATCTAATCATGGCATATTTTGCATACATCTCATGTATCGAATCATGCATATTTTTAGATCTAAATTATCTCATAATAATCTAAAAAATTAGATTTAAATTGATCTTATCAAAATAAATTCTAATCTAGATAACTATGTAGAACTATTCTACAACTAGTCTAGACATGCATCAATCATATCTCATATGATGTTAAAATTAAATAATTTTTATTTACTATTTTTTAGATATTATTATAATAATTATAATATCAAAAAATAGTAAATAAATAAATTTAAAATATAATTTAATCAAATTAAATTATAAACATGCAAGACTATTCTATAGAACTATTCTATTTTAGAACTAGTCATGCATATTTTCTAATCTTAGATCCAAATCATTTATTTTTTTTTTTTTTTTTGATTTTAGATCTGATCACATCTCATGTGATATCTAAAATCACTTATTTTTTAATTAAAATAAATTTAAAATTAGATCTAAATACTTTAGAACCTTGGCTCTGATACCAGTTGAAGGAAAATCCTAATTTTTCAGACCAGATTCGTTCAGATCTGATCGGATTAAGAGATATATTTCAAAAACCTTTTCTTTTGATCCAAATTGGATCTAAAATATTTTAAATCTAATTTTTATTATTTTAATAATTAAAATAAAAATATAGATAAATTAAATCAGATTTAATTTATCTTGATGTAGGATAATCCTATTACTCGTTGATGATCCTGTAAGCAGCGAAAGATTCTGAATCTAGCCACGCAAGTGCCTGGCCTCTATCGGTATCCACTTAGGCTAGATCTAGAGATCTTCTTCTTTTCTATTACGTCTTCAAAAATTAGATCTGAATTCGATTTGAAGGATCTTCAAAATAGTTTTCGAAGATCAGCAGTTGTCCTTTGCAGCAGCGCAGTCTTCTAGCTTTTTATCGCCTTTCTCTCCCCTAGATTGCATCAACTGAGATTCCAAACTTCTTTGGGCATGGAGAAGAGAGGGAGAAGATGGTCTTGGCATGGAGGAGGAGGAGAGAGGCAGCCTTGGGGCATGGAGAATTATTCATAACTTTGAGTTGGGCGCAGAGTCTTATTTATAGACTATGTGTGATCCAACTCCTCTTCATCCCAATCAATCACAATCCTTTATGAAATCAGATCTAAATCTGATTAATGAAAATAGAGTCCCTTGGATTCATCCTTAGATGGTGCCTAAGATCAGTCAAAGTTGATTCTTAGGAGGAGTCTAATCAGAATCCAAAAAGGAGATGGAGTCCCTATCCAACAGGGACTCTTGGGTGCCTCAAACTTGGGCGCATGCCACCCTTGGCGTGCGCCCTCCTCCTTGCCAGCTTCTGGTAGGGGGACAAGCCCCCACCAGCTCTCCAATAGGTGCGTGATACGTGGCTAGAAGTCAAAGTATCAATGGTCAATATTTGACTAGTCAAAGGTCAATTTTTGACCAAAGTCAAAGGATGAGAAATGGCAGGTGACCAAAAATGGCAGATATTATCTTACAAAATAAGACAATCCTTTTTTAACCTAAACAGGCTCCAGTCAAACCACGTGAAGGCCTCTGATCGAGCACAAACTCCTTTGGCTCAATCAGGATAACTATTTATGATAGTAAAAGAAGAACATTAGGTTCAATTGAGTGCTAGCACGATTTCCCGAACCTAATTGAATCTCATTCAGATCAATTGAACTAGATCAGTTCAATTAATGATCACCAGATTCAAATCCTTATTTGTGTAATCCAGTTAGGTTCAATTCTGTATGGTAATGGGATATATCATGATCTCTAAATTGAATTATCATTACCATTAACTTTATGTCTTAAATTACCATTAACTCTTAAATTATCATTACCAGATTCAAATCCTTATTTTATGAGTTAATAATGATTATTCATGTCTTAAATTTTCAACTCTTGAAAATATGAATTATCATTACCATTAACTCAAAGGATGTATCACAGACACTAAATACACATATGTGATAGAAAATAATCCATTTCATTGATTATAGTCAAAATTATAATTTTGCCCCTGAAAGTGTATTACAAGTGTCAGCCAATTCTGGCTTCTAGGACACATATATCTAACAAATCCATCAAAATTAAAAATGAATCTCTTGGTGCAGCTACCTATGTGATTAGTTCTTCTATCTTAAGCTCCGATCAGATTAAGATTAAGATGAACTCGTCAAACCCTAATTTCTATCATATGATTTAATCATTCAATTCAAGTTCGATGTGAAAATCTTAATAAAAACTCTTTCTATTATTTTACTCTGTCATGGCCATGGGCTTATGGACTTGATTCTCATGATCATCATAGGGCTACTCCTCATCCACTGAGGTAGATAAATTCCATTTTGGTGCAATCTAATTCCTATAATGAATATGTTATAGCTAACATACACCTCAGAATTTCGAATGGCTAGGAGATCGAGTCATGGTGTAGTCAAAATATAACACCCTCAAGGTGAACTATCGATGCACCTCTGATCAAAGAACCAGATACACCACTGCAACTTCGAGTCAGTCATCGATGAGAAGGTAGACTTCTTTATGACTACTCGAGGTATCACGCTTGGTGCCCTCATTCTCTAACGAGTATCTGTACTCTCGCTCCGATGTCTCTACACTGTAGACTCAAGACTCATTTACTATAAAGAAGCAATTGTACACTAACCTTTCAGATCAATCACCATCCTCATGATGATCCTACGATCAAGAGTATTTTATGAGTTAATAATGAAAATTCTTATCTTAAATTTTCAACTCTTGAAAATAAGAATTATCATTACCATTAACTCAAGGGATGTATCACAGACACTAAAAGCATATATGTGATAGAAAATAACCCATTTTATTATTTATAGTCAAAATTATAATTTTGCTCCTAGAAGTGTATTACAAGTGTCAGCCAATTCTGACTTCTGGGACACATATTTCTAACACAACCTTCTTATTCTTGTATGCTATAAGCATGTCATCTACATATAAGCGTAGAAATATTCTAGACTCATCCTCCAAAGATTTAACATACACACAAGAGTCATACCCACATCTAGAAAGTCCAATGCTCCTCACATATGAGTCAAATCGCTTGTACCATTGCCTTGGTGATTGCTTCAGCTCGTATAATAATTTCTGCAGCAAACAGACCTTTCCTTCTGCTCTTGATACTTGGAACCTTGGTGGCTCCTCCATATAAATGATCTCCTCCAAATGCACATGGAGGAATGCTATCTTGACATCCATGTGCTTCAACTCCAAGTCCTGAGCTGCCACAATGCTCTACAACATTCTGATGGAAGTATGCCTGACGATAAGAGAAAATATTTTACTAAAATCGATGCCTTTCTTCTAGAAATATCCCTTAGCCACTAACCGCATCTTATACCCGATACCTCCCTGCTCTGAAGGCCCCTCTTTGCATTGGTAAATTCACTTGCAACCAATGAATTTCTTTCCTCGTGGCAACTACACCAAATGCCACGTCTCATTTTTGTGGAGAGCCTGCATCTCCTTGAACATTGCTTGGACCCATCTCTCTCTATCCTGGCTATCTATAGCCTCCTCGTAGGTGTATGGATCTCCATTTTCTATCACCAAGGCATATGACAGTATATCTTCGAAGCCATATCATTCCAATTGCTTGATATTCCTTTTGGGCTTGTATAGCGCAACCCCGATGTCCATCCTAGGTCCAGCTTGCTCCTGCTGGGCCTCCTGGCTTTCATTACCTATCTGAGCTCTCTCCACCCATGGAGACACCTCCGATGAGTGCTCCATCTGAATATCAAGTCCTCCTGATGCACCTACAAATGGCAAAATAGAGTAAGATATTAACTGTCCAGCACTACCTTGCTGGACCTCCTGCTGCATCTACTGCTCCTTTATGCCAGCTCACCTTTGGAGAATTGAATTTTCATCGAAGGTGATAATCCTACTAATGACAACCTTCTTCTCCAAGAGATTCCATAGCCAGTATCTCTTAACTCCTCATGGATATCCCAAGAACACCATCTTTCATGATCTGGCATCCAACTTGCTCCACTCACCAGCACCGATGTGCATAAAAGTCATGCACCCAAAAACCCTTAGATGGCTTAATCCAATCTTTCTTTCAGACCTTCTCTCCTTTAGAATACTACCATCTAACTTTATATGAGACGATCGATTTACCAGATAATAGGCTGCATCCACTATATCAATCCAGAATGCCTTCGAAAGCCCTGCCTGTAGCCTCATGCATCATGATTTTTTCAAAAGGATTTTATTAATCCTTTCAGCCATCCTATTTTATTGAGAAGTTTTTTTACTGAGAAGTGCCTTTTGATACTACACTCCTCATAAAAATCTTGAAACTCTTTGCTGGTGTATTCTTCGTCGTTGTCTGACCATAGACACTTCAAGCTCTGACCGATCTCCTTCTCCATAACTTTTCACACCTTGAATTTGATGAAGATTTTTGATTTCTCCTTCATGAAGTAGACCCATACCTTCCTTGAGAAATGATCTATAAAAGTCAAGAAGTATCTCGCTCCATTTTTGGCCAAAAATAGAGTCGACCTCCATACATCAGTGTGAACTAATTTTAGTGGGGCTACACTATGGGCTGAACTGATGGCAAACTGTAGTCTCCTCTATTTATCCATCTAGTATATCTCACATGCCTTTGTAACACCTCCATCTAGATTTGAAATCAGATCATGTTTGCTTAGCTCCTTCATCCCACGATCACCCATGTGGCTTAGGCTGTAGTGCTATAATCGATAAGCTTCCTGCTGATCCTGCACTATTACCGCAGCATCAGATTCTTCGATCACCATAGATCCAACCAACTTATAGAAGTTGTTCTCCATCCTCCTACCCCTCATCACCACCATAGAATCATTGGAGATATTGAGAACTCCACTGCTGGCATGACTGTTGAAGCTATAGCCACTCCACTCCAGATAGTCTAGTGACACGAGATTTTTCTTCAAATCTGGGATGTATTTTACATTTATGAGAGTCTGCACCATCTCATCAAACAACCTCATCCAGATGCTTCCAATACCAGGGACTCTACATGGGTGATCATCTCCAAGTATCATACTCTTCTCATCAATCTTGGTGTATGAGACAAATCAAGATTGGTTTAGGATATAGTAATGCGAACAGGCTAAATCCAGGACTATACATCTGTGTATCTTCTATGATCATATGATACAATCAAGAGGTCATCCTCCACCTCACTATTAGCCACTATACTTAGTGCATTAGATCCGCTCTTTTCTTCCTTCTTGTTCTTCGATTGTGGGCAATCATGCCTGAAGTGCCTAATCTTGTTGCACTTATAGCATCTGGCTTCTTTCCTATCCTTGCTCTTTCGAAACTTTGATCGTTCCCTTGACTTGCCTCTCTCTTTTGATCTTTTAGATCTCTCTCCCACGGTCAAGTCCTCTTGGGGAACATCTTTTTTAGTCAACTTCTCCTACTGTTCATTGGTTCGTAATACCAAGACCATATCTTTATACTCCAAAGTCTCCTTACCATAAAGCAGCATCCTCACCAATGGATCATACGATGAGGGCAATGAGCATAACAGAATCAATGAGTTATCTTCTTTCTCCATCTTCACTCCAATGTTTAGTAACTCGTTGTACATCAGATCAAATTTCTGAATGTGTCCCAAGACATCTCCGCCTTCCTGCATCCGAAGGCTATACAGTCTCTTCTTCAACATTAACTTATTGCACATATTTTTATCCATATACATGATTTGCAACTTCGACTACAAGCCTCTTGGGATCCTCTTCTCTAAAACTGAATAGAGTGCCCCATCCGACAAGCATCCTCTAATCATCGAGTAGGTTTTCTTTTCTAGAGACATCCACTAGCAATCTGACATCTCTCCAGGCTTCTCTTTCAATGCCTGATCCAATTCAGCTTGAATCCAAAGATCTTCTACACGAACTTTTCACATAATTTTTTTTTTTCATTAAACTTCTCAAAATCAACCTTCAAATTGCTTTCCATAGCTAGATCCAAGCTAAGAAAATGCAACACAGATCCAAGGAATTTGAGAAATACCTTAATAAGACCTTATCGAAATCACAGCACATGAGGATCGTCAACTTTCAGACATCTTCTCCTCCTTCCACATGCTTCGGGCTCTGATACCACTTGTAATGAATTATTTTTGAATCTATAAAAATTTTTATACCTTCTACAATTCTGAGGAAGTAAGTTAGAGATGATAGCAAGCAAGATGAAGATTAGATGATAAGAAGATGAGATGATGATAGAATGAGAGAGAGAAAGCTAGGGTTTCAGAGAGAAAAAGGATTCAATTTATTCTCTTCTCTTTAATCTACATATACAAGTATATATATATAAACACCCTGAGTCAACATGATTCAGTCCTAAAAAAATTTTCCTAGGCTAACCCATGATGAACTCACCCAAGCCTATGTAAACTCATGTCTTGTATGCTCTCATTTTCTAAACTAAAAATCTAGCCCAATATATGAATTAGCCATCTTAAGATCTCTCATA
>QRFJ01002249.1:191361-220779 GCA_006176705.1 Cocos nucifera | reverse complement strand
CAAGTTTTTGGCGCCGTTGCCGGGGAAGGTTTTTGATTTTTGATTTTGATTTCTTTGATTTATTAAAAATAATTCCGACAAACGCACCAAGTTTTTGGCGCCGTTGCCGAGGAAGAAATAGATGCTATTTTTTCCTTTGATTTCTTTGATTTTTTTTGTAAATTAATTATATTTTTTTTAATATTGCTTACTAATTTTTTTATTTATTTTGTAGAAAAAAAAAGGAAGAAAACGAAGAAAGCATCTAATTTTGGTAAGATCAATCCTAACCCTAGTCCTCTTTTCTTTTTATTTATTTATTTATTTTATTTTTAAATTAATTTAAAAAATATTTATTTAAATCTAATTAAAAGCCTCATGATAAGATTAGAAATCCTAACTGTTTAGAGCATGCATCATATTAATTTTATTTTTATTTTTAGTTTTATTTTTTTTTGGTGATTGCTGGAAGCAAGGTAAGCCTTTCAGAATTCAATTAGTTGCATGCATCTAGTTTAAATTGCATAAAATCCTTTGATTGAATTTTTTTTCTTCGTGTATATTCATATTAAATCAAATTAAGGGCACAACCCAATTAAACAAGATAAGGTGGGGATTTGATCACCCTTCCTTAGCCCACAAACAACCAACCAGCATCCTGCATTGACCTAAGCCTTTAAATTAAAATCAATTAGACATCAACCCTAGGAACTCGAGCTCAATAGGACAAGGAATCCTAAGAGTTGAACCAGGTTAGGATAAATCAATTTGACTGGTGTCCAGGAAAGTGGTTCAGAGACGATTGGGCCCGAAGGAAGGTGGTTTCTAATTGATTCCATTCGCTTATCTGGCCAAGCATAATTGGTGTCTAAGGCAAGCAACGGGGGGACTCCCACCGAATCTTACACTTACCTGGCTAGTTGATTGGCTAATCCTACACTTGGAGGGCTTGAAGGTGACCTTGGCAGTTAGGAGCTGTCTAGATCTAGGACAACCTTTAGTCAGGATTGATTGACCAACTTGATTGCTAATCAATATTAAATCTAATTAAACCTAATTCTTCTCTTTCTTCTTAGTTCTAGGACTCCTTAGGACCTCTTCTTCAGAACTTTTCTTTTTTTTTCCCTTTCTCCTCTAAAAAAATAAAATAAAATAAAATAAAAATTAAATTTAACTAACTAAAAAATATTAAAAAAATATTTAGACTTAATTAATAAATAAAATAATTAATCTTTAATATAATAAAATAATAAAAAAATATAAAAAAATTCTAAAATTTTTATTTGAACCATACATTAGGGTTACACTAATAAATGCATGGTAGAAAATCACTTTTTCTGATTTAGTTGAATTTAATTGAATGGTTGATTTATATTAAACCTAATAATCAAATGGCTAATATGAACCTAATAGTCCAAAAATTAGGTAAAGTTGACCTTCTTGCTCAGAAAATAGATCAACTCCTAACCCTAGGTCAACAATCTCCTGCACAATTCACATCATCTTCTAATTATCAGGAGAATTATTCAATCTGTGCTAGTCCAACCCATCATGTAAGTGAATATCCTATGACTGCACAGTTTTCATATTTTATCCAAGAACAAGTTCAAGCTGCTCAAGGATACTCCAAATTGATTAATGACCCATTTTTAAATTTATATAATTCAGATTGGAGTAACTATAATTTTTCTTGGACATCCCAACAGACTCAGGCTTAGACCCAAATTTCACTTGAGCAAAATTATCAAAATTATGCCTATAATAATGGTCAGCCTAGTCAGTTTAACCAGCCATCATATTATAATCAGCCTTCATACCCACCTCCTCAACAGACTAATCTAGCTGATGATAGATTTAACCAACTTCAACAATTAATTCTAACTCAACAGCAATCTATCGTCAGACTAGAAGCTTAAATAGGATAATTAGTTGAGTCTAACATGAGAAGAGAACTAGATCAACTATCGAACCTACCAATTTCAAACAACCCACCTAATGACCACCAACCACCTAGATTAAATTATCAATCTAATGTTTCATCTAAGAATCTTCAATTTGAGAATACCAAAGTAATTCCTGAACTTAAAAGCTATAGGATTCTTATGGACCCATACCAAAACCAGGTGAGAGAGGCCAGTACTGATGCTAGCCAAAATAAAAATTTAGAGAAACTGGTTAGTACTGAGACTAACCACATAGAAGAACCCAAGCCAGGAATTAGTACTGATACTAGTTCCAGTTTAAATGAGATAGAAATAAGGAAAAAGAGAATAGATGATTTACCCGAGACTTATAAACCTAATGTCCTATTCTCTTCAACCCTAGAAGCTAGTTCTTCTTATAAAAATCAAAAGGCATGTAATGAAATATCAATGGAGTTGTTTAAGCAGGATCACATTAATTTACCTCCAGAATTAAAATCGCCTTTAGTCACCATTCCAGCACCCATTGAATCAAACTTAACTCCTAAAACTCCATTCATAAGCATTTTAGAAAAATAAATAGGAGAAATTCTTAATAAATATGGGTCTAAGAATGGAATCATAAAATATATCCCAAAAATTAATACTGAATATATCAATAATGGGATTATAAATCATCTTTCTGAGATTGGCAATCCAAAACCATTGGAATTTGTCAATCCAATATTCGACACAGAATAGTGAGCTACATTGTGTCTGGCTGAAGATGGTAAACTTAGCGCTTGTTGGGAGGCAACCCAATATTTAGTTTTTATCTAATTTATCTTATTTTCTTTTTAGGATAATTTGAATAAGTTGGAGGGAGAGCTCAAATTTTCAAAGGCATGTGCTGGACCAAAAAAAAAAAAAATATATATATATATATATATATATACTGAGTTAAGTGTATTCTTCCATGTTTTTTTTTTATTACATCCTTTATTTTTTTTTTCTCCATTGAGGACAATGTCGATTAAGTTGGGGGGAGAGAAAAATAAAAATTTTAAAATTTTAAGTCCTCAAAAAAGTTAGTATTTAGTATTTAGATACTTGATTATGCTTAAGAATCGAATAAAACTAAGCATTTTTAAAAGAAAATTGATACACAGATCAGAGAATCTGTGAGATATTGAGGAATCAAGTATTAAGAAAATTCAATAAAGAGTTAAGTCCAGAACATAAAAATTTTTTTCTTGGAGCATTTCTAATTATTTCTACTAGCATCAAAGAAAAGTCTACTTTTTATAGGCTTGTGTAGGGTAACTATACATTTCTTCATATAAAAATTTATTTTAATAAAATAGTTTCCAAGTACTTCTCACTGAGTAACCGGGCCTCTTTGCCTAAGCAAGCATTGAGTTTCGCGTCAAAAGGTGGGAAGGGCAAAGAAGCTCGTTGTAAAGCTAGTCTTAACTCGTAGCCTATTTGATTCGAGCTAGTAAGCCCGAGGGGTATTCTATACCTAGTGCCCTAAAGCCAACTGGTTTGGGAGTCATTGGCCCAAGACTCGCTACATGGATCAAATAGAAAGCTTAAGGAGTTAAAACACTCAATAGTGGTACAACGTTAAAAAAAAAAAAAAAAAAAAAAAAAAAAAAAAAAAAAAAAAAAAAAAACATTGGTTTTCCACCGAGTAACCGGGTCCCGTTGCCTAAGTAAGCAATGATATTCGCGTCAAAAAGTGGGCAATGTGAAAACAAAAATTAATAAATGAAGGATGGAAGTAGCAATACACCTGCCTATATGAAAGTTTAGACAAATCAGAGATAAAAGTGGAATAATTTAGAAAAAGTTCTGAAAAATTTAATGTTCTTTACTTAATTTTTCTATTGATAAGTATTAATACCCCAATGATATATCTCATTTAAGCTCTACTGAATATCAATGGCCATTTTGAAAATTGCTTAGGTAAAATTCGAAACTCTAAAGTTAAAAGGTATTTAAAACTAAATTCTTTCTTTACTCGAGGACGAGCAAAGCTTAAGTTGGGGGGTGTGATAAACATCATAAATTCATTAATAAAAGTATTAATTTATTAATTAATTTATATTAATTTTTAAGAATTAATAATTAATTTATATATAATTTTTAAAAAATTCATATTTTTATTAATTAAAAAATTAATTAAAAAATAATAAAAATTAATAAAAATTAAAAAATAAAATTTTATTATCAATAGAAAGAGCTCATTTTTTTGATCACAATGAAATAAATTTCAAGTAAAACGGAGCTAAAATGGAAAAGATATGAATTTTGAAAGATATAAAATAAATAAAAATTAAATAAAAAAAAAAAGAAAATGGCTCAGTCGGCTCCGTAAGCCGAGCCACCAAGCCAAGCCAAGCCATCAAGCCGACTCAGCCATTGAAGCCATCAGCCGGTCCACGATCTAGGCGTGGACCGCCAGCTCAGCAAATTCCGGCGAATCAGAGATTGCCACGTGGTGGACCTAGACCCCTTAAGGGTCTACAGAAATTTATCGCGGCTCACAAGGGTAATTTAGTCTTTTTGTCCGACAATGGCGGCGCTGATTAGTTGCGGTGTGCGGTGCGGCCGGTCCACGCGGTCCATGGGAACAGTTATTGCACGATCGGACGGATGTGGTTGTTTGCGGTCAGGATCGGACGGTTGTGGTTGCTTCCGAATTTTATTCAGATACAAACATCATGCGGATCACCATCGAATGGCAGTGCTCGATCCAGGCGATGATCCGATGGTCCAGAACGCTGCCGGCGGTGATCAAGACTCCCGAAGCGCGATTTGCAGCCAGATTTCCTCGATCAAGCACGATCCAACGGCCAAAATTTAATCCGACCCGATCTAAGCTTATCTGCATCCAATTTTGATGATTTTTGGACCATTGGATTTTTGTTGAATGGTTGGATTTTATCAGATTTACCAGAGTCATATCAGAGCTGTTTTGATTCAAATTTTATCCGAATTTGTTTGTATTTTGATGATTACAAAGGCATTAGTCCCATATTGCCTTTAGAAAAAATATCCAGCCCTCCTAGCTCTATAAAAAGGACCCCAGGCCATCAGAAATTAACATCTCCGATCAAGGTGAAGCTTTGGTACAGGGCGAAGTCAGGCTATGGGTTAAAGGCTGCTTCGAAGCAATGGATGCCGAGAAGAAGAGCCGAGCTTCTACACCATCTTTCTGCCAATGCCGATCCAAGATCAGAGATCAGGCTATTTTATTTTATTTCTTTTTAAATTTTATGTATTTAAATTTTAGAAATTTTAATTAATAAAAATTTTATTTTTACATTTTAATTTCTTGCTTTTTATTTTTATTGTAATTTAATTTCTGCACTTTAAATTATTGCTTTGCAAGTAGATGCTAAGATCTAACTAATAGATCTTAGTACCAAGTTTAAATTCCTGCATCTTTTAATTTTTACTTTTAATTTTCCGACTTCAATCCTAATTCCAAAAACTCAAATTCTTCTTCTCTTTTCAAAAATCAAAGATTTCAAATCTAAAAACACTACCTTCCCTGTGGATTCGACCCGACTCACTACTATCTACGCAATTTTAATGATTTTAAGAAGTCGGATTAAATTGATAAATACGGTGTCTTAACGACAGCACCGCGTCCCTATCAAATCCCAAACAACTCCTTACAAAGATTTGACTAGATAATCTATGTAGTACCATTGATAGCAGGCCTATGTACCCATAACTCGAGGAGAATGGCAACATCTTGGAATGTGATCAAAACCTTCCCGACATGCAGATAAATAGTGTGAGTCTCATGATGCCATCGCTCTACCATGGCTGTGATGAGGATCCAGTCAAGCTATATGTCGCATACTTTATATAATCCATAAAAATCTGATATATAAAGCTATTGCATGATCCTCTCATGTGGCCACCAAGTGTGCATCACCGTAGACCCTCTATGCCTGCAATGTAGGGGCCCCATGTCCTCTCTAGAATATATACGGTCATTATGGTGTTGGGTCAAGAGATACAACATAATAGGATCCATCAGCCCCAGATGCACATTAGAGTCTAAACCAGCCATATCGTATCTACTGTAAAATATGTTATTTCATAAATTTAACATATGAATGATAGTAAATTTCTCTAATTTAACAATAATTGATTACATTATTAACAATCAATGATAGATGATAAATCATATCAAAGATGTCAAATTTAAGATAATGACCAACATCAACAAGGTAACTTCACAAATTTTGTTAAGAGTTTACACTACATGAGTGCATTGCCAAAATAGTTCAAAAGGAACAAAAGCATGCAGAAAGATAGTCTATATGTTATATGAAAAAAAATGATAAATCAATGCTGTTGGGGGCATCTAAGCCAGTTGTGCCCCATCTGCTTATCCTGTTCACATCATACAATACTTTGGCTCTCCATTGTATCCATATCATTTTGGATCCTTCTTGATTTTGAATATCCCTTTTCATATCATCTTGTAGATGGATGTAGTATAAGTCTAGGTGCAGTCCACTCAGGCCAACAACCAGATTCTTTGAGGGATAGAAGGTATATGCATAGGACTGCTTATAATGTCCAATAGTATAATTGTCATCCATGAATTGCTTCCAGTATAAGTTCTCACCAGTATCAGAAGTAGTAGTAACTACTACTTCTGATATATGCATGTGCATGCTCCTAAGTCTACTGTCTGTATATAATCAAGTTCATCAGGGTTGTAATATCTACATCTCAACTGAATCTCATACAAACCTGGTTGGTTATTATACTTAACCACACCATGCTTCCTAGACTTCAGTCGGTGTCCATTTAATTTACATATAATCTTATCAATAAAAGCCCTGCTAGCCTCCCTTTTCCATGTTGCTATCCCATGTCTAACATTGAACCATTTTGACTAGCATTTGAAGAAAAGACGGACAAGTGCTAGCTATAACAAGCAATGAATGGGCCCTCTTTAAAATCTTATTGAAACTCTCAGATAGATTTGTATTCATTATTCCATACCTACAACCATCTGTATCATATGCTAGCAATCATTTACTCGAATCATCAAATGGATATTGTTTAAGGTATTGGAAGCAATTGGGCAACATTTTCTCTATGTTCCATGCTTCAATGGAACTTTTAGGGTTGGTTTTGCATTACAGTTTGATGGAAATAAGTCAAAAATGCCGCATCATGGAATCGACTATTTAAGTTTGCCTTAATATATCTAAGGCATAATCTATGATACTCATATGACACTATCCATCTAATAGATTCATTTGAAACAACAACTAATATTTCTTTATGTTGATTTGAGACTATGCCAATTCCCATACGGTCACGTACCATGTAACGATGCAAATGCCATAAAAACAATGACCAACTACTATAGTTCTCACCTTCACAAATGACAAATGCTAGAGGATAGATACTCCCATTTCTATCCTTGCCCATGGCTATCATGAGAGTACCCTTTTAGTGGTCGTACATATGCATTGCATTGATACTAATCTATGGGCGACAAAACTGGAAGCCCTGAATGCATGGACTGAATGCCCAAAAAATATGGTGGAAAATCTCTATGTTCGGCTCTGTCATAAGAATTTTTACAAAATCCACCACAGTCCCCTCATGGACCCCATGGTAGTGCCTAGTCAGAGAGCCAATGCTGGTCAGGGATCTCCTTCCTGGGCTCAAAAAAGAGTAGCCTAGATGCCACGAGGAGGCCAGAGAGGAAAGATCCAATCTCGACAGAGCGATGCACATCATGAACCCACCTGTCTCCATTTTCATCATCATTGTGTGGGTGTGTGTGTTGCTTGGGTTTTTGATGGGGGCTAGTTGCGGTGCCCTAAGTGCAAACGATGATCTGGGGTCACCCACAGACCAAAGGCACTAGTAGAATAACCACCATTATAATGTCCGTTACATGATTGTTATAATGATTGCAAAGAAATTCACCACATTATATATTATATTTAGTTAATAATAGATATTCAAGTAGTGTCATCATTTGAAAGCTGTAAGGTAAAAAAAGGTATGACTAGGTGACTTAATATTCAGACTTTTTCTTATGTATCATATCGATTCACAAACAAATGCTACCCACTGTTATTTTATTTATGAATATTTTTCCTTTTTTTATTAGAACTTTTAGTTATTATTTAATACTCTTATTATTCACCTAAACAAAATATTTCATAATCTAAATTCTATATAATATGAGAAGATTTTCACTCCACTATTGATTAAATATTTTTTATTTGATAAGAAAAATGTTTAGATAAATAATCAATATATGAGATTTGATTGCATATTGCAATGGCAAATAGAAGCCTTTTCTTTTGAGTGGATGTGATGGAAAACAACCCCTAGATAATAGACCTTATAACTATTACATATCATTTGAATTCTAAACAATTTCAAGCTTTTTTTTATAAGTAATTTTTATGGAAATGTCATAAATAATGAGCTATTTACCAGGAGGAAGCTCTCTTCTAAATGTTCTAAACCCTCAATCTTGGTGAAGGTGAGATGGGATCCTAGGTTATTTGGTATAACTATTAAAGATTATACTGACTCAATAAGTCAAATTATAGATGCAAATGAGTCAAGCTAAGCTGATTTTATTATGCTTAGTCAAGCTAAGATTTATACATGACCTGCTCCATTTCCTCTTGAGCTTAAGTCAAGCTCAACAAAACTTCCTCAAACTTGGCTCAACTAAACTTCGAGCTAAGCTTCTCCATTGTATGTGAACATGATCTAGTTTTAGGCTTGGTTTTATTTATGAGCTGAGCTCTAAAATGTGTTTGAGCTCAACTTTTTTGAGAATCTGTGTATTTTATGCCATATCGATTATTCATTAAATAGATTTTGGATATGATACATATACAAGTCCAAGAAACCAAATAATACTTTCCGACCAGTTTTTTAGATGATATCCTAGATTATTACAAATGGTATCAAATTAGGTCTAGTCCTTGCACATATTGACTAAGAGATTGGAGCATAGATCTATTAGAGTTGACTATACATCGATCATTATGTTTACATTTGATTGGATTTGGATCTTTACTCTGATGAAGATGCCATAACTTAAATGGGGGAAGCACATGAAGACTCATGTAGGCTTATATTTAATCTCACATTAATTATGCACTAAATAGTTTGTGAATACTATATAGAATCAAAAAAATCTAAATAACATCTTCTGACTAATCTAGTTGGATAAGATCTTGGTTTATTATAAATAGGATCAGAGTAGGTCCAACCATATTCCATGGAGGATTGAAGCTGATTGCTAGTCGATCATAGTTTTATTTGTAATTGGACTTAGACCTTTATTTTAACAAGATTGTCAAAGCTTAAATATAGATTTGTCATTAGTCCCATATTAGTTATATATTATGTAGATCTTAAATATATATACAAAATCAAGAAACTCAAATAATATTTTCTTGCTAATCTGTTTTGATGAGGTTCTAACTTGTTATAATTTTTTTTTGTTAAATTGAGCTAAAAATGGGTGGGAACAAGCCAAACCTAGCCCTAGCTGTTTATTTGGTTTGCAACTTTTTTGAAAAACCAATTTCAAATTTTCAACATTGGTAGATTTAAATCAATAATGACCATTATAATTATTACAACATTGAACAGTGGTCTCATTGAGGTCTATTTTAATGGAATGACTATAGGAGATGTTGGGGTTTGGTGCTACTACCGCTCCACTTCTTATCTCATAGTGAAATCTAAGCCATACGACAGGTGGACCCTAGCTTGATATTCTAGAAGATCCACAGTAATTTGAATGTGTATGATCGAGTTGGCACAACACATGCACTCCATGTGTACAGAAGGAAGAGAGAGAAGGATCCAACTGCTCTTCTGAATCTCATGTAGGACTGGCAATTGGCATGTCTCCATTTTGAAAAGCTCACAGAGATTCTATACCAACTGCTCTTCTGAATCTCATGTAGGACTGGCAATTGGCATGTCTCCATTTGGAAAAGCTCATAGAGATTCTATACGTGGGCACCTCAAAACTGGATGCAGCTTCCATCGCATCATTTCTTATGCATTGGTTTTGGAAGCATTCTACATGGATGCCATGTAATGCATCAAGAATGTACTTGAGGGATTGCTTTAAGCCTTTATGTGACAACTTCTGATATACTAGCTCATGTAACATGTCCTTATTCTGAATAAAATATCAGGCAAAATTCATAAATATTTAGAGATAAATATTTTATGAAATTATTTTTTGTGTTCGATTAATGCCATATCCATAGCTATAGAATATGTGTGTCACATCAGTTGTTTCATTTGAATCCTCACACAAAATGGTTTTTCTTACATTCTTCTAATGAATTTTTTTCACTAGATTCTTTTATTAAATAATTGGTTAATTTGAAATATGATGGCCTCCATCTTAATTCATTAATTGAGAAGCTATGGAGACATGTTTCTTCTCATCCCAGTAGAGTAAATGAATGCATCAAAATGCTCCATCTTGCCGATCTTGTGCCAAAAATGAGTGCCTTTCACTCCAAAGCAAATGCAATTCGTGCATGATGGTACCGGTATGATAATGCCATCCAATTACATATAAACATTTTCAAAATTAATGCACTATCCCAATTTCTTATCTACATAGGTGGTTGATTAACTCTAAAATAAAATTGAGGGTGTGTTTGATCCATGATCAGAATTAGAGTCAGAAAAATAATGAATGGGGATGAGAATTAGAATAGCCATATCATCGAACACATTTGGTTCGGAATTGGAATTGGAATAAGAATCAAAATTAGAATGATATTTGAATACGAGAAAAAAAAATTAGATATTGGATTTTGAAATATTAGAGTATTCCCACTCCCTTCAAAATTGAAATTGAAATGGGACTCCCTCCAATCAAATGGCTAAAATATGAGTCATTTAATTTCATTCTCATTTTAGAGTCCAACTCTCCCCAACCAAATATATTTTGAGATTGATAAGCATCAATATTTAGTGGAATGGAAAGTTGGAGATATGAAAAAGGAGAACCAGGAGTTTATAGTCTCTTGACCTACCCAAGATAATTCAAAAATCAAAAGTAGCAGAAACAGTAAATATATAAGTAACTATCATTTTTAGGTCATATTTTTAATATTTATTCATAGCAATTTTAATATATTTCCATGCAGAGAAATAGGTGCTAACATAAAACTCTAGGATTTTAACTTCTAAAAAAGCATCTAAAATATCCATAATCCTACTTACCTGTTTATTATGTTCATTCATTTTCCTACTTTTAGAAACTATCAATTAAAATTCCACATATATATGTTAAACAAAGAATAATGGTCAAATATTTCAAATTGATTTAATAAATTTAAAACTTTGTTCTTCATTTGACCCTTTGACTTTAATTTTAATAATTAGTGTTTAAGCAATTAAACATTTGAAGTTTAATCCTTTTACACATAGTTAAGCTTGATCTAAATAAAGGTCTTTCTTTTGAGAAAAAGGTTTTATTTTATTAAGTCATGGACTCAATACAACACAATCATCAAAATCCAAGGCCATGAACAAGTTAAATTGCAGTTATCCAGAGGGCAACTCTCATTTTTTACTTTTTTTTTTGTTTTTACTAACATGAGAGAGAGAGGAGGGAGAGAAAGAGAGAGAATTTCAATCAAATATACTAATTTATTAGTCAAGTTACAAGACTGCATAAGATAATTATAGAACTAGCAACATGAGAACAGTATTGCAATAACCTATGCACACTGTTCCCCTATAAATAAAACAAGAGCCACACTGCTTCCCTTGCTCATTAAAATCCCACTAGATCTGAACCTTAATTGGTCATTACTCACTAATTCAAACACTTGGTGCAGGTGAAACTTCTCTAGGTGGTTTTGATGAAGTCTTTGTAGCACAGTAATTCTCAAGAAGGGGAGGGAAATAAAGAGCCATAGAGGGGGTTAGAGGAGAATAAATCATCAAAGCAATTTTGGCTGAGGCTTGTTGATAGCCTTGCAGCACTCGGAGGTCAGGTGGAAGCGCCAGGTGAGGAGGGAAGACAAGATGCTAGGGGGCGCACCCTTTGATTGTAGAGATGGGTTCTTGAACAATTTTTAAACTTGGGGTCGCTCACCATAAAGGAAATCCTCTCTTCTTGTTCCAAGCTCCAGACTACTCTTGTGGTCATCGCCAAGGCAACAATCGCAAGGAGGAGCATGTGTGATGAGTTAGCCATGGTGGTGGTGGTGAACTGGTGAAAAAGGTGATGGATATGCTGGGAAGAGGATGAGCATGGAGGGGAATTTATAGAGAAAGGGATGGGAAAATGTGGTGAATGTATTTTGGAAAGAGTCAGTTTTTGGTTTTAATTACATTTTATTTGCTAGAGTTTTTGGTTTTAGTTGCACCATTATTTACTAGGATGTTAATATGTGTTACCATGCATTGGTTTTAAACTTATATACTTAATTATGTATCCCTTCTACGTTATGGCTTTATGCTTGCTTCTTTTTTCTTGAATGTTATGGCTTTCTGCATTATAGCAGTCCACAATATAACAATAGAAATGTTTGGAGCAAGGAGAACGCAGCACAAAATAGAGCCAACTAAACTGATTTTGTTCCTTTAAAAAAATCTAAATATCTACATTTTTCATGAGATAGAAATTTTTTAGAAGAATTTTCTAGAGATGTAATCAACCTAATGAGCTTGACCTTTAGAAAAGTTTTTGACTTGAATTCAACAAAGAATTGATTGGGCTTGGATTTGATTAATTAGATTGATTTTTAAGTCTATTTTCAAGTTAAAGTTTTGAGATTAAGCTAATTTAATCTATTTAATAAAAGCTTAATTGAGCTCGATATTGAAATGAGTCAAACATGAGTTTAAACAATCAGCTCAACTTCTCAAACCAAGTAGAAATCAGCTCAGCTCGGTATCGAGATTGCATAAAGCATTTGACCTTCAGAGCTTAGTTGAAGCTTGAATCAATGTATAATTGATGCACATAGTTTTTAGATAACAACTATTAATTAGTTATAAAATATAATTTTCAATAGAATATTAAATATATAATTTTGATTGGTATAATAAGATAAGGCACCAATTTGTGAGCTCAGAAGTGGCACTCCCAAGTCTTAGAAACATGAGAAGATAGGTCATGGAAAGACATGAGTGAGCTGAAAGAAGAATCGATCTCAATAGCATAGTTCAGAAACTTGGCCAGCTCACACTGAGACTGAGCTAGCTCAGTTGAGAACTGGGTCGGCTTAGTCCAGGACTGGATCGGCTATATCTCAAAAAAAAATTCAGATAGAAAATAGTATTTTTAGACTGTTGGCATGGTACACAACTGGGCTGGCTCAAGTTGAAACCTCAGATTTCATCAGATCATGGGTAAGGTAAATAGTTTACCCAACAAGATAACATTAGATGTTACTAGTTTTATTCTTAATTTTAGATTTTATAATCAGATCATTTCAATCAGATATGAGAACTCTTAGATCTAATTAGTTCATAAAAAAATTTTAAAAAATTTTGCTTTAGATATGATAAGATCAGATCAATCATATGGTAGGAAAACTAGATTTTCCTTCAATTGGTATTAGAGCTGCATTTGCAGTTCTTTAGATCTAGTTTTGATTGATCTGATTTTATTTTTTATGATTTGATATGTTAGATTTTAGATATTACATTACATGTAATCAGATCTGAAATAAGTATGTCTATAAATTTTTTTTTATATATGCAATATATCTAATGCATATCTAGACTAGTTTTATGATCTATGCTATGAATAGTCTAAATTAAAATTTTTTATGATATGATCATTTAAAATTTTATTTTTAGATATTACATGAGATGTAATCAAATCTAAAATATGCATGTATGTGTTTAGTTTTTATACATGAGATGTATACAAAGCATGTATAGTTTAGATCTTAAAATGCAAAAGATTTATATGTAGTAGATCTAACTATTTTGTAGTATACTTTATATTTTTGATTAAAGCATTCTCCTTAGCTGTCCGATCATAAGAATAAGAAGGGTTTAAAAAACCTCTCTTCCCATTTGATAGGGTGCTCTTATGGCATATAGGGGTACTACATGTTTATCCTTAATCAAAAATCAAAATTTATTTTTCTATAAAATTCTAGATCCTGAAATCTTAGGATCTTTAATGCATATTTAGTTTATGAACCCTTGGACTTAATTAAGAATTAAGTTTATGAAATCAATTAGATCTAAAAATTATAAATTTTTAGATCTAAGATACCTTCATAAAATATAGGTTCGGGTATAGGTAGCTCAATTAGGTTAAGTGGTTGATCAAACCGAATTAAGAGTTAGTTAGGTGGGATCAAAAGTACTTAGATTTGACCAACCCATTAGATATAAGTCTGGATCAAGATCGATTCATAGCCATATGTGGTTGATCACCTTAAGACCTAAATTGGTTCCGTAGTTTAAGCCTGGATTGTAGGCTAATTCGATTGATTCTGGTTTGATAATTTAATGTCTAAGATAAGTTTAGTAGACATGACCGGTGGTTTTTAATTAGAAGTTACTCGATCTGAATGCATTCATGATGAGTTAATGGCATATCCCTCCTATCGATCTCACATACCTGGCCATATGGGTCGATCCAGTTCTGATTTAAGATGGCTAACAGTTTGAGCTAACCCATGCCACTAGGTTGGTCATAATCATTATGACTTAGTCAAGTCTAAGAGACCTAAATTGAAATCTTCCTAAGTAAATATTAAGTCTTTGGTCTTCCATTATTGTAGATATGCGGGCCCTTCCCGGGGTTGATTGTTCTTGGCTGGATACAGTGATTTAGTTGCATTGGGAGGATGCAACCATATCTATTAGGCATTGGATGCTATAAATTGGAGGATGGATTGGGCTCAATATTTTGGATATGATGAGGATCCTAATTAGAAATCCAATTCGTGTAAATGATGGTTCTGACTTAACTAAAGAGTGGAGCAATATTTTAGGCATGGTGAGCTTAATGAATTAGAGACGAAGTTTGGGTGTACCATGTTTAGAGAAATATTGGACAAGAGTTGTCCACTCATCTATTGATCCATCATCAATAACTGTTAGGTGAGGTGGTGAGCAAGTTGATAGGACTGCTCCACCCACTAAAAGTCATTAATTATAGAGACTTTCGCATCTTGCTAAGGGAGTGTAGAGATTCGAGAAAATAGTGGGAGTCTAAATTTGTTTAAAAATGAAAATTTTAAACAAATTGATTAAGTCAAATTACAAGAGTAACTAAAAACTTTAACTCTATATAGAAAAATGTCTGCATCCAACCTCCTAGCCCAAATTCTAAATACCCATAGACTAACTAGATCTAATTACAAGGACTAGCTCTAGAACATAAAAATTATTTTGACTTTCAAGAAACTATCTTATGTACTAGACCAAGAACCTTCCACTCTACCAGCTCGTCCGATCGCAGATCAGAGAGCATCTCATGAGAAATGGTTAGATGATGATAACAAAGTCAAGTGCTACATATTGGGCTCAATGTCAAATAAGTTACAGTGCCAACATGAAGACATTAGGACTGCTCGATAAATATTGGCTTATCCTGCAAGAGTTGTTTGGTGAACAGAGTCATGCAGCCCACTATCAAGTCTCGAGAAGACTTTCCAAAGCATAGATGCATGATGGGTAGTCGGTCTAAGATCATTGTTTGATAATAATCAAGGAATTAGAAGAGCTTGAGAAGCTTGGTGTCATAATGGATAAGGACCTACAAATTGATGTGATCCTGCAGTCCTTGACTGATTCATATGGATAGTTCATTATGAACTTCCATATGCATAAGCTCTAGTGCACCTTGGTGGAGTTAATGAATATGCTAGTTACTACTGAGTAGACTTTGAAGAGTTCAAAGGGCTTAATTCTAGCCGTAAAGTGGATTTTCTTCAAAAGAAAGTCTTTTAGGAAGAAGAAAAAGTCTGCGAAGAAGTAGAAACTTGATAGGAAGAAGAAGAAGGGAGAGATAAAGAAGAAGGTCATGGACAAAGAAAAATATTTCCACTACAACACCAATTACCATTAGAAGTGAAACTACCCTTCATACCTGGCCAGCCTGAAGAACAAGATGGCAGGTCCTTCTAGAGGTATGCTCGTCATTGAGACTAACCTTACAATTTCTTTTACATCTAGTTAGGGCTTGACTCTGATTCTAGTGCTTACTTATACGCTTCTATGCAGGATCTTGAGGAGAGCAGGAGGCTGAGGGATGGTGAGATGATCCTACACATCATAAATAGAGCAAGAATTACTGTTATGGCCGTGGGAACCTACCCTCTTTGACTATCATCTGGATTAGTTTTAGTTCTTAGAGACTGTTACTTGGTGCCTGCTATAAATAAAAATTTGATTTCTATTTCATATTTAGCAGAAGAGAACAATGTAATTAGTTTCTTTAAAGACCGTTGTACAATTCTTTATGAAAGAAATAAAATTGCAAGTAGTTTCTTAATTAACGGTCTCTATTGATTATATGTAGATATTTCTATTTTTAATATCGAGCAAAATATGAATGCCATAGGAATGAAATGACCTAAGGATAGTATTAATGAAAGGTATTTCTGGCACCTTAGGCTAGGTCATATAGCTAAAGACAGGATTGATAAATTGGAGAAATCCGAACTAATGGGTCCATTGACTTTCAATCATATCCAATTTATGAATCATGCCTTCAAAACAAAATAACGAAGTTTTCTTTTGTATGACATAGGAAAAGGGCCATAAACCTACTTGTCCCTGGTACATATATACAGATGTGTGCGGCCCATTTGATGTGCCAGTCAGAGGTATTTCTTTTGAATTCATCATCTTTATCGATGATCTATCATGGTACAGGTATGTGTATATGATGCGACACAAGTTTGAGGCCTTTGAAAAGTTCAAAAAATTCAGACATGAAGTAGAAAAATAAACTAGAAAGCCTATTAAGGTTCTTTGATCAGATCGAGGAGGTTAATACCTTAGTCAAAAATTTTTGGACTATCTTAAGGATAATGGCATAGTCTCACAATGGACTCCACCTGGAATGCCTCAACTCAAAGGAATTTTAGAACAGAGAAATTAGACCTTATTAGATATGGTTCGATCCATGATGAGCTTCATGGACCTTCATAAATTTCTTTGAGGATAATTTAACGATAGTTATTTATTTATTAAATAGGATTCCATCTAAAACCATTCCTACCACACCATATAATATATGGTATAGTAAGAAACCAAGTCTGAATCATCTCAGAATTTGGGATTGTCCAGCCCATGTCAGGACATAGCAGACGACCAAGTTAGAGTCTAGATCATTTAGAGCTTGATTTATTGGATATCCTAAAGAGTCATTAGCATATTATTTCTATCTTTTGGAAGACCATAATGTGATTATGAGTCAACATGCCATTTTTCTTGAGAAATAATTTATTCAAGATAGTGGTAATGAAAGATAGATCAAGCTAGAGGAGAATGTCTCTTAATAGCAATGAGCCAAGAAACCTATGAAACCCAGTCAGTTTGAGCCAATCCACATACTACCTTCTCCACCTCGTAGATCAAGTAGGGCTTTCCATCCTCCTGAGAGGTACTTAGATACTATTTTAGAGAATGTAGAAAAAATATTTTTCATAAAAAATAAGATTTATGGTGATGATCCCAAGACCTATGACTAGACGATATCAGATTTTGACTCCGAAAAATGGCTAGAGGCAATGAAGTCAGAAATTGACCCAATGCGCTCAAACTTAGTCTAGATCTTGGTAGAATCTACCTGAAGATATTGTATCTATTAGGTATAAATGGATCCTCAAGAGAAAGATACGTACATATGAGAATGTAGAAATATTCAAAGCTAGACTAGTGGTGAAAGGATATAGTCAGCACGAAGGCATTAACTATCAGGATACCTTCTCACCATAGCCATGCTTAAATCTATCCATACATTGCTTGCTATTGTAGTCTATTTTAATTATAAAATATGGCAGATGGATGTAAAAATGGCATTTTTAAATAGATATCTTGAGGAAGATATCTATGTGGAACAGCTTCTTGATTTTACATCTAGTGATGGTGATCACAAGGTCTGTAAGCTGCAAAGGTCCATCTATGGACCTAAGCAAGCATCTCGAAGCTGAAATGATCATTTTAATGATGTGACCAAATCATTTGCTTTCATCAAAGATGAGAAGGATCCTATGTATTCAAAAAGATCAGTGAAAGCACTGTTATCTTTTTCGTACTGTATGTGGATGACATCCTCATTATTGGAAACGACATTCGCATGTTGACCTCGGTCAAAGTGTGATTGTCGAAAGAGTTTTCTATGAAAGATCTAGGAGAAGCATCCTTTATTTTGGAGATTAAGATCTATAAGGATAGACCAAAAAGGATGCTGGGACTCTCACACAAGATGTACATAAAGAAGGTACTGAAGAGGTTCTGCATGAAAAACTCAAAAAGGGGACTAGTGCCTTTCAGACATGACATTCATCTCCCTATAATGATGTGCCCCAACAAATATGAGGAGATTGAACGCATGAGCAAGATCTCTTATGCTTCGATAATAGGAAGCCTCATGTATGTCATGCTATGCACATGACCTAATATCGTCCATGCTGTAAGTATCATAAGTAGGTATCAGTCGAATCCAAGTGAAGAGCATTGGACTTCTATGAGGTATATCCTTAAGTACTTGAGAAGAACTATGGATATATTTCTGATATTTGGTAATGGAGAACTCTAGATCTAGGGGTATACTGACTCAGACTTTATGTCTGATATAGATGATCGAAAGTTGACATCTGGTAGTCTATTCGTATGCAATAGTGGTGCTGTAAATTGAAAGAGTTCCAAATAGATCGTGATAACAGACTCCACTATGGAAGCAAAATATATCGCTGCATTGAAAGATATGAAGGAGACATTCTGGTTCAAGAAGTTTATTGTAGAGCTCAGAGTGATGCCATCAGATGCCATCCCTCTATACTACGACAACAATGGCACCATAACCCTAGCTAAGGAGTCGAGGTTTCACTAAAAGTTCAAGCACATTGAGCGGCGGTATCACCTCATCTGCAATTACCTCGAGAAAGGATACATTGAGGTCAAGAGAGTCGACACCACAGAGAATACAGCTGACCCACTGATGAAGCCATTGAGCCAGCAGAAGATTGAAGCCCACCTTAAGAAGATAGGATTTAGATTTGTAGTCAATTAGCTTTAGATCAAGTAAGAGTTTGTTAGATGAGTGCCCTAGAAGCCAAATTGGCTGACACCTTATAAAATACTTTCTAGGTGCATTTTTATAATTTTGACTTTAAAATTAATAAAAAAATTATTTTTTATTATATTATGTATTCAAAGTATCTGTGATGCATCCTTTGAGTTAATAGGCATGATAACATATATTCTCAAGAGTTGAGAATTTAAGAGATGTGTTATCATAATTAACTCATAAACTAATTTCGATCGTAGGATCATCATAAGGATGGTGATCGATCTAGAGTATTGGTGTACGATCACTTTCTTTGGATAGTTGAGTCTTGAGTGTATGGTGTGAAGACACCAAAGTGAGAGTATAGGTACTTATTGAGAACAAGGGCACTGAACGTGACCATCTCGAGTAGTCATAAGAAAGTCTATCTTCTCGTCGATGACTAGCTTGATGTTGCAGTTGTGTATCTAATACTTTAACCTAAGGTTCATCGATAGTTCATCTTGAGTGTGTTATAGTTTAACTACTCCATAACTCGATCTCCTAGCCATTCGAAATCCTGAGGTGTATGTTAGGCTATAGCATGCATGTTCATTGTAGGAATTTGATTGCACCAATAGGGGATATATCAACCTCGGTAGAGAAGGAGTAGTCCTATAATGATGATCATGATATCGAGTTCTTAAGCTCATGACTATGATAGTATGAAATAATAGAAAAGATTTTTTTATTACAATTTCACATCAGACTCGAATCGAATGATTCAATCATATAATAGGTATTAGGTTTGACGAGTTCATCTTAACCCTAATCCTATCGGGGTTCATGATAGAGAAACCCAATCACACAAGTAGCTGCACCAAGAGGTTCATATCCGATTTTAATGGATTTTCATCACATTCTACTAGGTATCACTGATGAATTTTGGGATCAATTAGAATTGTCTTGATGATCGACGATTCTAATTAGATGAATCAAAAGAGTTCTGATCCATCGAAAGGTATTTCATTGATGTCAATAATGGAGATCATGATATGTTCCATTACTATATAGAATTGAATCTAACTAGGTCATACAAATAAGATTTTGGATCTGGACGTCATTAATTGGGCTAACCTAGTTCGATTGATTTGGATTAGATCCAATCAGGATCAAGAAAATTATGCTAGCACATGATTGAGCCTGACTTTCTTCTTCTGTCTTCATTCTGGTTCATCTTGACTGAGTCAAATTTTATTTGGCTCATTCAAAAATCTTGTATGAATTTGTCTTGATCTGACTGGAGCTTATTCTGATCAAAACAAGGCTTGTCTGGGTCAAAACAAGCCTTGTCTTGATGAGATCAGGGCTTGTCTTAAAATCATATGATGGAATTAGGACAAGGGGTCTTTAACCCATTCTTTGCAAGAAAGAAGAGGTTGGGGTGTGTGCCCCTGGACTTTATCTAACGGTGCACATCCCCATCTGATTTTGGATGAAGAAATGTGGATGCACACCCCCATATAGCGTGCGCCCTTAGTAGATAGAGGAATAGCGTTTTGATAGATCAAAACTCTTGGAGATAAGATCTCTTGCACCAACCCAACTTGATCAACCTTTCTCCATGCCATTTTTTTTGAATTTTGTGTGACAAAATCTGAATAAAAATAGGTGTGGGCATGGGATTTCAAATTGGAATCCTTCTACTTTAAGCAATCCAGTTGCTTAAAGCTCCAGGACTCTAGGGTGGTGCTAGGTCTATAAATAGACCCATGATCAAAGTGTTTGATCATTACAATTCATCTATGATGAAGCCCTGCCTCTCCATCCATCTCCCATACCCTCTTTTTGATCTTCTTCCTTTTCTCCACACCCAAGGTGTTGCACAAAATCAGAGATCAAAAGTTGAGTCCCTAATCCTGCAAAGGTGGCGCAACAAGTTGCTGATCAAGAGATGAATGTGCTACCGTCGAAGTTTAGTTCGAAGGCTCTATAGATCAATTTCAAATCTGATCTTCTAAGATCAAATCCAGAAGGAGAGGACTTCTAGATCTGACTCAAGTGGACTTTGGTTGAGGTCGGGCATGTGCAATGCTCAAGTTGGAATCTCAGATTTCATTAGATCATTAATAGGATAAATAGTTTACCTAACAAAGTAACATTAGATATTACTAGTTTTATTCTTAATTTTAGATTTTGCAATCAGATCATTTCAATTAGATCTAAGAACTCTCAAATCCAATCGGATCATAGAAAAATTTTGAAAAATTTTACTTTAAATCTGATCAGATTAGATCGATCTTGCAGTAGGAGAATTAGGTTTTTCTTCAGGCCCCATCCTAGCTAGTCTAATTGCATGGTCCCTACCTCGCCACCCCCGACCTGCGGCCTTGATCTTGTAGCCCCTTCCCTACCACTATAAGTAGCTGCATTAGCAACGACATTTGCATTGATTGATGTTGTCTAGTATTAGTGATGGCTAGTATCATCACTAATTAATTAATTAATTAGATACACGAGATTTGGATGTCGGCATGTAGAGTATTTGAATCGAGAGAAGATGTCGAGCAATATTGCAAACATGGGCCTAGGGCATGCCCTGTGTGCTCGGGAGTTAGATCATAGCTAGCATCAAAGGCATTTCGCCCTTGCATGTTCTTTGTGCTCAAGCCGATAGAAAGTACTCAACATCATTAATTATGTATTAATTTGAATAAAATTTATATTGCATAGAATAATAGATCCATCAGTTGATTGATGGACATATTCTAATACATTCATATATTTATTTATTTTTGTACAGGTAAAAGAATTATGTACATTGATCAATTGATTATTCATTATGGATGATTTGAAAAATATAAGTAATTCTATAGATCATTATAGTAATCAAATGGTATGCTGAGGGTTCGAAAGAAATTTTGAATAGAATTTTTGTTTTGCTCTCCCTATACGAAAAAACTAAGAAAAAATGCTACCAAAATTTTCTTTGGCCCTTGTTGCATAGCATTTCATTACTATAGTGGACCAATAAAATTAATACATTTCTTGAATAGGATAGGATCTATCTTTACCTATTAGTTGATGATAGGATGCATTAATTTATTATGTAAGCCATTTTGAATGATAAAATAGTATTTAGCAATTATCATGTATTTATGTATATGCAGAATTCTTAAATAGTCTATCATGAATCGTAATTGGATAGACTGTCGAGTAGTCGATGGAAAGATTTTTGGTGAATATAGGAAGGGTGTAGAGTACTTTTATGATTTTATTTTTGATAATGTGGCACTCTTACATCAAGGATGGGCTTGTTGTTCTTGTAATAGATATGGCAATAGAAAAATATTTGATAGGGACATAGTTACTATCCATTTATATAAGAGTGGATTTATGCCCAACTATAAGCATTGGCATCTATATGAAGAGACGTGGGAGAAAGTTGCAAGGGTTAGAACTGAGCAGAACATGGACATAGATAGAATGGTGGATATGGTTATGGATGCGACTGGTCTTGAATTTAACTGGGATATAGAGGATGATCCAAAAGCTGGTAGTGATGATTTTCGTTGAATACTAAACATGCTGATGAACCACTATAGCCAAAATGTGAAACATGCACTGTACTATCGACTATGTCAGAGTTGTTGAACTTGAAGGCCGAGTTTAATATGATGGTCAATTGTTATGATAGGATAGTAGCAATAATAAAAAAACTGCTACCAAAGAAGGAGAAGCTTGTTGAGAGCTTTTATGCTTCGAAAAAAATGGTGAAAGGATTGGACATGGGATATGAGAAAATAGATGCATACGTAATGGTTGCATGCTTTTCTATAAAAAGGACCAATAGAAGAGCTCATGCAGTATATACGGTGCAAGCCGATTTAAGCCAAAGCAAGAGGATAGGAATTAGAAGGATATATCATACAAGATTCTTCGATACCTTCCTCTCACTCCAAGACTTCAGAGGCTCTACTTGTCTAAGAATACTGCTGGATAGATGAGATGGCATAAAGAAGGACCATGCAAGTACCATGATATGATGTGTCATCCATCGATCAGTGAGGCATGGAAGTAATTTGATACTTGCCAATCTTTATTTGCTCAGGAATCATGTAATGTCTGGCTAGATCTATCTACTAATGGCTTTACACCATTTGGTTATGCAGCAGCTCCTTATTCATGTTGGCCAGTTCTTATTACTTCATACAATCTACCACTTGGGATGTGCATGAAAGAACATAACATTTTGCTTACATTACTCATTCATGGACCATGACATCCTGGTAGAAGCATTGATGTATATCTAAGGCCTCTTGTTGATGAGCTAAAATTGTTATAGTTCGATGGCATTCATACTTTTGATGCATCGAAGAAGTAGAATTTTGTAATGAAAGCTACATTGATGTGGACCATTAGTGACTTTTTTGCTTATGAGATGCTGTCTGGATGGAGCACTCATGGAAAGCTAGCATAACCCTATTGTATGGAGAATACAAAATCATTTCAGCTTGAGCATGGTCGTAAGCTCTGCTAGTTCGATTATCATCGTCAATTCCTTCCTAAGCATCATTTTTTTCAAAAGCAGCGGGATAATTTCAAGAGAAATAAGATAGAAAAGGACCATGCACCCCAGCAACTCAATGGTATGAAAGTATTTCAAAAGATATTTCAATTAGGATGAAGTCCCGTTTGGTATTGAATTTGATAAGCAGAAGTCTTGGGAGTTCGGCAAAACTCATAACTGGGTCAAGTGAAGCATCTTCTGTGAATTATCGTATTGATCTACTAATTTAATCTATCATAACCTTGACGTCATGCATATCGAGAAGAATGTATTTGATAATATTTTCTACACTGCTATAGATATCAAGGGCAAGACAAAGGACAATCCCAAAGCTTAAGTAGATATGAAGAATATATGCAAGCATCCTGTATTAGAGTTGGTTGAGTTGTCACCTAAAAAAATTTTTGAAGTCGAAAGCATCTTATACCCTAATAAGAAAGCAGTTGAAGGATGTTTGTAAATTGTGTAAAAGTCTTAAACTCCTAGATGGTTATGCAAGTAATCTAGCTTGGTGCGTAAATGTCAAAGATTATAGATTCTATAAGCTAAAGAGCCATGACTGCCATGTATTTATGCAACAATTACTCCTATTGGCTTGGTGTGATCTATTTTCCAACTCCAAATGAAGTTCTTTGACTGAGCTTAGCCTTCTCTTCAAAGATATTTGTGCTATGAACTATCCACTGACCACATATCCAATCTTGAGGTTAGCAGTATAGAAACCATATATATGTTGGGGAAGATATTCCCTTCCAGCTTCTTTGACTCTATGGAGCATCTCATGATTCATCTGGCGTATGAAGCTAAGATGGGAGGTCTAGTGTAGTACAAATGGATGTATCTATTTGAAAGATATATGCACAATCTCAAAAAGAATGTAAAAAAAAAAGGCCCGAGTCGAAGGTTCTATTGTGGAGGCTTACATAATAGAAGAGATTTTAAATTTTAGCCGACACTACTTCCCAGTGTGCAAATCATGCTGACTTAAGTGGGTCAAAATAATGATGGTGGTGTTGAGAGATCAGAGTGAGAGATCTCAATATTTACCTATCCCACTTGAGAATTTGGGCTCTTGATTTGCTAGGTTTTCTCTGATACTGAACTTCGACAAACAAAGACATATATTTTGCTAAACTATGCAATGGTCGACCCATAAGTCCTATAAGTATCCATCACAATCCCATCTCTTTAATCACTTATTTCAGTATATACTTATCTTATGCATGTTTATGCAATATGATAAGATGCTGAAAGAAGAAAATCCGAGCATAACTGATGAAGAAATATCAACATAGCGCTTAGAGAACTTTGTATGTTGGTTCCGTCAGTTGGTCATTCAAGTCTATACCAAGGAAGTTGAGACTATTAGGTTACAGGCCTGAAAAATACATGACATGCTATAGTGGCTATAACATAAATGGTTTCAAATTTCATACCCAGCAATATGAAAATTACATAAGCACAATAAATAGTGATGTGTGTATAAAAGACAGCTGATGGGAAGATAAGCCGGAGAGTGACTACTATAGAATCCTTGAAGAAGTGATTAAGATGAGCTACATTAGAGGTAATAACATCATTCTATTTAAGTGCCAATGGTTCGATACCAATAATGATATGAAGGTTGATCCATGGCACGGGCTTATTGATATCAAACATGGATCAAAAGCTCATGTCAATGACCCATTTGTACTATGAGGATTTGTGGTGCTTCCAAGCCTTGGGAGGCTACGAAAGGAGTTAGGAGGTTGGCTCCAGGGATTTTAGGAGTTTGGTTGGTGCTTCGAAGACTTGAGATTGAAGGTGAAGCAAGGAACCAAAGCCAAAGAATCAAGACTGCAGAAAGAAGATTTTTTGTAGATTAGCCAGCTCAGTCCAAAACTAGATCGGCTAAGTTTTAGTGCACAAGCAAAATAGAGAGCTGCACATTCGAAACTGCTGACACGACACAGAACTGAGCTAGCTCAGTTGCAGACTAGGCCAACCTAGTGGAACTTAGCTGGCTTAGTGCTGAGACTGAACCGACTCAGTGCACGGGCAGAGTTATGCGAGGGTCTATTTTGGGCTAGGATCTGGGTTGATCCTAGGGGTCTTAAGGTCTAGTTTGAGAGGTCTTAAGGGGGCTAATTCATATATAGGTTGAGTCTAGATCCAGAGGATGAGATCATGGGAGACGTGGGTGTACATGGGCTCGATGATTGCTTTCATGTATTGGGTTAGTCGGAGAGTTTTTTTGGTCGGGCCTAATGGCTATGTATAAATACATAGGTTGTATTAGGATTTCATTATGCTATGGAATATAGACCTTTTCTCCCTCAATTCTTCCTTCTTCTCTTCTCTCTAGTGTAGTTACCCTAGGTTCTTGAAGAAGCCCTAGAGAGAGGGGGCGCCTCCCTCAAGCGCAAGGAGGGAGGTGCCCCAGCATAGATCTAGGTGTTCGATCTATTATTTGCTACCCATAGAGAACGTCATAGATTTCTTTCAGGTCCATGTGCTAAAGATCAGGGGCTTCCGCAACATGGTATCGATGCTTGTGATGTCAAGGATGATTGGTGTTCGAGCGATATCATAGGTCTATAATTTGTTATCAGAGCTAGGTGATGCCTGAGATGTTGTGGATGGCAATATGGTATCAGAGCCAGGTTTTAGAGCCTGATGGTGCATGAAATGGAAGGAGAAGTCATACAAGATGAAATCAAAAATCTGCAAAAGGATTCCACGTATGTCTCAAATCTATCTTGTTGTTGCTGTGGTTTGGCCAACCGGGAGCAGCGGATTGAAGGTGAAGGTTGAGAGGTTTAATAGGAAGAGATTTTTTCAAGGTGGAAGGATTTAGTGCATGATTTGCTGATCAATCTTGGTGGAAAGGTCAGGGGTATATGATGGTTATATGACAGACAGGGAGCGCTGGAGTGCTGCAGCGGCACTTTCCTAGAGATGCAGGGCTAAGAGAGGCTTGGTGATGCAGCAGCTGAGAAAGGTATCTCAATAGAGAGCATCAAGATTCTCTAGGAAGATGGATAGTGTAGGGCTATTGAATAGAGGTTTTCCAAGGGGTAATGATCGAAGGAGGGTTGAAGAAACAACTATATATCCTTCGGTGTCAAGAAGATGGGGAAGTAGTTGGAGATGTATTCAGCAGTTCAACCAGAGCATGGATTTGCAGAGCCTTGGAAGTGATGGAGATGGATGATCCATGGAGGTCCAATAGGTCAGGACTGGATGGCTGTAGAGCGACGTATAGACGAGTCAGGGAGCGCTAGAGTGCTACAATAGCGCTTTCCTAGAGGCATGGGACTGAGAGAGGCTCGGTGGTGTAGCTACCGAGGAGTGTATCTCAGTAGAGAGTGTCAGTGGTATCTCAGAAAAGATTGGGTGCAGGTCTCAGGGAGAGCTGGGGTCTCAGGGAGCGCCAGAGGCATCTAGCAGTCGGATGTATCATGGATCAGGTTTCTTCTTTAGAAGCATCAGAAAGAGTCATAGTTCATGTGGAGGATGGTTCTTCGGGCATAACTGAAGCGATGGCTGGTGTAGGGGTAGAAGAGAAAGACTAGGGTAGAATTTTCTATGGTTCAGTCGCTGGATTCAAAAGAGTTGGATGAGCTTTTAGGTTTTGGAGGTGCCTGTGGGTTACGGAGGTATTCGAGATGGCTTCAAAGAGGTCTACAGAGTACGGTGGATTCGAAGGGGCAGCGACGATGTTTGAGGTACAGCGGTAGGCTCAGCAGTGCAGCATTGAGTGGTTGGGCTTGGGAGACTCAGTGACAAAGTCGGCTTCTGTGGCATTAGGGGGACTTCAGTTCTAGGTGGAGCACTGGGCAGAGGTGGCTTCATGGGTGGAGGAAGCTGTGACATGGGTTCAGAGCAGAAGGGTGCAGTGGGAGGACCTATATCCTAGCATCAATGCAGGGACTGTATAGATCTAGGTGGAGAGGATTGTGCAGGGAGATAGACATGGCTTTAAGGAGACAGTGTCAGGTGGAGCATCAAGATATGCGGCGAGTGCCAATAATGGAATGTTGCATGATCTCTAGGGGTTCAAAAATAGTAATGCGGCTGCTAAGCAGAAGGGATCCTATAATTTCATGATGGTGCAGAGGTCCAAGCCAAGGTCTTCAGCGGTGGAAGCGGTCATCCCAAAGGCCTCAAGGGTGCATAATAGTTGAAGAGGATTAGCGGAGGTGATGTTTGCACAGGTGCTGTCGAATGCGTAGGGACAGTATAATCATGCAGGAGGGCATTACCAAGGAATTTTCCAAGGCTTGGAAGCACCAAGGTGGAGATTGTGAGGATTTGTGGTGATCCCAAGCCTTAGGAGGATGCAGAAGGAGTTAGGGGGTTGGCTCCAAAGATTTCAAGGGCTTGGTTAGTGCTTCGAAGATCTGGAATTCAAGATGAAGTAAGAAACCAAAGTCGGAGAATCAAGACCATAGAAAGAAGATTTTCTATAGGTTAGCCAGCTCAATCCAAAACTGGATTGACTAAGTCTTAGTGCACAGGCAAAATAGAGAGCTACGCATTTGGGACTGCTGGCATAGCACAGAACTAGGTCGGTTTAATTGTAGACTGAGCCGATCCAGTAGAACTTAGCCAGCTCAGTGCGCGAGCAGAGTTATGCGAGGATCTATTTTGGACTAGGGTCTGGATTGATCCTAGGGGTCTTAAGGCCTGATTTGAGAGGTCTTAAGAGGGCTAATTCATATATGGATTGGATCTAGATCCAGAGGATGAAAGCATGGGAGACATGGATGTACATGGACTCGGTGAGTGCTTTCATGTATTGGGTTAGCCGAAGAGTTTTTTTGGTCGGGCCTAATGGCTATGTATAAATACATAGATTATATTAGGATTTCATTATGCTGTGGAATATAGACCTTTTCTTCCTCAATTCTCTCTTCTTCTCTTCTCTCAAGTGTAGTTGCCCTAGGTTCTTGAAGAAGCCCTAGAGAGAGGGAGCACCTCGCTCAAGCCTAAAGGAGGGAGGTGTCCCAGCATAGATCTAGGTGTTGGATCTATGGTTTGCTATCTATAGAGAATGTCATAGGTTTCTTTAGGTCCGTGCTAAAGATCAGGGGCTTTCACAACATGGTATCAGTGCTTGTGATGTCAAGGAATGATTGGCATTCAAGCAATATCATGGGTCTATAATTTGGTATCAGAGCTAGGTGATGCCTGGGATGTTATGGATGACAATATGTACTAGCTACATAAGCTACTCAAGTGTATTATACTCCTTTTCCATCAAGGGAAAGAGAAAGAAAAAATTAGTGGGTTGTATGCAAAATTAAGTTTGAAGCCATTCATTACACGCTCGAAGAAGAAGAAGAGTCCCAATTATTAGAATGCTTTTAAGAAGATGAGATAGTAGGAGTTCATCAATCCTTCGATGATGTGGAATTGGATGCTCCAGGAACACTCCTATGTGAAGATGGCCAACATGAGGAGGTAGATCCAACTGAGATTATTTTAAAAGATAATCCTCCCCAAGAAGAGGAAGAAGAAGAGGAAGAATCGGAAGAAGATTCCAAAAGATACCAAACATTTGAAAAGACCGATGAGTAGTGCTAAGTATATAATTTTGGATCATTTTAATTATTTATCTTGCATCATTTTAAATCTTGCATTGCCATCCATAATTATATAATTAATTTGATGAATTTATTTATTTTTATTTTTAGAGAGCATATATCATGTCTTCTAGAGGTTGG
>QRFJ01002249.1:183861-186361 GCA_006176705.1 Cocos nucifera | reverse complement strand
CCATATGTTGTACCACTACCTTTTGCATCTGATCATGGTCCCGTTGCATGAGCCAAAGCTACATAAAGAGGTAGGCCTCCCTACCCACTATCTTCCACCTCTTGTGCCAGGTCTATCTCTTTGCTGAAGTAGCTTTTTCCAGAAACTTTATGAAAGTTTAGCAGGTCAGCTCCAGGATGAAAGCTAATAATAGAAGATACTCAAGCTTATAGTAATAATACTTTGATCAGCTGAAACATCCATGTGTCAGTTGGATAGGGCTTGACAGCAAGAAAAAGTCTAGTGAATATTCTCGCCTATCCTGAATAATCTCCATGTGACTGCAAGAAGGTCAATTGGAGACTGGAATCATCAAATCAAAGATAAATATGATATTGCAATTTATACTAGAAAGTAGATTTTGTTGCTTTAGCGGTATGAGTCAAGGCAGCAATCTCTAAGATTTATAAAGATTACAAAAATGAATAATTTTTATCGATAAAAAGAGAACCGATCTAACATAATAGCTATATTAAATTAGTTGTAGATAATATAATCCACAACAATGCACCCCAAATATCTAACTTTGTTAGAATTCAGGCGAGAATGTTAGTAAACCATATCAATAACATGATTCACTAAAGAGGAACATGCCAAAAATGTAGCATCAAGTGATTAGAAGATGCTTGTTTGCAGGAAACATACCTTAGTGTCCAACATTATAGCAATAACAATTGTCCTTTGACCGAGGATTATATTCCTTGACCAAGTCAATAATTTTTTGGTGTGATGCATGGTCTCCGTGGGACATATTTAGCCATCCTATATTCATTCCTCCTTTTGCTAGTTTCCATATCATTTCACGTGTATTTGTGGAAGGAGCAATTGTGCAAACTATCTTCGTCTCCCTTAGAGCATTTGAAGAAACCCCAAACTTGTAGTTGCTAGGTTGAAGCCCCAAAGAGGAGGTCAAGTTTCCATGATCAATCAGGTTTAAAATTTTATTTTATCAGCTAGAGAGAGAAAATGCTGACATAGAATGAAAGCATAAGCACTATCAAGATTAATTCATTTGAAAAACAATTTTGTCAACCTAGATATTTTTCCAAAGGAATGAGGAACTTGGTATTGGAACAAAGACTATCGCATCTAGAGACATGATCCACAAAACCCAATTGAACCATGACTAAGGAAATAACAGACACTGATTTTTTATTACAAGCATTGAACTACTTTCTTCTTCTTTTTTTTAAAAAAATAACAACTTAAGATTGGTAAATGTTAAGTTTATGGTTTGATGTCTATATGAAGGGTCGATTTAGGTGCTCTACTTTCAAGTAAATGTATAATCTGTTTGCAGTTACATATTTGAATCAAATAAATAGATTAGTCTTCAAGATTGTTGCAAGCCATGGCATGCCCATGTAGGAAAAAGGGAAAAAATAAAATACAAAAAGGAACTATATTTCTATCATACAATCACCAAAAGTTAAAAGTGCCCACATCCCCCACTCCCCACCCACACCTCATCCCCCCTCCCCCGGCATGCCGCACCAGAACCCCCACAAAAAAAAGAAAGAAAGAAAGAAAGAAGAAGAAAAACATCCTCATATTTGCTTCACATTAAAACCATTGATATTTCTCATCTCAAGAAAAATCATTCTTTTCCCAATGACTTAGACTAGGACAATGCTTCAAAACGGTGCAATTTCTTGCAAAACCAAAACAAAGATCATCATTCAAATTGAAATTTATGGTGGAATGATACCTTAATAATGATGTATGAATACTACATCCTTTATCACCGTAACATTCTATCCCCATAATTTCAATAACTGATGACCATATTTATCAAGGAACTGTATATCATGCATCAAAGATTGAATCTTGGACACCAGATCACATTAAAAAATTTCTTTTTTGATTTTTTGAGAATATAAAAATAATATTTTATTCAAGAAACTCATGGAACCATGACCAATAACCACTCATCGTATTCACAGGAGCATTGTTCTCTCCAAGTTCTGCCTTGCTGTCGGTCTCGGTGGCCCTCATGGACACCATGGTAGTGCCTAGTCGGAGAGCCAATGCTGGTCGGGATCTCCTCCTAGGCTCGGAAAAAGAATAGCCTAGATGCCACGAGAAGGCCAGAGAAGAAAGATTCAATCTTGACAAAGCGATGCACATCGCGAACCTGCCTATCTCCATTTTCATCATTGTTGTGTGTGTGTGTGTGTTGCTTGGGTTTTTGAGGGTGGTGCCCTAAGTGCAAACGATGATCGGGGGTCACCCACAAACCAAAGACGCTAGTAGAATAACCACCATTATAATGTCCGTTACATGATTGTTATAATGATAGCAAAGAAATTCACCACATTATATATTATATTTAGTTAATAATAGATATTCAAGTAGTGTCATCGTTTGAAAGCTGTAAGGTAAAAAAAGGTATGACTAGGTGACTTAATATTCAGACTTTTTCTTATGTATCATATCGATTCACAAACAAATGCTATCCACT
>QRFJ01002249.1:132828-183836 GCA_006176705.1 Cocos nucifera | reverse complement strand
CCCAAAGCCTAGTAACTGGGTCTCTGCAACTAGGTCAAGTGTGAAAGTTTTTAATGCTGAAATGCTAAAGTTAGTCATCACGAACACAAGTGCTATAGATCTTTGATGTACTCTAAGAAAGTTTTTAATTGTATTGACTGAAAAATTTGCTTCTGAAGCTCAATGCTTAGTTAGCAGTATTTTCTAAACTTTTTGACCTTTAATCCTAGATTCTATCTTTGTGATGGATAATTTTATTGAAACATGGTATTAAACAAAATATTGCTAAGGGACTAGCAATGACTAAGTTGGAGGGTGTGATAAGTGGTAAAAATAGACTAATAAAAGTATTAAATTATAAAATAAATTAATCTATTTCTTTAAAAATTGATATTTTTATTAATCTTATGTAGGAAAGAAGGCCACCAATGTGAAGATCTTATTTTTTTGGTTCAGATGAAATAAATTTCAAGCAAAACGGACTTCAAATGAGCCCAAAATTAAATTAAAAAAAAAAAAAACTGCCAACGCAACGCTGACGTCAGGATGACGTCAGCATTTTTCGTGGCGCACGGTGGACCATCTGAAGGGTATTTTGGGAATTTCACAGTAAGAGGCGCGCTTCGATTGGCTGAAGAATGTGGCAGTCTACGCAACATCGGGCTCACGCATGGTCCATAGAGGGTAATTTGGAAATTTTTGCTGATCCAACGGGCGATTTTCACCAAAACTCGATCGAATGATCGAAATGAAGGTGCTGATGGATGGCATCCACAGCTCCTGATTGAGATCCAATGGCTGAGATTCATTCCGACATTAAACTATAGATCAGAAGCCTTCTTTCAACATGATCGGATGGCCTAGATTAAATCTAAAGGTTGATCCAACGGCTGGCATTAAATCCAACTTGATCTGGATCATTTTAAGGGATTTTTGAATGGTTTTTGGACCATTTGATCGACATCTAATGGGCAGAATTACCCAGATCTTAGTTTGAGTTGTTTTGGGAGTCTTAAACCTAGTTTTTGATGAATTTTGGGGGGAAATCAAACTCTTTATCTATAAAAACCTATGATTGTCGTGAGAAAAAAAAGAATCAGAGAGAGAGACAGAGAGAGAGGGAGAGAGAGATAGAGAGAGAGATGGGGAGAAAGAGAGAAATAGAGAGAGAGGGAGAAAAAGAGAGAGAGAGAGAGAGAAAGAGAGAGGAGAGAGATAGAAAGAGAAGAGTGATTTGTAAAAAAATTAAAAAAGATTTTTGATTTCTTTCGACGATCAAGACATCGATTAAGGAGCCTCTTCATCTTCGCCAAGTTCTCCACATCAAGAGCAGCAGACAATCAATTTCAGCAATCAAACAGTCTAATTTCTCTATGCTTTTTATTTTATTTGCTATTTTTGAACTTGTTATCATGAACTAAATTTTCTTTTACTAAGGCTAAGGTGTAGCCACTCATGCAATATTTAGTGTGATTTATTTTTAAATTTTATTCATGAGGAGTATATAAATCTGATCTTAATACTTTTAGATTACTGGCCATCTTCTAATTGATCTGATGAACATAGATGTTACGGATCAAGTACATCTATATTAATGCTTCTTGATTATATATCTTGTACTATGAATCAAATTAGAATTTATATGCATGCGGAAATTTTAGTACGCTTTGGACGCAGCGTATTTTAATTAGAGGGTTTCACAAAATCTAATGCATTAATATTTATGTAAATTACACTTGGACCAAAGGGTAATTAATAAATATTAATAGTTTTACTATGCCTAGACCAAAGGGTAGTGAATAAATTAGGAGACTCCACCGTCACATGAAATAAAATTAATCTAAAAACCTGAATATTGTATTGACTGAGTTGGTGAACCGATTGCCTTAGTAATCCGTTACTCTTGTGTTTAAAACCCTAAAAATTTACACTCTCTCTATTTAATTAAAAACTTTTAATTATTTTTTTTATTTTCTTTAATATTTTATTCTCATAAATCGATCTTCTAAATAAAGCGTAGGGAAGAGCTTTTCGGTACTTATTTTTCAATCCTCTAGGGATGATACTCTACTTATTCACTTTATTACTTGATCGACTGGTGCACTTGCCATAGCTATAAATTAGTACACATCATTGGGCTCAATGTCAAATAAGTTACAGTGCCAACATGAAGACAATAGGACTACTCGATAAATATTGGCTTACCTGCAAGAGTTGTTTGGTGAACAGAGTCATGCAGCCCACTATCAAGTCTCGAGAAGACTTTCCAAAGCATAGATGCATGATGGGCAGTCGATCTAAGATCATTGTTGGACAATAATCAAGGAGCTAGAAGAGCTTGAGAAGCTTGGTGTCATAATGGACAAGGACCTACAAATTGATGTGATCTTGCAGTCCTTGACTAATTCATATGGATAGTTCATTATGAACTTCCATGTGCATAAGCTCTAGTGCACCTTGGTGGAGTTAATGAATATGCTAGTTACTACTGAGTAGACTTTGAAGAGTTCAAAGGGCTTAATTCTAGCCGTTAAAGCGGATTTCTTCACAAAGAAAGTCTTTTAGGAAGAAGAAAAAGTCTGCGAAGAAGTAGAAACTGTAGAAGAAGAAGAAGGAAGAGATAAAGAAGAAGGTCATGGATAAAGAAAAATATTTCCACTACAACACCAATTGCCATTAGAAGTGAAACCGCCCTTCATACTAGCTAGCAACACCGATACTAAAGTACAAGATGGCAGGTCTCTTCTAGTAGGTCTATGCTCTCACTCGTCATGAGACTAACCTTACAATTTCTTTTACATCCAGTTGGGGCTTGACTCTAGTTCTAGTGCTTACTTGTGCACTCCTATGCAGAATCTTGAGGAGAGCAGGAGGTTGAGGGATGGTGAGATGATCCTACACATCATAAATGGTGCAAGAATTGTTGTTATGACCGTGGGAACCTACCCTCTTTGACTATCATCCGTATTAGTTTTAGTTCTTAGAGATTGTTACTTGGTGCCTGCTATAAATAGAAATTTGATTTCTATTTCATATTTAGTAGAAGAGAATAATGTAATTAGTTTCTTTAAAGATCGTTGTACAATTCTTTATGAAAGAAATAAAATTGCAAGTGGTTTCTTAATTAACGGTTTCTATTGGTTATATGTAGATATTTCTGTTTTTAATATCGAGCAAAATATGAATGCCATAGGAATGAAATGACCTAAGGATAGTATTAATGAAAGGTATTTTTGGCACCTTAGGCTAGGTAATATAGCTAAAGACAGGATTGATAAATTGGAGAAATCCGAACTAATGGATCCATTGACTTTCAATCATATCCGATTTATGAATCATGCCTTCAAAACAAAATAACGAAGTTTTCTTTTGTATGACATAGGAAAAAGGCCACAAACCTACTTAGCCCTGGTACATATATACATGATGTTCCGCGGCCCATTGATGTGCCAGTCAGAGGTATTTCTTTTGAACTTCATCTTTATCGATGATCTATCATGGTACATGGTATGTGTATATGATGCGACACAAGTTTGAGGCCTTTGAAAAGTTTTAAAAAATTCAGACATGAAGTGAGAAAAATAAACTAGAAAACCTATTAAGGTTCTTTGATCAGATCGAGGAGGTGAATACCTTTAGTCAAAAATTTTTGGACTATCTCAAGAGATAATGGCGATAGTCTCATAATGGACTCCACCTGGAATGCCTCAACTCAAAGGGTTTTAGAATAAAAAAAATTAGACCTTATTAGATAGGTTGATCCGATGATGAGCTTCACGAACTCTTCATAAATTTTCTTTGAGGATAATTTAATGATAGTCATTTATTTATTAAATAGGATTCTATCTAAAACTATTCCTATCATACCATATAATATATGGTATAGTAAGAAATCAAGTCTGAGTCATCTCAGAATTTGGGATTGTCCAGCCCATGTCAGGACATAGCAGGTGGTCAAGTTAGAGTCTAGATCATTTAGAGCTTGATTTATTGGATATCCTAAAGAGTCATTAGGATATTATTTCTATCTTCCGAAAGATCATAATATGATTATGAGTCAATACGCCATTTTTCTTGAGAAATAATTTATTCAAGATAGTAGCAATGAAAGATAGATCAAGCTAGAGGAGAATGTCTCTTAAGAGCAATGAGCCAAGAAACCTATGGAACTCAGTCAATTTGAGCCAATCCACATACTATCTTCTCCACCTCGTAGATCAAGTAGGATTTTCCATCCTCCTGAGAGGTATTTAGATACTATTTCAGAGAATGTAGAAAAAATATTTTTTATAGAAAATGAATTTATGGTGATGATCCCAAGACCTATGACTAGACGTTATCATATTTTGACTCCAAGAAATGGCTAGAGGCAATGAAGTCAGAAATTGACCAAATGCGCTCAAACTTAGTCTAGATCTTGGTAGATCCAGCTGAAGATATTGTATCTATTAGGTATAAAGGGATCCTTAAGAGAAAGATAGGTACATATGTGAATGTAGAAACATTCAAAGCTAGACTAGTGGTGAAAGGATATAGTCAGCACGAAGGCATTAACTATCAGGATACCTTCTCACCAATAGCCATGCTTAAATCTATCCACACATTGCTTGCTATTGTAGTCTATTTTAGTTATAAAATATGGTAGATGGATGTAAAAATGGCATTCTTAAATAGATATCTTGAGGAAGATATCTATGTGGAACGGCTTCTTGGTTTTACATCTAATGATGGTGATCACATGGTCTGCAAGCTGCAAAGGTCCATCTATGGACTTAAGCAAGCATGTCGAAGCTGAAATGATCATTTTAATGATGTGACCAAATCATTCGATTTCATCAAAGATGAGAAGGATCCTATGTATTCAAAAAGATCAGTGAGAGCACTGTTATCTTTTTCGTACTGTATGTGAATGACATCCTCATTATTGGAAACGATATTCGCATGTTGACCTCGGTCAAAGTTGATTGTGTCTAAAAGAGTTTCTATATGAAATGATCCTAGGAGAGCATCCTTCCTAATTTTGGAATTAAGATACTATAAGGACTATGACCAGAAAGGAATGCGTGGACTCTCATCACAAAGGATTACATAAGAAGGTACTGAAGAGGTTCTGCATTGAAAAAACTCTAAAAAGGGACTAGTGCCTTTATCAGACATGACATTCATCTCTGTGTCCACAATCCACATATACTCTATCTTTTGCACTTTATTTATAGGCAGGTAGCTCTTTCCTTAAATTCAAGTTTCTTTGATTAGAATGTATATTAATTATCAATTTTCAGTGATAATTGAATCCTCAGTTGGCCTTATAATCAATACCTACTTTGCCTTGTTAGTGTGCATGTGCAATAAAAAGTGCTAATAATCTTTTAATGACCTAAGTAGGCTTGCTAAAAGTTGACCAAATAATCTACTTCTTTAACTCATTACATTCATTAGCAAATAATTCTATCTTTTATCACTTATCCAGTTTATCTTGCTCAAGATTTTCTTCTTGACACATGATTTTTTTTTTTTTTAACTTATTCTACATTGTCTTAAAGGAGAAAGAAAAATAAAGGGTGTAATAAAGGATAGGAAGGAATACACCTGATTTGGTTCAGTCTGGTTCTTTGGAGCTTTGAAATTTTGCTTGAGCTCTCATTGATTTTTCTGCAAAATTGAAAATACACACCAGAGCAGTAAAAGAGCAACAATAAATTACTGAAAAATAAAAGAAAAGAAAAATGATCAAAACTAAAAAGAAAAGAAACAACCTATCTAGTAGTTCTGATTTATAGTCTTCAGCTTGACTTTCTTTGAGTTCTAAAGTGGATCAATCTGGTGCCACTTCAATTGGAATACTTTCATGTTTGATTCGAGTCCTCTTTCAATTTGACATTGCTCGCTTTTATAGTCTCAAACCTATTTTCTACAGAATTCTCATATAATGGATTGTCAATAATATCAATTAGAAAATAAGTTTGATTATCATCAGGATGTTTAGTATCTTTGAAAACATTAAAAGTAACTTGTTCATCTTGGACTCTAAGAATTAATTTTTCTTGTTGAACATCTATTAAAGCTCCTCCAGTAGCTAAAAAGGGTCTCCCTAAAATAAGGGGTACATCATAATCTTCTTCCATATCAAGAACAATAAAATCAACAGGAAAAATAAACTTGTTTACCTTTACCAAGACATCCTCCACTATACCTCTTGGATATTTAATGGATCTATCGGCTAATTGAAGAGTAATAGTGGTAGGCTTTGGTTCTCCTAGACCCAGCTTCCTGAAAATAGAAAAAGGCATGAGATTAATGCTTGCTCCTAAATCACATAAAACTTTATCAAAACTACAATCACCAATAATGCAGGGGATAGTAAAACTCCCTGGATCTTTTAGCTTCTGTGGTAATTTATTTTGAAGTATTGCTGAGCATTCTTCATTCAAATTTATTCTCTCATGCTCCTTCAGCTTTTTCTTATTTGTTAAGATTTCTTTGAGAAACTTGGCATACCTGGGCATTTGAGTAATAGCATCTACAAAAGGAATATTAATATGTAAATTCTTTAAAATTTTGAAAAAGTTAGAAAATTTCTTATCTGGATGCTGTATTTGTCTCTCTGGGAATGGTAGTGGCGGCACGTAGGGCTTCACATTTGGATCAGCAAATCGTATACCTGGAGACCATCCATCTGCTGGTTGTTTTGGTGACTGACGAATTTTAGTTGATGGTTCCTTATTTGTAGTTGGCTCTTCAGTCTCATTCTTCTGATGTGGCTCCTCCAGCTTTGTACCACTTCTTAGGGTGATAGCATTGACTTGCTCCCTTGGATTTGTCTCCGTATTGCTTGGCAAGGATCCTTGAGGTCTCTCGGAGATTATCTTAGCCATTTGACCTATTTGCATCTCCAAGTTTCGAATTGCTGCTGTTTGGTCCTGCCTAAGTTTGGCTTCCAAATTTTTTATAGTTGCTTCTTGGTTTTGCATAAATTTGACCATCAGCTCTTCCATGTTGGACTTCTTTTCAGGTACTTGGAATCCCGGGGGTGGCTGTTGTGCTGCATTTTGATTGCTCCATGAGAAATTTGGGTGCTGCCTCCACCCTTGATTGTATGTGTTGGAGTAGGGATTGTTTTGTTGCGGCCTAAAAAAATTACCAATATAATTAGCTGTATCAGTTGTTTTAGCAAAAGGATTACCTGTCTGGCAATTGCTCGTATCGTGTCCTCCTCCACATAGGTCACAAGTAATGCTCTGAACATGCATAGCTGTTCCCTTTAAGTTGTTGACTTCGGCTCTAAGGGCTGCAATTTCAGCTAGTAAGGTTGGCACGCAATCTACTCCCTGCACAGCTGCTAGTCTTTTTGGCATCATACGTTCTGTCTGCCATTGATAGCTATTTGATGCCATCTCATCGATCAGATCGAAAGCTTCTTCCTCCATTTTTTGATTAATGGTTCCTCCTGCTGCTGCATCAATCATAGAATCGATTAGTAGGAGATAAACCATTATAGAAAGTTTGTACCTGAAGCCATACGGGTAGTTGATGATGTGGACATCTCCTCAGCAGTTCCTTGAAATGCTCCCAAGCCTCATATAGTGTCTCCATGTCCATCTGCATAAAAGAAGTGATATCGTTGCGCATCTTAGCAGTCTTGGAAGGTGGAAAGTACTTGGCTAAGAATTTTTGGGCTAGGACATCCCAAGTTGTGATAGAACCTGCAGGAAGAGAATGAAGCCAACTCTTAGCTTTATCCCATAAAGAGAAAGGAAATAACCTTAATCTAATAGCATCATCCGACACCCCATTAATTTTAAAAGTATCACAAAGTTCAAGAAAATTAGAAATATGGGCATTCGGATCATCATGCACGTGTCCACTGAATTGGACAGTTGATTGAATCATCTGGATCATCGCCGATTTTATTTCGAAGTTGTTTGCTCGTACAGGCGGTCTCCTGATGCTCGAAGCTGCATCGGCTATAGATGGTGTGATGTAATCATTTAATGGATGATGTACTGGTCGAATAGCTTCATGCTGTCCTTCAGTCGCCATATCCAATCCTAGATTGATGTCGTTAGGATCTTCAGCTGCCATGTTTCTCTCTTGTTGTAGTCTTCTAATGGTTCTTTCAATTTCTGGATCTAAAGGTAGTAAGTTACTATGTCCAGTACGTGTCATGCACTTAAATTTTTTTTTTTTTAAATAATAAAAATTAAAAATAAATTTCTAAAGTAAAGCTAGGATCAAAATTTTAATATTATTTTAGACACAATCCCCGGCAACGGTGCCAAAAACTTGATGCGTGCTAATTTATAGCTATGGCAAGTGCACCAGTCGATCAAGTAATAAAGTGAATGAGTAGAGTATCGTCCCTAGAGGATTGAAAAATAAGTACTGAAAAGCTCTTTCCTATGCTTTATTTAGAAGATCGATTTATGAGAATAAGAAATTAAAGAAAATAAAAAAAATAATTAAAAGTTTTTAATTAAATAGAGAGAGTGTAAATTATTAGGGTTTTAAACTTCAAGAGTAATGGATTACTAAGGCAATCGGTTCACCAACTCAGTCAATACAATATTCAGATTTTTAGATTAATTTTATTTCATGTGACGGTGGAGTCTCCTAATTTATTCACTATCCTTTGGTCCAGGCATAGCAAAACTATTAATATTTATTAATTATCCTTTGGTCCAGGTGTAATTTAAATAAATATTAATGCATTAGGTTTTGTGAAACCCTCTAATTAAAATACGCTGCGTCCAAAGCGCACTAAAATTTCCGCATGCATATGAATTCTAATTTGATTCATAATACAAGGTATATAATCAAGAAGCATTAACATAGATGTACTTGGTCCGTAACATCTATGTTCATCAGATCAATTAGAAGATGGCCAGTAATCTAAAAGCATTAAGATCAGATTTATATACTCCTCATGAATAAAATTTAAAAATAAATCATACTGAATATTGCATCAAAAGAGTGGCTACACCTTAGCCTTAGTAAAAAAAAAATTTAGTTCATGATAACAAGTTCAAAAATAGCAAATAAAATAAAAAGCATAGAAGAAATTAGACTGTTTGATTGCTGAAATTGATTGTCTGCTGCTCTTGATGTGGAGAACTTAGCGAAGATGAAGAGGCTCCTTAATCGATGTCTTGATCGTCGAAAGAAATCAAAAACCCTTTTTGATTTTCTTACAAATCACTCTTCTCTTTCTATCTCTCTCCTCTCTCTTTCTCTCTCTCTCTCTTTCTCCCTCTCTCTCTCTATTTCTCTCTTTCTCCCCATCTCTCTCTCTATCTCTCTCTCCCTCTCTCTCCCTCTCTCTCTGTCTCTCTCTTTGATTCTTTTTTTTCTCACGACAACCATAGGCTTTTATAGATAAAGATTTTGATTTTCCCCTAAAATCCATCAAAAACTAGGTTTAAGACTCCCAAAATAACTCAAATTAAGATCTGGATAATTCTGGCCCGTTAGATGTTGATCAAACGGTCCAAAAACCACTCAAAAATCCCTTAAAATAACCCAGATCAAGTCGGATTTAATGTCAGCCGTTGGATCAACCTTTAGATTTAATCTAGGCCGTCCGATCGCGTTGAAAGAAGGCCTTCAGATCTATAGTTTAACGTCGGGATGAATCTCAGCCATTGGATCTCGATCGGGAGCTGTGGATGCCATCCATCAGCGCCTTCATTTCGGCCGTCCGATCAAGCTTCAGTGAAAACCGCCCGTTGGATCAGCCAAAATTCCCAAATTGCCCTCCGTGGACCATGCGCGAGCCCGGTGTTGCATGGACCGCCATGTTCTTCAGCCAATCAGAGCGCGCCTCTTACTATGAAATTCCCAAAATACCCTTCAGATGGTCCACCGTGCGTCCCGAAAAATGCTGACGTCATCCTGACGTCAGCGTTGCATCGGCGGTTTTTTTTTTTTTTTTTTGAAATTCAATTCTGGGCTCGTTTGAAGTCCGTTTTGCCTGAAATTTATTTCATCTGAACCAAAAAAATAAGATCTTTATATTGGTGGCCTTCTTTCCTACATAAGATTAATAAAAATATCAATTTTTAAAGAAATAGATTAATTTATTTTATAATTTAATACTTTTATTAGTATATTTTTACCACTTATCACCCAATATGTAGCACTTGACTTTGTTATCATCATCTAACCATTTCTCATGAGATGCTCTCTGATATGCAGTCAGATGAGTTGGTAGAGTGGAAGGTTCTTGGTCTAGTACATAAGATAGTTTCTTGAAAGTCAAAATAATTTTTATGTTCCAGAGCCAGTCCTTGTAATTAGATCTAGTTAGTCTGTGGGTATGTAGGATTTGGGCTAGGAGGTTGGATGCAGATATTTTTCTGTACAGAGTTAAAGTTTCTAGTTATACTTGTAATTTGACTTAATCAATTTATTTAAGGTTTTCATTTTTAAACAAATTTAGACTCCCATTATTTTTTCGAATCTCTACACTCCCTTAGCAAGATGCGAAAGTCTCTATAATTAATGACTTTTAGTGCGTGGAGCGGTCTTATCAACTGGCTCACCACCTCACCTAACAATTATTGATGATGGGTCAATAGATGAGTGGACAACTCTTGTCCAATATTTCTCTAAACATGGTACACCCAAACTTCGTCTCTAATTCATTAAGCTCACCATGCCTAAAATATTGCTCCACTCTTTAGTTAAGTCAGAGCCATCGTTTACATGAATTGGATTTCTAATTAGGATGCTCATCATATCCAAAATATTGAGCCCAATCCATCCTCCAATTTGTAGCATCCAATGCCTAACAGATATGGTTGCATCCTCCCAATGCAACTGAATCATTGTATCTAGCCAAAAATAATCAATCCCGGAAGGGCCCGTATATCTACAATGACGGAAGATCAAAGACTTAATATTTTCTTAGAAAGATTTTAATTTTGGTCTCTTAGACTTGACTAAGTCATAATGATTATGACTAATCTAGTGGCATGGGTTTGCTCGAACTGTTAGCCATCTTAAATCAGAACTGGATCGACCCATATGGCCAGGTATGTGAGATCGATAGGAGGGATATGCCATTAACTCACCATGAATGCATTCAGATCGAGTAACTTCTAATTTAAAACCATCGGTCATGTCTACTGAACTTATCTTAGACATCAAATTATCGAACTAGAATCAATCAGATTAGCCTACAATTCAGGCTTAAACTACGAAGCCAATTTAGGTCTTAAAGTGATCAACCACATATGGCTATGAATCGATCTTGATCCAGACTTATATCTAATGGGTTGGTCAAATCTAAGTACTTTTGATCCCACCTAATCAACTCTTAATTCGATTTGATCAACCGCTTAACCTAATTGAGCTACCTATATCCGAACCCATATTTTATGAAGGTATCTTAGATCTGAAAATTCATAATTTTTAGATCTAATTGATTTCATAAACATAATTCTTAATTAAGTCCAAGGGTTCATAAACTAAACATGCATCAAAGATCCTAAGATTTCAGGATCTAGAATTTTATAGAAAAATAAATTTTGATTTTTGATTAAGGATAAACATGTAGTACCCCTACATGCCATAAGAGCACCCTATCAAATGGGAAGAGAGGTTTTTTAAACCCTTCTTATTCTTATGACCGGATAGCTAAGGAGAGTGCCTTAATCAAAAATATGAAGTATACTACAAAATAGTTAGATCTACTACATATAAATCTTTTGCATTTTAAGGTCTAAACTATACATGCTTTGTACACATCTCATGTATAAAAACTAAATACATTCATGCATGTTTTAGATTTGATTACATCTCATGTAATATCTAAAAATAAAATTTTAAATGATCATATCATAGAAAATTTTAATTTAGACTATTCATGGCATAGATCATAAAACTAGTCTAGACATGCATTAGATATATTGCATATATAAAAAAAAATTTATAGACATACTTATTTCAGATCTGATTACATCTAATATAATATCTAAAATCTAACATATCAAATCATAAAAAATAAAATCAGATCAGTCAAAACTAGATCTAAAGAATTGCAAATGCAGCTCTGATACCAATTGAAGGAAAATCTAGTTTTCCTACCATAGGATTGATCTGATCTTATCAAATCTAAAGCAAAATTTTTTAAAATTTTTCTATGATCCAATTAGATTTAAGAGTTCTCATATCTGAATGAAATGATCTGATTATAAAATCTAAAATTAAGAATAAAACTAGTAACATTTAATGTTACCTTGTTGGGTAAACTATTTATCTTACCGATGATCTGACAAAATCTGAGGTTTCGACTTGAGCCGCACATGCACCCGACCTCTACCAAAGTCCACTCAGGTTAGATCTAAAAGTTCTCTCTTTTTAGATCTAATCTCAGAAGATGAGATCTAAAATTAATCTATAGAGCCTTCGAACTAAACTTCGACGGCAACAAGTTTGTCTCTTGATCAGCAACTTATTGTGCAGCATTTGTGGGATCAGGGACTCAACTTTTGATCTCTGATTTTGCCCAATACCTTAGGCATGGAGAAAAGGAAGAAGATCAAAAAGAGGGCATGGGAGATGGAGGGAGAGGTAGGGCTTTGCCATAGATGAAATGCAATGATCAAACAATTTGATCATGGGTCTATTTATACACCTAACGCCACCCTGGAGTCCTGAAGATTTAAACAACTAAATTGCTTAAAGCAGAAGGATTCCAATCTGAAATCCCATGCCCACACCTATTTTTTATTCTGATTATGTCACACAAAATTTAGAAAAAATGGTGTGGAGAAAGGTGGATCAAGTTGGGTTGGTGCAAGAGATCTTATCTCCAAGAGTTTTGATCTATCAGAACTCTATTCCCTTATCCACTAAGGGCGCATGCCATATCAGGGCATGCATCCACATTTCTTCACACAAAATCTGATGGGGATGTGTACTCTAAGATAAAATCCCAGGGTGCACACCCCAACCTCTTCTTTCTTGCAAAGAGTAGGTCAAAGATCCCTTGTCCTAATTCCATCATATGGTTTTAAGATAAGCCCTGATCTCAATAGGACAAGCCTTGTTTTTACCCAGACAAGCCCTATTTTGACTAGGATAAGCTCCAATCAGATCAGGATAAACCTATATAGGATTCTCGAATGAGCTAAATCAAATTTGACTCAGTTCAGCTGAACTAGAATGAAGATAAAAGCAGAAAATCTGCTCAATCATGTGCCAGCGTGATTTTTTTGAATCTAATTAGATCTAATCTAAATCAATCAAATTGGGTTAGCCCAATTACTGACATCCAGATCTAAACCCTTGTTTATGCAATCCAGTTAGATTCAATTTTATATGGTAATGGGATATGTCATGATCTCCATTATCGATATCATCAAAATGCTGTTTGATGGATCAAAACTCTTTTGATTAACCCAATTAGAATGATTGATCATTAAGAAAATTCTAATTGATCCCAAAATCCATCAATAACACCTAGTAGTATATGGTGGCAATCCAACAGAATTAAATACAAACCTCTTAGTGTAGCTACCTATGTGATTGGTGTGAGCTTAGAAGTGCCACTCCCAAGTCTTAGAAATATGAGAAGACAGATCATGGAAAGACGAAAGTGAGCTGAAAGAAGAATAAGTCTTAATAGTAAAGTTCAAAAATTAGGCCAGCTCACTCTAAGACTGAGCCAGCATAGTTTGAAACTGGATCGGCTCAGTCCAGGACTGAATCAGCTAGGTCTCAGAGAAAAATTCAAATAGAAAGCAATATTTTTGGGCTATTGGCATGGTGCACAACTAGGTCGGCTCAATCTGGAACTGAGCCGACCCCAGACTGAGCCGACCCAATCGTAGGTTAGTCGACTCAGTCTAAAATTGGGTTGGCTCAGTTTTTGCAAGTTATTATTTTATGTACGTGGGTTGTTTGGATTTGGAATATTTTTCTACAAGCTTGGACTTGATCCTTTGTAAAGTATATATACTAAAAATAGGTCAAGATTGTAAGAGTACTGAAATATACTGAATAAAAACTCTTTTCTTCTAAAAATCTCTTCTTCTCTTCTTCTCTATTTCTTGATTTATTTGATCATGCTTCTACAAAGATCTCTAAGAAGTACTTTCTTATTGCTTGGCTAATCACCGACGGCCACGTCAATCCATATGGAAAGAGCATATATTTTCAACATTTGGTATCAGAGCAGTGTTGCATGGAAAGAAGGAAGACACCTAGAATTTACTACATCCAGGATCTGTTGTACCAGATTTTATCCTAAAACTTCTAGTTTGCTTCATGGTTGTCTCTAAATTGAGGTGGAGATTGTTTACATGGAGGAACGGTGATACAGAAGTTTGGAAAGAGAATCTAGGACTAGTTAGATTTTTGGTGAAGGATAGTTTTACTGATATGTGATCATGAAGGGTGTTAGAATTCTGTTCTTGACTTGTTTGAAGTCATGGAATCAAGTGGATTCAAGGTGGATTTTGAGAAGTTTGACGGCAAGAAAAACTTTACCCTATGGTAGCAAAGAGTAAAGGACTTGTTGGTTCAGTAGAGGATCTACAAGATCTTGATAAAAGAAAGACCAAAAAAGATTAGTGCTGAGGATTGGAAAGAGTTGGAGGAAATTACTTTTAGCACGATCCGGATGTGCTTGGCCAATCAGGTTTTGCTCGAGGTTTGCATAGAAACTATGGCAAAGGGGCTTTGGGAGAGATTGGAGAACATATACATGGGAAAGAATATGACGAACAAGCTGTGGTTGAAGAAATAGCTGTATAGTCTGAGGATGCCCGAAGGCGGAGATCTTGTTGCACATATCCAAAGGTTCAATCAGGTGTATTATGAGGTGATGAGTTTGGATATGAAGATCAACGAGGATCGAGCATTGCTGTTATTATGTTCTCTCCTAGGTTTGTATGATGGTCTCATAACAACTTTAGTTTATGGAAAGAAGACCCTAAACTATGAAGAGGTTGTTGGTGTGCTCAGATCAAATGAGCAAAGGAAGAAGATCTACAAGGGGGACCCTAAGTCTGAGATCTTGGCTGTGAATAAAAGGTAGAAAAGATCAAAGAAGAAGACAAGAGAAAAATTCAAGGGTTGGTCAAAGTCTCATGATCAGAGGAAGATGATATTAAAATATTATAAATGTCATCATTCTAGACACCTGAGGAGAGATTATCCCCTTTTGAGATTAGAAAAAGAGAAGGCCAGCAAGAGGGATGATATAGCTTCTATGAGCAGTGGAGAAGATCTGCTAGTTATATCAGATGGATCCATAGAGTGCGATACTATATGGATATTAGATTCAGCATGCTCGCACCATTATACTTCTTATCGAAAGTGGTTTGCTATCTACCAGTAGGTCGATGGTGGAAGTATCAGTCTTGGAGATGATCACCCATGCAAAGTAGCTGAAATTGACTCTATCAGAGTGAGGATATACGATGGGATCATTCGTACATTATTAAATATCAGGCATATACCAGAGTTGAAAAAGAATTTGATTTCTTTGGGCTACTTAGCGGAGCAGGATTATGCTTTTAGTAGCCAGACTGGGAGTGGATGTCTGAAAATTTTTAAGGATGATTTGGTGGTGATGAGAGGTAGAAGATTGAGCAACAATCTTTATAGAATGGAAGGCTTAGTGGTAAATGATAGTGCAGAGGTGCTAGCAGCGGCACAGAAGGAGCAGATTTTATATCGATTGTGGTACTATCGGATTGATTGGTCATATGTGTGACCATGTGCTCATAGAACTAAGTAGAAGATGTATGATCCCAGTCCTGAAGAAGGAGGGCACAGATCTTTGTGAGCCATGTATGTTTAGCAAACAGCATAGGATGAAGTCTACTAGAAGTACCAAGCACAGCGAGGGAGTGCTGAATTTAGTACACTCGGATATGTGGGGACCAGCTCCTATATCAGCTAGAGGTAGGGCAAAATACTTTATTACTTTCATTGATGATTTTTCAAAAAAGGTGTGGGTTTATCTGATCAAAAAAAAATTAGAGGTATTTGTCCGGTTCAGAGCCTGTAGAGCTGAAGTAGAGGAGTCAGGGAGACCGGTAAAGTATCTAAGGTCGGACAATGAAGGAGAGTATACTAGCTTGGAGTTCAGAAGGTACTATGAGAAAATTGGCATCAAACACCATTTCACGATGAGGATGACTCTCCAGCAGAATGGTGTCATAGAGAGGATGAACCGAATACTGATCGAGAAGACATGGAGTTTGAGGCTGCAGACATCACTCCCAAAGTTTTTTTGGGGTGATGCTCTAAGTTTTTCTTATTTTTTTGTGAATAGGTTCTCTCATATAAGCTGAATGAAGGCATTCCAGAAGAGATCTGGAGTGAAAAGAAGATGGAGCTTGGCCACCTAAAAGTCTTTGGTTGCACAATCTATGCACATGTGGAGGCAATCGAAAGGAGCAAATTGGATCTAAAATCTCAAAAGATGATATTCATAGGATATCCACAAGGGATCAAGGGGTACCTATTGTGGGACTCTCAAGCATAGAAGTCGGTGATCAGCAGGGACATTATCTTTGATGAGAAGAGCATCTTGAGGAGATCTGGATAGATGAAACTAGAGAAACAAAGGTGAACAGTGGTGGTTAGTCAGAGAATAATGGCATGCAGGTTACATCCACTTACAGGAGTATTTCTATTGAGATGGAGCTGAGTAGAAAAGTATTATCTCAGATTAAAAATCAACATGAATGGTCGGTGGCGCCGTTGCCGGGGATTGTCTAAAACAATATTAAAATTTTGATCCTAGCTTTACTTTAGAAATTTATTTTTAATTTTTATTATTAAAAAAAAAAATTATGCATGACACGTATTGGACATAGTAACTTACTACCTTTAGATCCAGAAATTGAAAGAACCATTAGAAGACTACAACAAGAGAGAAACATGGCAGCTGAAGATCCTAACGACATCAATCTGGGAGTGGATATGGCGACTGAAGGACAGCATGAAGCTATTCGACCAGTACATCGTTCATTAAATGATTACATCACACCATCTATAGCCGATGCAGCTTCGAGCATCAGGAGACCGCCTGTACGAGCAAACAACTTCGAAATAAAGCCAGCGATGATCCAGATGATTCAATCAACTGTCCAATTCAGTGGACACATGCATGATGATCCGAATGCCCATATTTCTAATTTTCTTGAACTTTGTGATACTTTTAAAATTAATGGGGTGTCGGATGATGCTATTAGATTAAGGTTATTTCCTTTCTCTTTATGGGATAAAGCTAAAAATTGGCTTCATTCTCTTCCTGCAGGTTCTATCACAACTTGGGATGTCCTAGCCCAAAAATTCTTAGCCAAGTACTTTCCACCTTCCAAGACTGCTAAGATGCGCAACGATATCACTTCTTTTATGCAGATGGACATGGAGACACTATATGAGGCTTGGGAGCATTTCAAGGAACTGCTGAGGAGATGTCCACATCATCAACTACCCGTATGGCTTCAGGTACAAACTTTCTATAATGGTTTATCTCCTACTAATCGTTCTATGATTGATGCAGCAGCAGGAGGAACCATTAATCAAAAAATGGAGGAAGAAGCCTTCGATCTGATCGATGAGATGGCATCAAATAGCTATCAATGGCAGACAGAGCGCATGATGCCAAAAAGACTAGCAGCTGTGCAGGGAGTAGATTGCGTGCCAACCTTTACTAGCTGAAATTGCAGCCCTTAGAGCCGAAGTCAACAACTTAAAGGGAACAGCTATGCATATTCAGAGCATTACTTGTGACCTGTGTGGAGGAGGACACGATACGAGCAATTGCCAGACAGGTAATCCTTTTGCTAAAACAACTGATACAGCTAATTATATTGGTAATTTTTTCAGGCCGCAACAAAACAATCCCTACTCCAACACATACAATCAAGGGTGGAGGCAGCACCCAAATTTCTCATGGAGCAATCAAAATGCAGCACAACAGCCACCCCCGGGATTCCAAGTACCTGAAAAGAAGTCCAACATGGAAGAGCTGATGGTCAAATTTATGCAAAACCAAGAAGCAACTATAAAAAATTTGGAAGCCAAACTTAGGCAGGACCAAACAGCAGCAATTCGAAACTTGGAGATGCAAATAGGTCAAATGGCTAAGATAATCTCCGAGAGACCTCAAGGATCCTTGCCAAGCAATACGGAGACAAATCCAAGGGAGCAAGTCAATGCTATCACCCTAAGAAGTGGTACAAAGCTGGAGGAGCCACATCAGAAGAATGAGACTGAAGAGCCAACTACAAATAAGGAACCATCAACTCAAATTCGTCAGTCACCAAAACAACCAGCAGATGGATGGTCTCCAGGTATACGATTTGCTGATCCAAATGTGAAGCCCTACGTGCCGCCACTACCATTCCCAGAGAGACAAATACAGCATCCAGATAAGGAATTTTCTAACTTTTTCAAAATTTTAAAGAATTTACATATTAATATTCCTTTTGTAGATGCTATTACTCAAATGCCCAGGTATGCCAAGTTTCTCAAAGAAATCTTAACAAATAAGAAAAAGCTGAAGGAGCATGAGAGAATAAATTTGAATGAAGAATGCTCAGCAATACTTCAAAATAAATTACCACAGAAGTTAAAAGATCCAGGGAGTTTTACTATCCCCTGCATTATTGGTGATTGTAGTTTTGATAAAGTTTTATGTGATTTAGGAGCAAGCATTAATCTCATGCCTTTTTCTATTTTCAGGAAAGCTGGGTCTAGGAGAACCAAAGCCTACCACTATTACTCTTCAATTAGCCGACAGATCCATTAAATATCCAAGAGGTATAGTGGAGGATGTCTTGGTAAAGGTAAACAAGTTTATTTTTTCCTGTTGATTTTATTGTTCTTGATATGGAAGAAGATTATGATGTACCCCTTATTTTAGGGAGACCCTTTTTAGCTACTGGAGGAGCTTTAATAGATGTTCAACAAGAAAAATTAATTCTTAGAGTCCAAGATGAACAAGTTACTTTTAATGTTTTCAAAGATACTAAACATCCTGATGATAATCAAACTTATTTTCTAATTGATATTATTGACAATCCATTATATGAGAATTCTGTAGAAAATAGGTTTGAGACTATAAAAGCGAGCAATGTCAAATTGAAAGAGGACTCGATCAAACATGAAAGTATTCCAATTGAAGTGGCACCAGATTGATCCACTTTAGAACTTCAAAGAAAGTCAAGCTGAAGACTATAAATCAGAACTACTAGATAGGTTGTTTCTTTTCTTTTTAGTTTTGATCATTTTTCTTTTCTTTTATTTTTCAGTAATTTGTTGTTGCTCTTTTACTGCTCTGGTGTGTATTTTCAATTTTGCAGAAAAATCAATGAGAACTCAAGCAAAATTTCAAAGCTCCAAAGAACCAGACTGAACCAAATCAGGTGTATTCCTTCCTATCCTTTATTACATCCTTTATTTTTCTTTCTCCTTTAAGACAATGTAGAAGAATAAGTTAAAAAAAAAAAAAATCATGTGTCAAGAAGAAAATCTTGAGCAAGATAAACTGGATAAGTGATAAAAGATAGAATTATTTGCTAATGAATGTAACGAGTTAAAGAAGTAGATTATTTGGTCAACTTTTAGCAAGCCTACTTAGGTCATTAAAAGATTATTAGCACTTTTTATTGCACATGCACACTAACAAGGCAAAGTAGGTATTGATTATAAGGCCAACTGAGGATTCAATTATCACTGAAAATTGGATAATTAATATACATTCTAATCAAAGAAACTTGAATTTAAGGAAAGAGCTACCTGCCTATAAATAAAGTGCAAAAGATAGAGTATATGTGGATTGCCCAAAGCCTAGTAACTGGGTCTCTGCACCTAGGTCAAGTGTGAAAATTCACGTAAAATGGTGAAGGAAAGGCCAGGATGCTCAGCACAGTAAAAAAAAAAAAAAAAAAAAAAAAAGAAAAGGCAGTGTGAAAGCTACCTTAATTCATGAGTATAAAATTGAGAATGTATAGAAAATTGACCAAAATAGGTGATAAGAGAGGATACTTTTGTTCTTTTAATTTAATACTAAAATGCTAAAGTTAGTCATCACGAACACAAGTGCTATAGATCTTTGATGTACTCTAAGAAAGTTTTTAATTGTATTGACTGAAAAATTTGCTTCTGAAGCTCAATGCTTAGTTAGCAGTATTTTCTAAACTTTTTGACCTTTAATCCTAGATTTTATCTTTGTGATGGATAATCTTATTGAAACATGGTATTAAATAAAACATTGCTAAGGGACTAGCAATGACTAAGTTGGGGGGTGTGATAAGTGGTAAAAATATACTAATAAAAGTATTAAATTATAAAATAAATTAATCTATTTTATTAGAAATTGATACTTTTATTAATCTTATGTAGGAAAGAAGGCCACCAATGTGAAGATCTTATTTTTTTGGTTCAGATGAAATAAATTTCAGGCAAAACGGACTTCAAACGAGCCCAGAATTGAATTTCAAAAAAAAAAAAAAAAAACACCGACGCAACGCTGACGTCAGCATTTTTCGCGGTGCACGGTGGACCATATGAAGGATAATTTGAGAATTTCATAGCATCAAGAGCGCGCTCTGATTGGCTGAAGAATGCGGCGGTCCATGCAACACCGGGCTCGCGCATGGTCCACGGAGGGCAATTTGGGAATTTCTGGCTGATCCAACGGGCGGTTTTCACTGAAAGCTTGATCGGACGGTCGAAAGAAGGCGCTGATGGATGGCATCCGCAGCTCCCGATCGAGATCCAACGGCTGAGATTCATCCCGACGTTAAACTAAAGATCTGAAGGCTTCTTTCAACGCGATCGGATGGCCCAGATAGATTCGATCCAATGGTTGATCCAATGGCTGATATTAAATCCGACTTGATCTGGGTTATTTTAAGGGTTTTTGAGTGGTTTTTGGACCGTTTGATCAACATCTAACGGCCAGAATTATCCAGATCTTAATTTGAGTTGTTTTGGGAGTCTTAAACCTAATTTTTGATGGATTTTGGGGGAAATCAAACTCTTTATCTATAAAAAAAACCTATGTTGTTGTCGTGAAAAAAAAGAATTAGAGAGAGACAAAGAGAGAGAGGGGGAGAAGAGAGAGAGAGGGAGAGAAAGAGAGAGAGAAAGAGAGAGAGAGAGAAAAAAAGATAAAAAAAAAAGTGATTTGTGAGAAAATCAAAAAGGATTTTTTTTTGATTTTTCTTCGATGATCAAGACATCGATCAAGGAGCCTCTTCTTCTTCGCCAAGTTCTCCACATCAAGAGCAGCAGACAATCAATTTCAGCAATCAAACAGTCTAATTTCTCTATGCTTTTTATTTTATTTGCTATTTTTGAACTTGTTATCATGAACTAAATTTTATTTTACTAAGGCTAAGGTGTAGCCACTCTTTTGATGCAATATTCAGTGTGATTTATTTTTAAATTTTATTCATGAGGAGTATATAAATCTGATCTTAATGCTTTTAGATTACTGGCCATCTTCTAATTGATCTGATGAACATAGATGTTACGGACCAAGTACATCTATGTTAATGCTTCTTGATTATATACCTTGTATTATGAATCAAATTAGAATTCATATGCATGCGGAAATTTTAGTGCGCTTTGGACGCAGCGTATTTTAATTAGAGGGTTTCACAAAACCTAATGCATTAATATTTATTTAAATTACACCTGGACCAAAGGATAATTAATAAATATTAATAGTTTTGCTATGCCTGGACCAAAGGGATAGTGAATAAATTAGGAGACTCCACCGTCACATGAAATAAAATTAATCTAAAAATCTGAATATTGTATTGACTGAGTTGGTGAACCGATTGCCTTAGTAATCCATTGCTCTTGAAGTTTAAAACCCTAATAATTTACACTCTCTCTATTTAATTAAAAACTTTTAATTATTTTTTTTTTATTTTCTTTAATTTCTTATTCTCATAAATCGATCTTCTAAATAAAGCATAGGAAAGAGCTTTTCAGTACTTATATTTTCCAATCCTCTAGGGACGATACTCTACTCATTCACTTTATTACTTGATCGACTGGTGCACTTGCCATAGCTATAAATTAGCACGCATCGGTAGCCTCCAGATCAGGTTCACCACATAAAAGATTTCAATTGGAGGTTTCATCCTCATCAAGCTAATATCGAATTATCGGCGGATAGGATTATTAGGAGAAATGTAAGAAAATATTAAAGAAAGACATGGCAGTTGATGGATCTTCTAGAGGGTGCTCGACCTATTGGCTCAAAGTGGGTGTTCACAAAGAAAGAAGCACCTTCAGAACAAGGTAGAGTCAGATTCAAAGCATGGCTAGTAGCAAAGGGATACTCACAAAGAAAAGAGATTGACCACATAGAAATTTTCTCTCCTGTGGTTCGTCATACATCTATTCAAGTTTTGCTGTCATTGGTGGCACAGCAGAACATAAAATTAGAATAGATGGACGTGAAGACAGCCTTCCTTCATGGGACGTTGGAGGAAAGAATCTACATGAAGCAGTTAGATGGTTTCATGAAGATGGGATAAAAAAAGGTGTGTTTACTCAAGAAATCTTTGTATGGCTTGAAATAATTCCCTCGTCAGTGGTATCGAAGGTTTGATAGCTTTGTCTTGAGCCTGGATTTCAATAGATGTGAACATGATAGTTGTGTCTACATCAAGAATGTAGATGAGGAGGATGCCCTATACCTATTATTGTATGTAGATGATATGCTCATAAGCATGGATGCTGTGAAAAGGTTGAAAAGAACATTATCATCTGAGTTTGAGATGAAGAATTTGGATCCAACTGAGAAAATCTATAGAATGGAGATTTGCAGAGATAGGTGCAAAGGAGTGCTCCATTTATCATAAGAAAAGTATGTCTAAAAGGTTCTAGAGAGATTTGGAATGGAGAAGGACAAATCTACAGAGATGCCATTGCCGAGCCATATGTCTCTCTCCAAGTTACTGTGCCCCCAGTCAGAAGAGGAGAGAGAGTACATGGAATGAGTTCTTTATGCAAATGCTATAGGCAGTGTGATGTATACTATGGTGTGCTGTAGATCAGATATAGCACATGCTGTGAGCACGGTTAGTAGATACATGGCTAACCATGGAAAGGAACACTAGAAAGTATTGAAATGGATATTAAGATATCTGCATGGAACAAAGAATTATGGTTTGGTGTTTGGTGGGTAGTCAGGAAGATTTAGAGAATAATCTATGAAGATGTGTGAAGGTTCAGGTCCTCTGAAAAAATTTGTTGATGCAAATTATGTTGGTAATCTTGATACAAGGAGGTCTACTACTGGATACCTCTTCTACGTATATGGTGGATCGGTGTCTTGGAGATCAACCCTTCAGCCAATCACGATCTTGTCTACCATAGAGGCTGAGTACATTGGGATAACGAAGGCTGCAAAGAAAGCTCTTTGGCTTAGGAGGCTGATTGATGAGTTGGGAGTCAAGTAGAGCAAGGTTACACTATTTAGTGATAGTTAGAGTGCTCTGTTGTTAGCACAGAACCCAATCTATCATGCATGCACAAAGCATATAGATGTGAGGTACCACATGATCAAAGAGCTAGTGGAGGAAGGTGAAGTGGAACTGATGAAGGTCCATGCCAAGGAGAATCAGTCTGATGCACTCACGAAGGCACTCCCCAGAGAAAGCTTTCAAAGGTGTGTGGCATGGATGGGTCTATTGAGAAAAGATGAGTTCATAAGGACTTGAAAGCACCAAAGTAGAGAATGTGAGCTCAGAAGTGACACTCCCAAGTCTTAAAAATATGAGAAGATAGATCATGAAAAGATGGAAGCGAGTCAGAAGAAGAATAAGTCTCAATAGTAAAATTCAGAAACTGGGCCGGCTCACTCTGAGACTGAGCCGGCTCAGTTGGAACTTGGGTTGGCTCAGTCCAGGACTAGGTTGGCTAGGTCTCAGAGAAAAATCTAGATAGAAAGCAGCATTTTTGGGCTATTGGCATGATACGCAACTTGGTCGACTCAGTCTGGGATTGAGCCGACCCAGCCATAGGTTAGTCGGCTCAGTCTGAAACTAGGCTGGCTCAGTTTTCGTGGGTTATTTTTTTATGTACGTGGATTATTTGGGTTTGGGAAGTTTTTCTATGAGCTTGGGCTTGATCCTTTGTAAAGTATATATACTAAAAATAGGGTAAGATTGTAAGAGTGCTGAAATATATTGAATAAAAGCTCTTTTCTTCCAAAAATCTCTTCTTCTCTTCTTCTCTATTCCTTGATTTATTTGATCATACTTCCATAGAGATCTTTTAGAAGTATTTTCTTATTTTCTGGCTAATCACTGACGGCCATGCCGATCCATGTGGAAAGTGTGCATATTTCCAACAATTGGGTTCCTCTATCATGAGCTCCGACAGGATTAGGATTAAGATGAACTCATCAAACCCAACACCCGTCATATGATTGAATCATTCAATTCGAGTCTGATGTGAAATTCTAATAGAAATTTTTTTTCTATTATTTCACACTGCCTTGGCCATGGGCTTAAGGACTCGATCTCATGATCATCATAGGACTACTCTTCTATCGAGGTTGATAGATCTCCTTCTAGTGCAATCCAATTCCTACAATCAACATGCTACAGCCAACATATACCTTAGGGTTTTGAATGGCTAGGAGACTGAGTTATGGTATAGTCAAACTATAACACACTCAAGGTGAACTATTGATGCATCTCAAGTCAAAGAACCAGACATGCAATTGCAGCATCGAGCTAGTCATCAACGAGAAGGTAGACTTCCTTATGACTGCTCGAGGTGGTCATGCTCAGTACCCTTGTTCTTAACAAGTACCTATACTCTCACTCAGGTGTCTCCACACCATAGACTCAAGATTCATCTATCTTAAGAAAGTGATCATGCATTGATCTTTCAGATCGATCACCATCCTCATATTAATCCTATAATCGAAAGCAGTTTATGAGTTAATTATGATAACACATACCTTAAATTCTCAACTCTTGAGAATATGTATTATCATGCCCGTTAAGTCAAAGGATGTATCCCAGACACTGTGAATACATAATGTGATAGAAAATAACTTTTTTATTAATTTTAAATTAAAATTATAAAAATATTCCTAAAGAAGTATTTTACAAAGTATCGACCAATCTAGCTTCTAGGGCACTCATCTAATAGGGCCATGAAGAGGTCGGCAGGATAGGGCAGTAGGCTTTAGAGCTGCTACATAGGAGGCACCAGTAGGATGGTGGTAGCCACTGAAGAGGCAAGGCTGAGGTGGTGGGCTCGAGGCCATGGCGTAGGAGGCATCGATAGGGTGGGGGCAGTCGGGGGAGAGGTAGCGGGTGGGCTAGGGCTATGGCATAGGAGGGGCCATTGCATAGGGGCAAGCCTAGCCGCAGCGTAGGAGGCACTAGCAGGGTGGAGGCGGACTGTGGGAGAGGCAAGGCTAGGGTGGCTGGCTTGGGGTGGCAGCATAGGAGGCACTGATAGGGTTGGGACGACCGTAGGAGAGGTGGCAACTGGCTCGAGGCTATGGCGCATGAGGCACTAGCAGGGTCGGGGTGGCCGTGGAAAAGGCGAGGCTAGGATGGCTGGCTTAGGGCCATGGAGTAGGAGATGCCGGTAGGGTCAGGTTGCTGTGGGCGAGGTGAGGTCAGGGCTACGGGGTCGGGGTTGCCTCGGAGGAGGTAGGGTCGGGGTCATGGCATAGTAGGCACCGGTGGGGTCTGGTCGTCGGGATGGAGGATGCATGGGGAGCGGGAAATGTCGAAAAGGATGCACAGGGAGAGGCCAAGCCGTGGAGATTTTTTTTTCACCTGAATATTTTTTCACCGACGGGAAGGGGGGAGGTTTATGGGCAAACTATTAATGATGGCAAGTTTACCATCGATAATATGGTCTACAAAATCCAAAATTCTGGGCTAGGTTATTAGCGATGGCATCATCTGTTGCTAATAATATTAATTTTTTTAAAATATTAAATTTTTATTTTAATTTTTTTAACTATTATCGATGGCATGCAGTCGTCAGTAATATGATCAAAAAAAATTATTATTAATGACATCTTCATCGCTAAAACCAAAATGCCATCACTAATAATATTAATTTTTTTAAAATATTAAGTTTTGATTTTAAAAAATATTAGTAATGATAATTTTTTGATCATTAAAAAATCATTAATAATCATAATTTTTTAAAATTATATTTTAATATTATTTTTTTCTCTTAGATCATTTTTTAGGTGGTTAAAAATCAATATTGGATTTTATTAAATTTTTTGGCTTAATTAATTTATGAATTGAATCCAAATTGATTTAAAATATATTTAAATAATTAGGCTTGACTTAATTTTATATTAATTATATTTTAATATTTTAAAAAAAACTTAGATTTAAATTCTAATTGAATTAGATTTGACAGGATTTCAAATTAGATTTGAATGAAACCTAAATTAAAAATTATTTTTTTAATTAATTTAAATCAAATAAAATTTAATTAGGCTTGACTTAATTTTAGAGTAATTCAATTTAAAATCTAATTAGGACTAGAATTCAAAGTCTAATTGAATTAGGCTAGAAATGATTTTAAATTAAATTCGAATCGAATTTCAATTGGATTTGCATTGAATCTAAATTAAAAATTATTTTTTTCTAATTAATTTAAATTAAATTAGGCTTGACTTAATATGAAGATAATTAGGTTTTACTATCCAGTAGGACTTGGATTTTAAAATCTAATTGAATTAGGATTAATAGATTTTCTAATTAGATTCGAATCGAATTCAAATTGAACTTAAATTAAAAATTATTTTCTCCTAACTAATTTAAATTAGCTTTAATTTGATTAATCTTGACTTAATTTGAGGTCAATTAGATTTTATAATCCATGTAGAATTTAGATTTGAAGTCTAATTGAATAAGGTTTGACAGGATTTCGAATTAAATTCGAATTAGAATCTAATTGAATTTGAATATAATCATGGATCAAATTCTAATTGATGTAAATTAGCTTAAATTTAATTATACTTGACTTAATTTAAAGGTAATTAGGTTTTACTATCTAAGTAGGACTAGAATTAAAAGTTTAATTAAATTAAGATGGACAGAATTTTGAATTAGATTCGAATCGAATCTAAATTAAAAACTATTTTTTTCTAATTATTTAAATCAACTTAAATTTAATTAGGCTTGGCTTAATTTGAAAGTAATTAAATTTTACTATCTAAGGAGGACTTGAATTAAAAATCTAATTAAATTAGGATTGACAGGATTTTGAATTAAATTTGAATTAAACCCAAATTAAAAATTAATTTCTTTTAATTAATATAAATTAAATTTAATTTAATTAATCTTGACTTAATTTGAGCTTAATTAGATTTGTTGGTGTGAAATCTAGTTGTTGTTGGAATCGAGACTGGAGTCAGAGAAGGTGAGGTCGGCGTCGGTGACCTACCAAACAAGTCTAGTCCGAAATTGGAGGTGGTGGCTCTGGCAAGACCTTCCGATGATCAAATTAGCTCTTTCGGCCAATAAAAATGAAGTACTCAGAGAGATTTTAGCAGAATTTTTAGAAAGAGATCAAGTGCTTCAGAGAGAAAGCATATCTGGGAGGTCTCTTATATAGGCGGAGTCTGTAACAAACTCATAGTGACAAGTATAATTGCCTGGTAATGGACTGTTTAGGACCACATGAAGTTTGTTACAAAGGGCAGTGTCCATTGTCGTGACATGCCAGCTAGAGTTTGGATGGGATGGCTGTAGATGATGGAGCATCCCTCACTGATGTTATTCCAAAGGAGCTCAAAGGTTCTCAAGATCGACTGTGCGTGGGTCGTTATTCACCATATTGAGAGTCGGTGTTGAGATCCTTCAGGATAGCTGAAAGGAGTTCAAAAGAAGTTCGATGGAAGGAGAAGTTCGAAAGAAGTTTGATTGATGGAGAAGTTCGGAATGAGTTCGACTGGTGGAGAAGTCCTGCTGGAGGAGAAGTTTGGAAGAAGTTCGACTAGTGGAGAAGTCCAACTGAAGAAAAGTCTAGAAAGAGTTTGACAGAGCATGAAAGTTCATCTGGGGAAAGTTGTACCAAAAGAGGGTTGACTATCTGACGTGGAGGAGCTCGGCCACCCCTGCTATTCAACCTCATATGGGCAAAGTTCGGAGGGATCTTGTGAATTCAGTCGAGGCTCAATCTTGATTGTCACTATCAGATGGGATCAATCAGTGATCAGATATCTAACCAAACTTCGGCAGGAGCAGATTTATCCCTAACAATAGTCCCTCCACTCTCAAGTTCAAATTTTGAAGGGAGTATAGATGCAACTGTCGAAGTTTCTTTTGGCTTCCCACGCTCGTCAGGACAAGATATTTTGGCGTTCACTGCGCTAGTGTTGAAGCTCTTTAAATTCAAAGTGAGTTCAAGAAGAAAGCCCTTTGGCTTTTCCGCCGCAACACTGTCCCAGGTACAGTGTAATTAAGGATTCGCCCGTAGCCACTACTCTACTATGATGAGTGGGACATGCGGCACTCGCAATCCAGCCGAATGAGATTTGCCATCATAACTGTCTCAGGCTTCCTTTGGCTATTTAAGGCCTTCTCCCACCTCCAAAATCCATTCTTGCTTGAGTCTTCTTCTTCCTTCGGCATCTGCTCTTCTTCCGTCCAAGATTTTCAATTCCTCCCTTCGTCTTCCCTAGTTCTAGGTGTTCCTCCATCCAATTCTCATCACACCCATCGTCTCTTTGTCATTCTCAATGAACTTAGGTCAGCCTCTCAACACTTATTTGCAATTACTCTTGCCTCTTTTACTTCTTTTTCTTTTGGTTTTCCATACAAGTTTTTGCACTTCATTTTTTCTTGCTTTTTTGGAGGTTTTTTGAGGGGTTTACTTTGATCTGGACATCTTCTAAAACATCCTAATCCGTCGATTCTTGGAGCTCATCTTGATCGACCTTCCTAGACCCTACCCCTTGACTATGGTTGAGCCTAGGAACATGTCCCATTAGCCTTTTATTTCGGACTCCATCACTTTTATCCTTACTTTGAATGACCTCTTCCTGATTAGGATATAGTATGGCATCCCACCAGAGTTCAACCATGAGATCCCTAGGTCAAATGACCACACTAGTTTACCTCCAGCTGATTGGTTTTATTTGTATCTAGAAGCCTTGCATGCTGAGCTTTGACTTCCACTTCCACCTTTTGTTGTCGTGCTTTTTCTCTTCTTGAATATTTTCTTAGCTTTTGTCGCACCAAACTCCTTTTGATTTGTCATTGTCTTTCTTTCTCTTTGTTATTTGGTCGAAGTTCAGCCAATAGTTTCACTCTTTCAGAATTTTTACACCTTTAAATGCCATCCTTCTGTAAAGGATTGGTGGTACTTCTCTCCCCAGTTTGATAAGAAGGGATTACTGAAAGTTGCCCCTTCTTCCATTCATAACTTGAAGGAGAAGTACTTTTTTGTCTGATGCCCGACCGTGATGCTTGGTTTTCCTCCTTGGAGCTTCCTCCAAAAATCAGTCTGTCGAGCTCCTAGTCTGGACTGAGCTGAGCTCAAGCCTTCTAACAAGCTCAAGGCATACTGAGCTCCTCTCCTTTCTGACCTTCTGAAGGAGCAGATCTTATTCAACCTTGGCCTGAGCCCTTTTGATCCTTGCCTGATTGTAATTTTTCTTTTGTCATAGAGATGGACGTTAACACGATAGAAAGGCTCACAAATGTCTTTATGCCTAGAAGAAGAGGAAGGGAAAGACCCCGAGAGAGAGTTTGAAGCGGGTGAAGGTCGACGCCTCCAACCTTATGGCTCCTGCCGCCCTTGAGGTCCATCTAAGAGACGAGGTCATCCCAACCATCCCAACTACCCACGTTGATGCTACCAAAGGGGGATCTCTTCCCTTTGAGTCTATTGGTGCGGAATCTAGTTGACACCGGAACTGGCTGAAGCTAGAGAAGTTAAGGTTACCATTAGGACTTGCAAAAGAAGTCCAAACCGAGGGAGGGGTGACTCCGACAGGATCCTCTGATGGTAAAGTTAGCTCTTCTGGCCAGTAAAAATGGAATGCTTAGTAGAAAAAGTGGTAAAGTTTTGAGATGGAGGAGAGAGTATAGAGAAAATGTATCTGGAGGATCTCTTTTATAGATAAAGTTTGTAACAAATTGATGGTGACAGCCGTAACTATTGAGTAGTCGGCCGTTCAGGCCATATGGGATTTGTCATAGAGGGTAGTATCTATTATTGTGACACGTCCATTATCGTGACATGTAGGCGATTGAGTTTTAATTGTTGAAGTTTGGATAGAACCGCTATCAATAGCAAGAAAGGTTCAACTAGGAGAAGCCCTTTCGACGATTGGAAGAAATTTGAAGGAAGTTCGACTGATGGAGAAATCCATATGGAGAGAGAGTTTGCCTGAAGGATAAGTTTGAAGAAAATTCGACTGAAGAAAAAGTCCATCTAGAGAAGAAGTTCGGAGGATGTTCGACTGAAGGAGAAGTCCATCTAGAGGAGAAGTTTGCCTAGAGGAGAAGTCCGGTGGAAGTTCGATTGAAGGAGAAGTCCGGTGGAAGTTCGTCTGAAGGAGAAGTCCATTTGGAGGAGAAGTCCGAAGGAAGTTCGACTGAAAGAGAAGTCCATCTAGAGGAGAAGTCTGGAGGAAGTTCATCTGGTGGAGACATCCGGAGGAAGTTCATCTGGTGGAGAAGTTCGGAGGAAGTTCGTCTGGAGGAGAAGTCTGTTTGGAGGAGAAGTCCAGAGGAAGCTCGACTGGAGGAGAAGTCCGGAGGAAGTTCGTCTGATGGAGAAGTTCGAAGAAAGTTCATCTAGTGGAGAAGTCTGGAGGAAGTTCATCCAAGTAGTTCCAAAGATCGGCAGGCATACTAAAGGTCGGTCAACCCAAGAACAAGCGAAGCCACGATTGAAGCTCTTCTATGATCGAGAATCCTTCTCGATCAGGCATCGGTCCAAAGTTCGACAGGAGCAGGGTTTATCCCCAATAATAGTCCTCATACTCTCAAGTTCAAAATTCAAGGGAAGGGAGTATAGAATAGGTGACTGTCGAAGTTTTGATCCGAATTTAGCGCTGGAAAGTTTTGGCATTTATCGCACTAGCACCGATGCCTCCTTAAATACGAAGTGATCTAAAAAGACAAATTTTAAAACTTCCACTGAGATGCTGCCCCATGTATGGCACAATTTTAGTTCTATTGACCGCCAGTCACCTATCGCTAAGAGTGGGACATGCGTCAATTAGAGACCAACTGGAGGAGCCCTTCCATCATAACCATTTCAAACTCTATAGGATATTTAGGTCTAGCACTTTCTCCTGAGGACTCATTGTTCCTTACACTCTTCTCTTTCCTTCCGCTATTTTCTTCCTTCTGCCTGAGAACACTCCAATTTCTTCTTCCAGTTTCTTTGCTTATTGGCATTTTTTTCGTTCGTTTCCTACTATGCCAGTCGTCTCGCTGATTTTCCAGACCTAACTAGGTTAGCTTCTAAACCTTTCTCTTGATTATTTCTGCATCTTTGCATCTCATTCTTTTGGTTTCTCTATAGTAGTTCTGTATTTTATTTTCTTCAATTTTTGAGATTTTTTTGTATTTGAGTTTGACCCAAATATCTTTTGAAATCGCTCAGTCATCCAGTTCTTAGAGTCCATCTGATCCGACCTCTCAAAACCCCAACTCTAGTGACGAGGCCGAACTCAAAAGTGTATCCCATTCAACCTTTATATCTAGCATCATTCCATGCTCTCTATCCTTAGATGACCTTTCTTATTGTTGGGGATAAACCCCGCTCCTGTCGAACTTCAGACTGATGCCTAATCGAGAAGGATTTTCGATTATAGCAGAGCTTCAACCATGGCTTCGCTTGTCCCTGGGTTGACGGACCTTTAATATGCCTACTGATCTTTGGGACTGCTTGGATGAACTTCCTTTGAACTTCTTGATAAGTGGTAAAAATATACTAATAAAAGTATTAAATTATAAAATAAATTAATCTATTTTATTAGAAATTGATATTTTTATTAATTTTATACAGGAAAGAAGGCCACCAATGTGATGATCTTATTTTTTTGGTTCTGATGAAAGAAATTTTAGGCAAAACGGACTTCAAACGAGCCCAGAATTGAATTTCAAAAAAAAAAAAAAAAAAAAAAACACCGACTCAACGCTGATGTCAGCATTTTTCGCGGCGCACGATGGACCATCTGAAGGGCAATTTGGGAATTTCATAGCATAAAGAGTGTGCTGATTTGTTGAAGAATGCGGCGGTCCATGCAACACCGGGCTCGCGCACGATCCACGGAGGGCAATTTGAGAATTCTGATTGATCTAACGGGCGATTTTCACTGAAGCTTGATCGGACGGACGAGAAGAAGGCGCTGATGGATGGCATCCGTAGCTCCCGATCGAGATCCAACGGCTGAGATTCATCCTGACGTTAAACTATAGATCTGAAGCCTTCTTTCAACACGATCGGATGGCCTAGATTCGATCCAATGGATGATCCAACGGCTGATATTAAATCCGACTTGATCTGGGTTATTTTAAGGGATTTTTGAGTAGTTTTTGGACCGTTTGATCAAGATCTAATGGGCAAAATTACCCAGATCTTAATTTGAGTTGATTTAGGAGTCCTAAACCTAACTTTTGATGGATTTTGGGGGAAATAAAAATCTTTTTGAACTATTTTGGTAATGCACTCATGTAGTGTAAACTCTTAACAAAATTTGTGAAGTTACCTTGCTGATGTTGACCATTATCTTAAATTTGACATCTTTGATATGATTTATCATCTATCATTGATTGTTAATAATGTAATCAATTATTGTTAAATTAGAGAAATTTACTATCATTCATATGTTAAATTTATGAAATAACATATTTTACAGTAGATACGATATGGCTGGTTTAGACTCTAATGTGCACCTAGGGCTGATGGATCCTATTATGTTGTATCTCTTGACCCAACACCATAATGACCGTATATATTCTAGAGAGGACATGGGGCCCCTACATTGTAGGCATAGAGGGTCTATGGTGATGCACACCTGGTGTCCACATGAGAGGATCATGCAAAATCTTTATATATCATATTTTTATGGATTATATAAAGTATGCGACATATAGCTTGACTGGATCCTCATCACAGCCATGGTAGAGCGATGGCATCAAGAGACTCACACTTTTTATCTGCATGTCGGAAAGGTTTTGATCACATTGCAAGATGTTGCCATTCTCCTCGAGTTATGGGTACATAGGCCTGCTATCAATGGTACTACATAGATTATCTAGTCAAATCTTTGTAAGGAGTTGTTTGGGATTACACCACCAAAAATGATATTGTTGGGGTCTTCATTAAGATTTCACTAGCTTTGTGGCACTTTCCACCACTTACCAAATGATGCACATGATGAGACTATACAGAGGCATGCTCGAGTATTCATTCTATATCTTATCGATGGACAACTATTCACCAATAAGTCTGAATCCCATGTGCAATTGTTATACTTACCACTGCTATGTGATCTTCACATATGTGGATGGTTGAGTTGGGGCAGTGTTACTTTAGCATTCTTGTATCATGAGCTCTATAGAGCCACTAGGCCAGATGCGCGTGAGATAGCTAGGCTGTTGGTGTTAGATGTATGCCCTAGAAGCTAGATTGGCTAAACACTTGTAATGCACTTTGACTATAAATTAATAAAAGAATTATTTTCTATCATAGTATTTATTTAAAGTGTCTGTGATACATCATTTGAGTTAATGGTAATGACAATTCATATTTTCAAGAGTTAAAAATTTAAGATATGAATTTTTATAATTAACTCATAAATTGCTCCTGACCATACGATCATTACGAGAATGATAATCGATCCAGAAGATTGGTGTACAATCACTTTCTTGGGATAGATAAGTCTTGAGTCTATAGTGTGGAGATATAGGAGCGATAGGTACTCGTTAGAGAACGAGGGCATTGAGCATGACCATCTTGAGCAATCATAGGAAAGTCTACCTTCTCATTGATGATTGGCTCGATGCTGTAGTGGTATGTTTGGTTCTTTGACTTGAGGTGCATCAACAGTTCACCTTGAGGGTGTTATAGTTTGACTACACCATAACTCGATCTTCTAGCCATTCAAAATCCTGAGGTGTATGTTGATTATAGCATGTTCATTGTAGAAATTGGATTGCATCAATAGAGGATCTATCTACCTCAGTAGATGAGGAGTATCCCTATGATAATCATGAGATTGAGTCCATAAGCCCATGGCTATGGCAGTATGAAGATGATAGAAAGAGTTTCTATTAGGATTTCATATCAACTTGAATCGAATGATTAATTCATACGATGGATGTTGGGTTTGACGAGTTCACCTTAATCCTAATCCTGTTGAGGCTCAAGATAGAAGAATCCAATCATATAGGTAGCTGCATCGAGAGATTCAATTTTAGTTCTGATAACTTGCCACCATATACTGCTAGGTGTTACTAGTCAATTTTAGGAGTAATTAGAATGATCTTGATAATCGATCATTCTAATCGTATGAATCAAAAATGTTATGATCCATCTAAAGGTGTTTCGATGATGTCGATGATAGAGATAGCAATATATCTCATTACCATATGGAACTAAACCTAAATGGGTCATACAAATAAGGATTTGGATCTTGATATCATCAATTGGGCTAACCCAGTTCAGTTGATTTAGATTAGATCTGATTAGGTTCAAGAAAATCATGCTAGCACACGATTAAGCCTAACATTATCCTTCTATAATCATTTTGGTCCGTATCGGCTGAGCCAAATCTATTTGGGCTCACTCAAGAATCTTATCTTAGTCTAACTGGAGCTTGTCTAGGATAAAAAAAAAATTATCTTAATTCATTAGATGATTTTAAGACATCACCTATCAATTTCTGTCATCTATCATTTTTCTATTTCGGACATTGGTCAACAGTCGACCCTGGACACTTGGACAAAGGGCCATGTGGCATGCGCCCATTGGAGAGCAATTGGGGCTCTTGTCCCCCTGCTAAAAGAGAAAAGAGAGAGGGTGCATGCCATCCTAGGCATGCACCCCATGTGGATAAAAGGAGGAGTCCCATAGAGATGGGACTCCAGGGATATTTGATAGAGTTGGACTCTTAGGCACCAAACTTACTAGGTTTATCCAAGTTTTGGCGCCACTTTAGTAGATTTTTGAGGGACTCTTATGTGATGTGATTAGATGACATCACCCCACTAATTAGATTTAGATCTAATTAAATAAAGATCTCTGATTGGCCGAGGTGATGTGGCACTGCATGGCGCAGCAGGGTCTATTTAAACCCTATCTGCACCTAGGGTTCTAAGAGCTTCTCCCCTTTCATCATGTCGTAATGCTACCCTCCTCTCTTCCATGCCTCCTTCTGATCCTCTCTCTCCCCTCTCCACATCCAAGGAGTTGGGCACAAGTCTAAGAGCCGTCTAAGGAGCATTGGCGCCTAGATCAAGATAAAGGCAGTACTGCTGAAAGAGAAGACTGCTGCTTCTTCAAAAGAAGTTTTGAAGAACTTCAAGATCAAATCCATATCTGATCTTTGGAGCCTTGATTCAGAAGGAGAAGACCTCCAGATCCTAGCTTGAGTGGACTCTGGTAGAGGCTAGGCACGTGCATGGCTCATTCCAGAACCTCAAGAATGATCAGGATCATCGTAGGATAATTAGATTACCCAATCAGGTACTTAAATTAAATCTAATTTTATTTTATTATTAATTTTTAATATTAGATCTATCAGATTAGATTCGAGAAGTCTTAGATCTGATTAGAATTTATTAGAATTTTTTTTGAAATATCCTTTCAGATATGATTGGATCTGAACGATCCTACGGTGGAAAATCAGATTTTCCTTCAGGTGGAGTTGCTGCAACTTTAGGTATGGAAGCATTTACTTGTTGGATGGCCAAATAGGATGCTCCATAGGATAGTAGCCCACCAACTGGTGCCAAGAGATGATGCAGTAGGAGATGGCCCTTTGGATGATGTTGGTATTGAGGGCCCTTTTGGCAGGATATAGCACAAGTAGGCTAATCCACTAGGATGCAGGCATGTAACTAGTAGCATTAATTTATTATGATAAATGACTTTTTATTTTAATAAAATAATAAATTGATTTTATTTTGGATAGTGGATGACTTGATTAACTGGTGCTAGCAACCTAGTGCCACACATAATCATATATTTGTTGCCTAGGTATGGCTACCTAAGAGAGGGGGTGAATTGGATATTTCAATTTTAAACTTAAGATATGAGCAGATTAAACTAATTAAGTATCAAATAAAATATGCTATATAATATGCAGTGAATAAAAGTAATGAAATAAAAGTATACAATCACAAACACAATCATTTTATAGTGGTTCAGTGCCAAACTCAGCACCTATGTCCACTCCCCAAGTAAACCACTTGGAAATTCAACTATAATTCTCAACAAGAATTATGGTTCAATTATTTTCTAGGCTCGCAATCAAACCTAGTTGATTTTCTCTAGCTCATCAACTAAAATCGTACAAGATTATTTTCTAGGCTTACAATCAATCCAGTTGATTTTTTTTGGATCACCAACCAAAATCTCATAAATGATTATTTTTCTCTTGGGCTAAGAATCAACCCACAATTGGTTTTAACTTTGGCTCGCTAATCAAACCATACAACATCCAACTCTAGGCTTGGACTAACCTAAGTTTCTCATCCCAAGAAATTTGAAATAAAAAAAAAATAATAAACAAAAATAAAAATAAATTCTTTGAAGCTTAAGAGAAGAAATTCTAGGAGCTTGGTTTGTTGGCTTAATTTCTTTTTTTTGAATGCTTGAGGGAAGTAGTAGATGATCTTTGATAGCAATCGCCTGACTTCTCTTAGAGTGAGGATGTTGGAAGGACAAAGAAAAATCTGAGAATCACTCCTCTTTTTTTTCTGCTCACTTCTTTGACTTTCTTGAAGAATGCACAATAAACTCTCAAAAATCTCTTTTTGATGTTTTTAAGGTTTCCTTATATATCTTTGAGGTTTTTCATCACTTCTTGACATCTTAGGGTTTCTCTCAAAGTTTTTTCTTCTCTACTTTTGTGAGATTTTTCTATGAGAAAAATCAGAGAGAAAAAAGGCCATGGACGCACGAAAAAATTCTAGAGGAAAAGATCTCCTATTCTCCAGGCCTAGAGATCTGTTTAGGACATCAATGGTTGATGTCCTGAAAAAGAAAATAAGTCTTCTCTTGATGATTTTCTGGAGCCTTTTATTTTCTTCTTTTTGGGAGATCCAAGGGTTGACCTTCTCCCTCAATCCTCCTCCTTATCTTCATCTCTTGGAGTATCCAAGAGATCTGAAGAATTTTTTTTACAGAATGACCATCAGGAGGGATCCATGAGGAGCTAGCACTTTGAGTGGAACTTCATTCGATGAACCTTCAATCTACATAGCGATCTCATGTGGAATATCTATAGAGGTTGGACATGCTATGCAGCTCCAAGCAATAAGGATAATAGTGGTTTTTAGCTATGGTGTTCTCGACCCATGCAAAAGTATGAGATTTGATCTCTTATCTGATCTAGATGCAATCTAGGATTTTTAGAATAGTTCTAGATTTAGGATATTGATATGATCAATATCGATATGATTTATTTTTCAAATTTATTCATACATCATGATATTTTATAGATCCTAGATGTAGGGTTTATTGATTAGATCACATGCATAAATATGTTAAATAGTTTAATCTATGTTTTTCATTACATCTAGTTTCGAAAAAGTTTTGAAATGTTATGCATGAAATCCTTGCATATTTTTCCAATAGCCTTAGGAAAAACTAGCAATATTTTGTGAGTCATACTAAACTAACATCTTCTTCCCACTTTATCTCATTTTGTACTAACTTCATTTGGCAAAGGATATCAACCATTTGATGCCTCATGTTGTGGAGGATGGCATCTTTAGTCCTACATCGATTGTAAGTCAAGAGGTAGTATGACTTATATAGATTGGAATCTTATCTCCTATGTGAGGCACCTTTTAAAAGATAAAACTATGAAGCCCCATGCCATAGGCCAGAGGCCAAAATGGACAATACCTCATATATGCGGGCGCGGAGCCAATCGAACCATCCAAAGCTATCTGACCTCTTGACCGCGACTGCAACAACTCTTGTGGAAAATTTTTTGTTTCCTCAATCGTTCCAACACAAAACTTGGATCCATCCTAATCTAGCAGTCTAACCCCATCCACTCCAACCAAATCCTACTAAATTGGTTGAAGCCAATTGCATCATATCATGCCTAATTATATTTGATCATTCCTGATGATTCCTAATCTCAATCTTAGCCACCCAAATTTGACATAATCCTACCCAATCCGACCTAAACACAACCTTTTATTATGGCCATCTATACTTGATTGCATCCAATCAAACCCAATCTTATCAAATCATGTCTAGTCTTACCTAATTGTAGTGATCAAACCCACTTTGACCCAATCACACACCATCTTACTTATCCCAAACTAATCTTGTTCACCCTTACTTCAACCTAACCTCAATTAATTAGTCCAAAATCCTCTACTAGCTTGCTAAATTAAGCCCATCTTGGTGTCATGCCTCCGATCCGAGATCACAAGGTAAAAATCATGGCAACTGCCGCATACTTATGATGAATACCCCTCACAAGCATGCAAGGCATTTCAACATGATATCAAAAGCATCATAGTAGAGATAGCTTCAAAATCAAAATTCATTCAACTAACAAATCCAACTAAAAATTAAAATTCAAAAGTCTTACATCCATTGAACCTAAAATAATAGACCTATAAAATATAGTAATAAATCTAAATTATATTGACACTATCAAATCTCACTTTTAAATCTCACTCCCAAAATAGTACTTGCATCCACAACTATGCATTTGATTCTAAAAAGAAAGAGTAATGAGCTTGAAAGCCCAGTAAGTAATGAATATCTTCGACTAGATAATTCATATGATAATATAAGATGCGATAATCAAAATACAGTAGTCATTAATCAGTGCACGAATATAATCTAATTTATTTTCAAAACATGAATTCAATAATGTTAGCATCTATTAAATATTCATATACATACACATATATTTGATTCAAAATCAATCATATTCAATAATCCGACATAAAATAAATTTTATTCAAATCATCAGCCTTTTACTATATATAACCATACTTATATCCTATGGCAGGATCGAAATACCATATTTATTTTCTATGGCTAGATCGGAATACCATATTTATACCTTTAGTTAGATCAGAAAAAAATCATAAGCTTAGTAACACGGAGTGCCAATGCATAACTCATAATTAGCAGGATTCAAAATGTAGTCAGGCTCGGAGTTCAAATTCGATTTGTATCAAAAAATTTTTCACAGAATAGCACATATCTTATAATCAAATCGAAATATGCATATATAATTTGAGATCAGTAAATAATTATAGTAATCATCCAAGAAAAATTACTTTAAAAAGTTTCTATTGGGGGATTTTTATGCCAGCTAAAGACATGATAATATGGGCTGATTGAAAATCTTCGAAAGACTATGGCCGAATCCTAGTCAGGCCGAGCTTGAGTTCATTAAGAGATAGAAGCCAAAGTCATAATGAAGGCTGACTGAAGGTCTTCGAAAGGCTGTGGCCGAGGTCCTATTTAAGGTCGAACTTGAGTTCATCAAGAGATGAAAGCTAGTCACAATGTAGGCTGAATTGAAGGTCATTGAAGGCTGAGGCTGAGGTCCTATCTCAAGCCGAACTTGAGTTCATCAAGAGATGGAAGCCAGTTACAATGTAGGTTGAATTAAGGATCTTTAAATGGTTGAGGACGAGGTTCTGAGTCAGGCCAAACTTAAGCTCATCAAGAGGCTGATGTCTCCACTCTTGGCTCTAGGTTGTCAACTCACACTCTCCACATGCCATGAGAGGACAATACCTAACATGATTCCTTAGAATATTCTAGTGGACAAACAAATATCTCTGACAACCCACTCCTCTCCCATAACTAATAACCTACAATCCATCCTAACAAACTCTAGATCCTTCTATAAAAAAAGAAAAAAAGGGACCCCAAGGTATGCAACTCTTCTCTCCTAAATGCTCATCTTCTTTCCTCTGTTGAACAAACAACTGACTTGAGCATCGAAAGATCCCTACTGGAGCCAACTTCGATTGAGGACTTTTCTTGCAGGTACAGCCACCCCCATCCCATTACCGTCAACTCACCGCCATCACGCAACTCCAGCAATCCAACCTCCAGATGGATTTCTGCATCAACAGATGGCGCTAGAGGAAGGGCCTTTGAGCCTGTTTTGGGAGGAAATGAGCATCCAATGAGAGAAGCTCCATCGTGCTGCTCCAATAACGATAATAATGATGGGATTCAGTATCTATCTTCAAACTCTCCCACCCAGGCCTAAACTGGGGGCTTCAAATGAGAAAGAAATTTTAATCAGAGAAAAGGTCCAAGCAAGAAAGGAGACCATGACAAGGATGATCTGAACTAGCAAAAATGCCATAGGATCCAGATAAGAAATATAATTATGCAAATCTCCTTTTAGTCATATTATATTCTTGATTTTTTATCCATTTTCTTGAGTTCTAGATAGAATCAAATATTAAAAAGGAGAGATCTTCATTTGCACTATAATATACTGGGCAAAATAAAAGCAACCTCTGAAATCCAAAATGAAATGGAGAGACTGAGGTCCTGAGAGAGAGAAAAATAAAGTGGTATTATAAAAATTTAGAGAAGAATGAAGAGAGACTTTTTTGGGTTGGCAGTCACTTTGGCATCCTACTATTATACTTATTACATCTTCATTCGAGACTATGATATCATTTCTATTCGTTACTCCCATGGGTCACAATTTTATCTATTTAGATCAAATCAGAGCTATATTTTCTAAGCTAAGAGATGTGCCATTTTCTTAGATACTACTACAACTATTTATTATTTTTCGTACATTGCTCTGTTAAATGGGAAATATAGATCCAAAAACTCAGCTACTATCGTGCACCATCTAGACAGTGGATCATCCTAATCAACTAATTAGAAGTTTTAAGGCTCTTCCTCAAATGTCATATATTCATATTGATGACTGATATTTTATTGCTATATACTACTCACAAGTTAAATTTATTATTGGAACTCTACATGTTATTAATTTTGTTTGATCTCTTATTACCTCAAGTGATTTTCACTCAGTCGTATTTAACACCAAAATCCTATATGCTTTTAATGTTACCCAATTCTCACTAAATGCAATCGCATTTGGCTCTTCTCAATTTTGACTTTTAGAAGGAAGAAAGAGGGGATGGAATGATGTTTGCAGGCCTCTCCCCAGCCTAGGCGACCCAACTAGCCGATGTCCTTCTCGTGCATGCATTCCGCCAATCTCCCTTATGATCCCAGGCGGTGCCAACTTCAAAACAAAAAGAAGAAGAAGGAGAAGAAGAAGAAGGGAGTTCAAGAACTATGTTTCAAACACTTCGCAAAGTCAATGATCAAGATGGGGAACATAGATGTACTCACCGAAGATAAGGGGGAAGTCCGGCATAACTGTCGATATGTGAACAAATATTACCATTGAGCAGGAGATTAAGCAATAGCAAATTCCTATCAGTAAATGACTGTTGTTTTGATTTTTATATGTACTACAAAGGTTGTTATTAACCTTGTCATTGCAATGGATTTTGTGGTCTACCGAAATGAAACATGTTGAGCTGGTTCGTGTTATATATGACTAATGATTGTTATATGAAATATGGAAAGCTATGATTTTTCCAACTGATTAAAGAATAGTTCCTATAGGTCATTGTAATTTGATATATTCTCTCTTAACTTTGCACTTCTTTGTTTCTTCTGTTATATGCAAGGGTATTCATTAAGGACTCAGGATCCTCTCTAGTTCCCGATAGAACTTTTCACTGCACATTGAGGGCCTCACAGGCTTCAAGACCAGCAGTGGCAACATCCTGTAACCAAGATGAATATATCTTTAACTACAATGTCCCTCTTCAAACTTAAAAGGTCTTTAATTCATTTTTATCACTGGATAAGAGATAGAAATCCTACCTTTTTGGATTGCTAATTTCTATAATTTTCCTAAAATTTGAAAAAGACTAATATCATCCATCAAAGAGATTTAATTTTGTGAAAACTTTCAAAACATATTCATCCTTTTCTACATTTTTCAAAACATCTAACACAACAATTCCCCCTACAAATGTTTTCTCTTCTTGATATGATGGATCTTGTTAGCCATTGAGATGAGCCCCTGTACTTCTTAGGTCCTCCTCCAGAAGAGTGTAATTCTTAGGTCCTCCTCCAGAAGAGTGTAAGGAATAGGCTGAGGGTGTTATGCACTTGGAAATCTAGCTCCTGAAATCACATGCAATGTTGAATCTTTTCTGAATAAATCTTCTAACAATCTTATATATTTTAATTTTATTTTTATTTAATTTTGTTAGTTAAACTTTGAAGTATAACTTATTATAATAATTTTATTTTAACACTACTCCAAATTACAATAATTTTTTGCATGCAGCACCACCTATAATATATCAATTGCATACAGAGAGTTGGAGACTCATCAAGAACAATCTTAATTCAATTTTTTTAAAAAAATATGACCATTTAGTCAAGTTTCTTTCCATGCCTCAATCAAACTTAATTAGGCTTATGTTCTAGTTTCTAATGTTTGCCATGAGCAAGGTAAACGCCAACACCCCAACTATATTTCTGAAAATTCAGAACAATGAAGCCAAACATTCATAACAATTAAAACATTCATATCAATTAGAGCATTCATAATAACATTATGGTAAGTAGAGATTCATCCAGTATATTGATTTAATACTTTCCAAATGTATCAGCTGATAAGATGTGGCCAGCATGAATAATAAGGAGGTTTCCAATAATTAGCACAAAAATGTCACATAAAGTAATATTTTCATAAATATTAGTCTGAACAAGATTTTTTTCTTTTTTTCTTTACTTTCCAAGGTAAAAATCTTCTTTCTTTTACTTTTTCAAATAAAAAAGGAATTATGATGTAAGAATAAAAAGAAGATCCTCAAAAACAAAAGCATCCAAAAGATTGGACTTAATTATTTGGTAAGGAAAACAACAAGTAATTAGGAAAAGTGCTAGAAGTTTTGTTTCTTAAATAAAAGTTCATTAGATGTCAAAAATAAAACCTTATACATTTTAAGGAATGAAACATAAGACAATATCTCAAAATAATTTGAACCATGAAGGGAACAAACAAAAAAAAGTTTGGTTTGAACAATCGAAATGATGAGAGGCGATCAGAACCTGTCGGGATTTCATGACTACATCACTTGCAATCATCAATGGATTGATAGACCATGAATTTCCTCATCACTTCAGACCCCCAAGATCAAATTGTTAATGGAAAAATTCAACCTTTATTGTTGGATTCGATTTAAAAGACTAGGATGATAAATGAAGCATCAAGGAAAAAAAATAAAAAAAAAGGATAAATAAAAAAATAATGATAGAAGATTATATTAGTATGTGAAAGGAATGAAATAGTATGCGAAGGGAATGAAATCGCTCAAAACTTCTTCAAGTGTTGTGTTTCCCTCATCAATGGATATAATCCATCTCTATAACACAATTTAAGAACTCTTCATCGCTTGAAGAACATAACTAGAGAGAGAGAGAGAGATTTCGTAGATGCGACGACGATGGGGGAGGGGAGTGGGGGTTGGTTGGGTTTATAAGGAGAGAAAGTAGACGGAGGAGGGCAAAACCCTAATTCCTAAGTCTTATTTAATCCTAACCGTCAAATTTATTGATAGGTGGTCTAAGAGCGAACAAAATGGACTGGGCTATTTCCTACCAAAAACAAGGCCAGGATTAGTTACAAAGGGTTTTGATTGACTCAATGATCAATTGTTAAACTTGAAAATTCTTTGCTCACCACAGGCGGTGAGCGCAAAGCCATGGTGATTGGCTCACACATGGGCTTGAAAGGAAAAAAAAGCATGGCATCCAAAATTTTTTCCTTTTTAGGCCCATGCTTGAGCCAATCACTGTGGGCGGTGAGCTTGAAAGGAAAAAAAAGCATGGCATCCAAAACTTTTTCCTTTTTAGGCCCATGCTTGAGCCAATCACTATGGGCGGTGAGCACAGAAGCTCACCGCCCGTAGTGAGCAAAGTATTTTCCTTGTTAAACTAATGCCGCGCTCACCATCCATGGTGAGCAAAGTATTTCCCTTATTAAACTAATGCAATGGAACAAAGTTTAAGTATTTCCCTTTAATTTTATTTTTATTTAATTTTGTTAGTTAAAGTTTGAAGAATAACTCATGGAACAAATTTGCACCTCATTGTTTCATATGTCACCAACTGCCAACATCACCAAACCACAATTTAGTCAAGGAAAAAGCTTCACAGCACTACTCCAAATTACAATAATTTTTTGCATAAAGCACCACCTATAATATATCAATTGCATGCAAAGAGTTGGAGACTCGTCTAGAACAATCTTATTTCAATTTTTTTAAAAAAAATATTACCATTTAGTCAAGTTTCTTTCCATGCCTCAATCAAACTTAATCAGGCTTATGTTCTAGTTTCTAATGTTTGCTAGAAGCAAGGTAAACACCAACATCCCAACCATATTTCTTGGAATTCAGAACAATGAAGCCAAACATTCATAGCAATTAAAACATTCATATCAATTAGAGCATTCATAATAACATTATGGTAAGTAGAGATTCATCCAGTATATTGATTTAATAGTCTTCAAATATATGAGCTGATAAGATATGGCCAGCATGAATAATGAGGAGGTTTCCTAACAATTAGCACTCAAATGACACATAAAGTAATATTTTCATAAATATTAGTTTAAACTAGATTTTTTGTTTTTTTTAAACTTTCCCAAGGTAAAACTCTTCTTTCTTTTACCTTTTCAAATAAAAAAGAAATTATGATGTAAGAATAAAAAGAAGATCCTCAAAAACAAAAGCACCCAAAAGATTGGACTTAATAATTTGGTAAGGAAAACAACAAGTAATTAGGAAAAGTGCTAGAAGTTTTGTTTCTTAAATAAAAGTTCATTAGATGTCAAAAATAAAACCTTATACATTTTAAGGTATGAAACATAAGACAATATCTCAAAATAATTTACAATGTGGAGGAAAAAAAAAGTTTGGTTTGAACAGTCGATATGATGAGGGGCGATCAGAACCTGTCAGGATTTCATGACTACATCACTTGCAATCATCAGTAGTGGATTGAGAGACCATGAATTTTCTCATCACCTCGGACCCCCAAGATCAAATTGTTAAAGGAGAAATTCAACCTTTATTGTTGGATTTGATTTAAAAGACTAAGATGATAAACGAAGCATCAAGGAGAAAAAAAAACAAAAGAGGACAAATAAAATAAATTAATGATAGAAGATTATATTAGTATGCAAAAGGAAAGAAATTGCTCAGAACTTCCTAGAGGGTTGTGTTTCCACCATCAATGGATATAATCCATCTCTGTAACACAATATAAGAACTCTTCATCACTTGAAGAATAGAACTAGAGAGAGAGAGAGAGATTTCATAGATGCGATGGTGACTAGGGGAGGGGAGTGGGGGTTGGTTGGGTTTATAAGGAGAGAGAGTAGGTGGAGGAGGGTGAAACCCTAATTCCTAACCCTTATTTAATCCTGACGGTCAAATTTACTAATAGGTGGTTTGAGAGCCAACGAAATGGGCTGGCCTATTTCCTACAAAACCAAGGCCAAGATTGGCTACAAAGGGTTTTAACTGACCGAATGATCAATTGTTAAACTAGGAAATTCTTTGCTTACCATGGGCGGTGAGCTTCCATGCTCATCGCCTGTGGTGATTGGCTCATGCAAGGGCCCAGAAAAGAAAAAAGAATGGCATCTGAATTTTTTCTTTTCTTTTTGGGCCCATGCTTGAGCCAATCATCATGGGCAGTGAGCGCTGAAGCTCATCACCCGCAAGCGTTCACCGCCCGTAGTGAGCAAAGTATTTCCCTTGTTAAACTAATGCAATGGGCTAGTCTATTTCCTACCCAAAAAAAGGGCTGGGATTGGGGTATAAAGGCTTTTAATTGACTCAATGATCAATTGTTATCCTGTCAACTAATAAGTTGTACTATGGATTCGGTATAGCATTTTTCTAAATCTAGAGAAGCCTAGCTAAGACTGCCACCACCATCAACTTCACAATCAAACATCATCCAAATAACTACCATATAAGTTTTGTATTTTGAGTTTAAAAAAAAAATTATTTTCATGAAAATTGAAAACAAAAAACCAAAATCCGAATCGGTGCCAAATGCAATCTAAGTTAGCACGTCTAGGATGGTTATGTACCAGTACGCAAGCAACTTGGCAAAAGCCAACAATTGCATTTTCATAATAAGTCCATAACCAAGCACAAAATAACCTAAATTTTAATGTAGAGCCTATAAATATAGGTCAAAATATTCTCAAATTACTAATGTACCAAATCCATACTAACATAACCAATGCACAATGTACTTTTGGTTGAAAAATTATAGTTTGGTTAGATTTGGGTGTAGAATGCATTCTCTGGCTTAGGATAGAGATGGATGTTATATTGGTGGATTTGGATGTGAATTGGTGCCTCATCTTATTATACCAATCTAAGTTATATATTTAATATTCTATTAAAAATTATATTTTATAACTAATTAATAGTTGTTATCTAAAAACTATGTGCATCAATTATACATTGATTCAAGCTTCAGCTAAGCTCTGAAGGTCAAATGCTTTATGTGTTGGAAATTATGTCCCAAAGTCAATCGTCAGCCTATTGATGGTTGAGATATTATAATTGATTAATAAAAATATTTTGGTATCTTTTTTTATCACAAGTTTATATCTTCTAATGAACTTCATTGTTGTGATGAAGTTCTTAGGACTATTTAGTTTCAATAAAGAGAGGAATTTATCGATTAGTCCTTAAATTTATTCACGATCAAATGATAGGCTGTTAATTAGGACGGCAGCATCTATCGAGCATAGGTCGCTATATGCCATATAGGTTGGTTGTCCTCTTAACCAAGGTGTATGGAGATACTGGTATGGCATACAGGTGAGATGTATGGGTACATCATCATTGAACGTAACCAACTTCAGAGCATTCTACTATCGAGAATGTCTCTGATGGGATACAGGTATAAGTATCCCTTAGACCTGAGATCACCTCAGTGACTTGCAAGCAACTCACTGTGCTTTGGTATCGGACTAACTGAATTTCTAATTCAGCAACGGAAGGCTTCTGGGCACAGTCAAGTACTTGTGAAGTCGGAGTGTGATCAAGATGGAATTGACTACTCCAAGAGTTGGAGAAGAATGTATCACTATATTTCAATATAGCAAAACCTTGGCCAGGATAATCCATCAGATGAATTTGGTATTTTGAAATACAATATGGACAACCTGATCAGAGTTGATAGTTGAACTCTGATGTATCCTACGAGCATTATGGTCAAGGAAATGAATTATATGGAAACTATATCCGCATGGGTTCTAAGAATGGTGTTCTACACCTTCGACCTATCCGACCGTCGGATATCATTGCTAGATGGTCTCTTCAATTGGTATAAGAATTTATTCCTATGCTATCAACTTAGGTTCAAACCTATGAGGTCATATATATTAAAGCTTATGATCTGATCGAATGGTTGATCAATGATTAAGAATCATTCTAGGGTTAAACAATCAATATGATTGGTGTTTAACCTAGTGCAAGTGTTATAAGGAGATTGATTAGCAATTAGATTGCTAATTAGCTTAATTTGATTAAGCCAATAGGCTGAGGTTAAGTTTAATTAAATATAATTTAATTAGATTTGGCTTGGGCTTGATTGGATCAAGTCCAATTGGTTTATTGGATAAGCAAAGTGCAAGGAAGAACTAGTTCTAGTCTAACTAGAACTCGGATTAACCCAATTTCCTAATTTGATTAAAAAATAAATTAGAATTAAATCTAATTTAGTTTAATTTAATTAAGTTCTTAAATTAGTTAGGGTCTTATTTAATTGGATTGATTTAATCTTGATTTTATTTGGTTAAAAGATCTTATTTGACCAAGTCAAAATAGAAGTCCTAGTGTGACTAGGACTTCCTATCTCCTTGCACCACCTTGGTTCGAACGCCCTCCATACCTATTTTTTAGGTATTTTTCATGAAAAATCTCTTTCTTCCTGATTTCCATGCCCCCTCTCTCCCTCCAAGTCATATTTGGATGTTAGGTGGAAGACCAAGTCAAAGGAGGAATTGATTTTGCTTAGGATTCTATGAGATAGAATCCTTATTGACCAAAACATCTTCCCTTGAGTGCCACCCCTTCTTTTAATTAATTCTTCTCTTATTCCATGAAAATAATCTTCTTTCTTGTGTGCCCTCCCTTGCTGGTCCATGCCAAAAATTATGGAGGAGGCGCCCAAGAGTTGGGCACCCCAACAACTTCCCATATTTGGATATCCTAGTCTAAGAATTTGACCTAACTTGGACTCTTCTTTTTTCTTATTTATTGGATAAATTTTATTTTAATTTTTTCATAAAATATAGAGATTTGGAAGAGGTTTGGGGTGTGCAAAAATCAGAGGAAGAGGGTCCTTGGGCATGAGGGTTCCATAGGCACCAAACTAGGTGTCTAGGTGAGAGAAAAGAGAAGAAGTAGAGGGTCTTCTTTTAGGACTATTTTATTTTCAATCTCTCCTCCTTTCTTTTGAGTTTTTTTGAGAGGGTCTTAGATCAAAAAACTTTCATCTTCTTTCTCATATTTTGAAGAGTCTAAATTTTGAAGAAGGAAGCATCAGATCGACTGTTAAAGAAGGATCAACACAGTACTAGCATGCTGTGCTGATTTTCTGCATCGGACATCAGATTAGAGATCGTAGGCTTGTGTGGATGACTCCTAAAGGTTGGATGCATGTGCAGCTTGTGACTTCATCCTCAAGTCTGGATCAGCAAGTTAAAATGTCTAAACTTATTCAGATAATAGATCCGATCTATAAACTTCATACCTGCATTTGATGTAGTGTAGATCAAGATTGATTTGATCAACCTTTTTTTTTCTTATTTAATTTTAATTCTTTATTTAATATCACACCTTAATCATATAATAGATCTGAGATCTAGGTATTTATATGGTTATTTAAATAAATTTTAGATTTATTTAAGTCTTCTACTGTAAGATCTTGAAAAAGTTTCAAGATCTACCTATGAAACCCTAAATCTGGTTCCTTCATTATGCAATCTCGATACCAGCTGAGCTGATTTCTACTTGGTTTGAAAAGTTGAGCTGATTGTTTAAACTCATGTTTGACTCATTTCAATATCGAGCTCAATTAAGCTTTATTAAATAGATTAAATTAGCTTAATCTCAAAACTTTAACTTGAAAATGACTTAAAAATCAATCTAATTAATCAAATCCAAGCCCAATCAATCTTTGTTGAATTCAAGTCAAAAAATTTTCTAAAGGTCAAGCTCATCGGGTTGATTACATCTCTAGAAAATTCTTCTCAAAAATTTCTATCTCATGAAAAATGTAGGATATTTAGATTTTTTTAAAGGAATAAAATTAGTTTAGTTGGCTCTATTTTGTGCTACGTTCTCCTTGCTCCAAACATTTCTATTGTTATATTATGGACTGCTATAATGTAGAAAGCCATAACATCCAAAAAAAAAAAAAGCAAGCATAAAGCCATAACGTAGAAGGGATACATAATTAAGTATATAAGTTAAAACCAATGCATGGTATATATAAGTATATAAGTTAAAGCAAGCATAAAGCCATAACGTAGAAGGGATACATAATTAAGTATATAAGTTAAAACCAATGCATGGTAACACATATTAACATCCTAGTAAATAATGGTGCAACTAAAACCAAAAACTCTAGCAAATAAAATGTAATTAAAACCAAAAAACTGACTCTTTCCAAAATACATTCACCACATTCCCATCCCTTTCTCTATAAATCCCCTCCATGCTCATCCTCTTCCCAGCATATCCATCACCTCTTTCACCAGTTCACCACCACCACCACCACCACCATGGCTAACTCATCACACATGCTCCTCCTTGCGATTGTTGCCTTGGCGATGACCACAAGAGTAGTCTGGAGCTTGGAACAAGAAGAGAGGATTTTCTTTATGGTGAGCGACCCCAAGTTTAAAAATTGTTCAGAACCCATCTCTACAATCAAAGGGTGCGCCCCCAGCATCTTGTCTTCCCTCCTCACCTGGCGCTTCCACCTGACCTCCGAGTGCTGCAAGGCTATCAACAGCCTCAGCCAGAATTGCTTTGATGATTTATTCTCCTCTAACCCCCTCTATGGCTCTTTATTCCCTCCCCTTCTTGAGAATTACTGTGCTACAAAGACTTCATCAAAACCACCTAGAGAAGTTTCACCTGCACCAAGTGTTTGAATTAGTGAGTAATGACCAATTAAGGTTTTAGATCTAGTGGGATTTTAATGAGCAAGGGAAGCAGTGTGGCTCTTGTTTTATTTATAGGGGAACAGTGTGCATAGGTTATTGCAATACTGTTCTCATGTTGCTAGTTCTATAATTATCTTATGCAAGTCTTGTAACTTGACTAATAAATTAGTATATTTGATTCAAATTCTCTCTCTTTCTCTCCCTCTCTCTCTCTCTCATGTTAGTAAAAACAAAAAAAAAGTAAAAAATGAGAGCTGCCCTCTGGATAACTGCAATTTAACTTGTTCATGGCCTTGGATTTTGATGATTGTGTTGTATTGAGTCCATGACTTAATAAAATAAAACCTTTTTCTCAAAAGAAAGACCTTTATTTAGATCAAGCTTAACTATGTGTAAAAGGATTAAACTTCAAATGTTTAATTGCTTAAACACTAATTATTAAAATTAAAGTCAAAGGGTCAAATGAAGAACAAAGTTTTAAATTTATTAAATCAATTTGAAATATTTGACCATTATTCTTTGTTTA